>CM029546.1:23716783-23998091 GCA_017141385.1 Sogatella furcifera
TTTACAACGCAAATTTTTGTGGCAAAAAGTTTGTGTCAGTAGCAAACTGGCAATAATTACAGTTCAGAATACAGAATAAAATAGAATGGTTGATGGATGTAGCTCAGACCTCAGAACATCGCATTCTCTTACATTCCTATTACTGTACCACACTCCTATTACTCACCATTCCTATTCCTATATACTGAACCACGAATTAATATTGGATTTCTCTTCAAACTATTTAATAGAAGAGTAGAGAGAAGAAATCTAGGAAGAATAATGAACAAATGAACTCTTTATCAGAACATTATTTTGTATTAGTGCAAATAATAACTCCAGGAACGAGAGAAATATGGCATGTTATTCCATACTCTATGATCATTATTATTGTTATATGTCATTACAAATTTTGCCAATAATTAGTATTGTGAAAATTAAATCATCCAACGAGAATGATAATTATAATAATGGATTGATATTAGAGCTTTTCTGATGTTATGAGAATCATAATAATGAAATCAAGATCAAAGAAAAGCTTTATTCACCAGTGTTTTTCACTTTTTGCAAATGACTTGTAACTCACTTTATTGTGGATTTCAATATTATCAGAACGTGAGCTATCATATTAATTATTCGTTGAAAAGTTGAAAATATCACTGCAGGATTTATTGTAGCAGAATATAATACGGAGTTCACTACTTCACGAAGGTTAAATTACAATGTCAACATCATTTCAGTTCACACGATACCCGAAACGCATGGAATGTTGCGTGATTGGAATAGCCTAAGTCATTCAACAAGAATGATATATAATAATGGAACTTCTTTTCTTTGTATGTATTTCCCCCATTTTAAATAATTATTGTACTTGTTCCAGCTCTGATAGCTCCCGGAGTAAAAAGCTGTTCAATCTCTTCACGATGTTGGAGCCTTTTTTTTATTGCGGATGATGCCCACATAAGCATTTTAGCTTGTGCGTGGGTAATGGATCATGAGTGCGAAGGTGATTGATGAGGTGAAAAACAGCCATGCCACTGGGATTCGAACCCAGACCTGCGGCAGTGCTAGCGGACTGAAGGTTGTGACGCCCTAGCCCACTGCGCCACCGAGGCCACTGATAATTCAACATAATAATCATTGTCCTATCCCTACACTAGAATTCATAATTTGCTGTTTGCTTTCTGATCGTAAATAATAATTATTTGAATTTCTCTACGAGGCTATTGTTATTACAAAATTATTCATTCTTCAAAGCTCATAATACTTATATGATTATGATTCCAATCAATTCACAACGATATGAGGCTGATTGCATCCAAACATTCTGATGCCATTCAAAGGGGCTTTTCACGTTTAGGCTAATCGCAGGTAGCTTGATTGTTTTTCCATTCATCGACAAGCACTCTTTAATCATGACCAGAAACTGTATAAGAATATAGTATCGAATTCCTTTAGCTAAGTTCGTCGGTTGATGAATTTACCTTCTTATACCAATTATTATTGATTAACGTATTCAACTTACAATGAGATAGAAACAGAGACACAAATTCCAAAATGTTTCTTCTTTTCGATTTTGATTAGTTGTTGATTCTGAAAATAAGTGTTATGTTCACATTTAAATATGAAAATTGTTCTATTGTTCTATCATCTTGAAGATGGGAAACTATTAATCATCAATATATAGGATTATTCAAATGAAAATGCACCATAAATATTAGTAGAAATGATAGGATTATTAAATTTTATTCGCAATTTCAAAACCAAAAATAAATGAATGTTATATTGCTGTATTAATGAGTATACATCATGACATAATTGTATGCAATGAGAAAAAATCATTCATATTGTTCTATAAATTAGAGGATTGATAATAATCGACTTGTATGTTGTTTACAGATGATGAGCGGAATAGAGCAACTTCCAGTGGAGGTAATGGCAGAGGTGCTCGGCTGGCTGAGCGCAGAAGATCTAGAGTCAGCGAGCGGAGTGAGTCTGCTCTGGTGCGACATAGTCAACGATCTGCTGCTTCGCCACAAGGGAGCTGCCGTCCTGCGTCCTGGAACGATGCGAACAATGGCACATCTGCCGGCATCACTCAATCGACTCTCAATATTCGGATTCAGTAGTTTCGAAGAAGTTCTTCCAGTCTGCTCAGACGTAAAGGAGTTGCTGCTGGGCAATGATGAGCCTCCAGATCGTCCCTTTGATCCGGGCCAGTTGACTGCCATACTGAAATCTTCATCGGAACTGACCAGGCTCGTATTCAAACATATTCAAGTCGATGAGGACATTATGCGCACTGTTCTACATGAAGCCGCCGATACTCTGAAATCGATCACAATCTACAGTTCAGAGGCGGCCAGCGAGCAAACGCGACAAGTGTTTGCGCCCTGTTTCGTCGAGTTCAAGCACATACGAAAGTATCACAAATCGTCAACAGTTGAAATGCTCGCCACATACACAACTTCCGATCGGGTTGAACAACAAGTCAAAGTTCCCAGTTACGTGACCAAACTGAAGGTGAAAAGTCGCGCTCTGGCGGCGTCGGCGTTCGGCTTTCTCAAGAGGTGTCCCAAGCTGCAGGAATTGGAACTGACGGAAGCGTTCGAACTGGACGATCAAGCGATCGAGGACGTTGTCAAACTTCGCAATCTGAGATCGTTACAAGTGGAGGGAGCTGGGAAAGTGACGGCGGCCGGATGGTCGCGCATTTTCAGCTGTCGCCACCTTTCCCGATTATCGTTGTCGCATTGCTCCGGTCTCACCGACTACGCTTTCCAACAAGCCGTCGCAGCCCGCTCTCGGCTGCAGCTCGACCTGGAAGGGTGCAAAGGAGTGACCGCAACTGGACTCGCTTCCCTCTTCTCTCTCACAAAAGACCTTGATCTCAGCTTTGAATACAGCGATGAACTAGCCGAGGGAATCACCAATGGTCTCAAAACCGACTCAAATCTACCACCGAAAAAGTTCTCCATCTCTCTGCAACGAGTCAACGATGTAGCAGACCTTCACCCTCAGAAAGTAGATCTCTTCAATAGAAGTGTTTCACAACTTTGTCGGGAGAGGCTTGTTGACTTTAGATTTCAAGAGTCATTCATCAGTTTTCGCTTGGCGTTCTATTGCTCTTGAAGTTCTTGTTTTGAATTTCTATTATTTATTGTTGTATTTATTCTTTCAAAAGAAATCTAACGCTTAGTTACTGACTTGTATTCAATAAGACTGTGTTCAGATATTTTGTGCTAGAGTTGATAAAATTATATGTGTAATAAAATTTCGAAATTGTTGTGGATTTAGAGATTTATTGAAAGTCCTATTCAATACTATTAGGATCTTGAAAACCTGATGAAGTAGCTAGCAGTTTGTATAGTCACTATAAATTGACACCAGAGCTATTTGACACCTGAAAATATCATTCTAGATAACAGTACAATTCTGCTTATCTTCCAATTATTATGACGACTGAGTGCTGGATAATGACGGATAGTAAGAAATATTGAAAAAAAAAACTGATTGGAAATGTTGTAATACTAAATATAGTAGGTATGTAATTTGTAGTATATAGTAATATGTATCGTAAAAATGAATGTAAGTTCAAACAAGTCTGTTTTGAATGAATATATAGGCCTAATATTAAGACATAATTTTTTACGCAATTTTTTTAAAATCTCAAGTTCCTTCTCATGGGAACATTAAACACTTTGCCTCTTAGGCCGGATAATACGAAATGACGGATAAGCGAAGGACGGATAAGCAAGATTCTACTGTATTAAAGAAGGCTATAAAATAACTGATCTGCCCAGGAAAGAGATTCAGAAAACAATCTCAAACAAACTTGTTCCATTCTCAATTTTGCTATCCTAAACTTGTAAATTTCAAAATTATTTTCCAAATATGACTCTGGGCTCTGATTAGTTTTGCATGGGTAAGAGAACAAGAGAGGTGGTCCTGTAATTAGGTGCAATAATTGTTTCTTTACGCTCTCATGTCAAGTTCTCGTTAAGGTAACAATGGTTACCCTAAAGGTGTCCTGAACCTGGTTCATTTCCAATCAGTTTTTTTTTCAATATTTCTTACTATCCGTCATTATCCAGCACTCAGTCGTCATAATAATTGGAAGATAAGCAGAATTAATAGCCGTAGTATTTATTTTGGCGTCAGGGATTTGTTCAAAACTGCGTTTTTCCAAATAAAAATTCCAAAATTTTCCGGGGGAGGCCCCCCTGACCCCCCTCTTCCTGGGGGTATGGAATACCCCCCAGACCCCCCGGGTGCCCCCCCAAGCAATATCTTCTAACTATGAGTTCACGAATTGCTCTAGTTGATGAAGATTCGTTGAGGAGTATGATCAGAACCATTCTAATAATATTAAATATATTATCTCTTCTACATTTCTCTGCGAAACATGTAATAACAATAAATTCCACGTTTTAAGTTGGCAATAAGATGACTACTAAGAATAAATGTGAGAAAATACATTCAATATGAAAAAGCGTGAGAATTCTAAGAAGTTCTAGGATTCCGTTTGAAGTTCAGTATAGTACTGAACCTTGAGAATTTCTTCATGCTGATAGCTAGGCTTTGTAGGTTAGCTCATGCTTGAATAAACTGATGAAGTTACATAATAATTTTCTTTTTCAATTAATATACTTCTAGCATATCCCACAAATACAGTCTCTAACAGTCTCTAACAACATACTTGTCTAATTACTTTTGACTTGTATTGATTTCTGATTCAGCTAGTAACATCATTCTCTGCTTCAATCGAACTGCAAACGTTGATCCGGCTCAGGTTTACCAACTTTCTCAGTGCAAATAGTTGCGGTAGCTGACCAGTGAGATGTCGGTAATTGCGAGCTGAGCCTATTTGCTTTGCTGTGAGCAGGGGTCTGGCGCCGGAAGGGTGTTAGTTGTTGTCCTTCGGCTAAAGGCTCAAAGCACCGCCGACTGTCCTCACTGCCAATTGTCCTCACAGCGATTACAATTAGGAGAGCTCAGGCAGTAGCCGATAGTACAACAACTGGATTGACTGACTTGCAGAGGGATGATCAAGCTGCAAGCAAACAGTATGACTTTAGTCGTATCGACATAAGTGTGTAATAAGAACATTTTTCTTATATTATGCACATGAAATTGAGAGGCGGTATGCAAACAAACATGAAATTGAGATGATGTTTGATGGATTAGAAGTTATAATAGCCACAAATTCACAAAACGCATTCGAGAGATCGGTTTTGGTTGTTATACTATCCGATTGGTGAATTATTAGTTGATATTCCAATGAATTTATGGCTCCAGATAACTTGGTTAATATGATTGCTTTACTATTCTGATAAGCTAATCAGTGAATTGATATTTTTGAAGAATAATAAGGAGTTTTGATTATGATTTTGGTTTGATATTAGAATTTTTTGGTTACAACTACTATTACTTCCGATCCAATGTGGATGACTAATAAAATATAACTAATACAAAAAATGTAGGACGATTGGACTCTTACTCTACTTTGAAAAAGTTTACTCGACAGATTCTAAAAGTAGAGTAATAAATGGTAGAATGATATCTGTGATGATTTATTTGATTGATTGTGTCAACACCTACTAATACATCAGATGTACTAGTAGGTATTAATTGTTTTCATATGATTGTAATAACAGCATAACTCCAAATTTCATGGTTGTAGTTAATTTTTTCACTCACTTCAATGTCTTTGAAGAATGAGGAATCAACGAGCAAACTTTCGTTTGTGATGAGTTAAGTTGACAGAATTGTTATCTTTGAGTCAATGCGTTTATGGAACTTATAAGGAGAAATGAGAATGAAGAATATTATTTCAGAATAAAACAAGACCTGTATTCCTTTCTGAGAAAGCTTAGAATTAGAAGTCTTTCCATTTCTTACAATACGTAAGCATCGCTCGAATAGCAAGATCAAATCAACAAACATCTCGAAGAAATCAGAAAAGTATTTCCAATTATTATTCTTTCTACATGTCTTCTGTCTTCCGTCAACCAATCTATCTAAACTTGATTCCTTGTTTCAACAAACAACTATAACTGGCCGCACTGAAGAACTAAATAAAAGAGGAAAAGTGCAAAAGTGCAACGCCCATTCTAACAGTACAGTGGTAGTGCAACCAAAGATACTAGAATAGGCTACAGTATTCTAGTACCCGTGGTGGAGCCAAAGGCCTTAAATATTGGGGTCCTCACGATCATCCATCATACTGGCCTGAAATTCAGTGAGATTAATACTGATATTGATATAATTTCTATTGATATAATTACAAATATATATTGATATCATTCTTTATTTATTAACATGTTTGTAATGTATTACTTCCCATATTCATATTCATATTCCCAGGAGCTATCACTACTACAGCACTGGTTCACTTGAGTTATTGATTCCGAAAAAACATTGTGCTTTACATCGCCACAGTGTTAAATTCATGGTTTTTTTTTATTTGAATCGGGATTGGTGTCGCATGAGTAGTATGATAGAAAAATGATCGTAATAATAAATAAGAGCAACTATCTCTACTTTTTCATTATAATTAGTGTTTTCAAAATATGAAAAAATGATATTCTACTGCTATTGTAGCTTTTTCTGTCGGAAAAAGCAGCTTTTCCATCAAAGACACGTGAATCGCAGAAAATCCGGATTAATGATGTCAGTAGGCTAACAACGGCCGCTTCTCTTGAGGCTTGGAATTGTGTGATTGACGAGCCTGGTGGCGGTTCTTTAATTGGTGATGAGCATAGCACTGAATGTGGTCGCGGCTGTGCAGAGAGTCTGAAACAGAGATGGACTGCAATAGCCAAAGTGAGATAAAGTGTTAGTTGAAGATAGAATGATATAAACAGAGAGAGCAAAAAATAAGAGAAGAGAGTGTGGGAGAGACAAAAACAGAGAGAGAGACGGATTAGATTAGATCAGATTACTTTATTCAAATAGATAACAAAATTCGGATTAGATTATACATTGTAATATAAATGAGTAAAACAAAATTATCCTATAAATTTCACAAAATAGAGACTTCTAGTAAAAATACGAAAAACGGTGAATTTATACAGATTTTAAATTGGAGGTTCTGCAAAATGAATAAGGATTGTAAGTTATCTAAGTGAAAAGGCGAAGTTTAGACATATTATGTCCATTCTTGGGAAAGGTTAATAAGGTTATCCTTTCCATTACCACTTGGCCTTAAGTTGAGAATTCATAACGAGCTATTAGAATTACTAAAGATAGTAAGAAAAATTATTATAGCATTTAAAAACTAGATTTGAATGAATTTATACGATATTAATCGATATTTGAATTATATTATGAGATAAGTAACAATAAAAATGATTATGATGAATAGTTAATGGTAATGGAAAAGGGCAATGATATTATGAGATAACTCAAAGTAAAATTATTTACAAGTATATGGCAGTGAATGAAGATGTGCGATGAATGACAAGAGTTGGGTTAATATTATGATAAAGGTTTGGATGGTGAATATGTGATGGTGGTGTACCTAAAATGGAAGTTAAATTTATAATTAAAAGTATGAGGAGAAAGTGAATATGGTGTGTGATGAGAGTCGGATTTACTCAAGTATGTGATGGGTAAAAATAAGGTGAATTATGGAATTTGTCATGTTGCTCTAGGTCTGGACATATTCGATCATTTTGTCAACAAAATGTTTTCTTAGCTTCAAGATGAAGCTCGCTCGGCTCTCAATAGACCTGATAGATTCAGGGACGGCATTCCATTCACGGCAGCCTGAGACTATGGAAGGACTTAGTATAGATTGTAGTGCGGTGAATTGGAATCCTCAAAGTATTTTCTCCAGTTCTCGTGCGTGCTGCGTGATACATCTATTCTCCTACCCTCAGAAACAAATTTAAAATCGTTTTTGAAATAATTAGGTTTACCATATTTTAAAATATCCCTGACAAGCTTGACAATACGAAAAAGTCTCTGATCGGGTATCTTTAAGGTTGAGCTTATAATATGTGCTTGGGGGTTCTTTCATGACGTTGGAGAGAGTAAACAAATCTTAAGCAATAATTTTGACAGCGCTGTAGTTTATCATTGAGTGTTACTGTCATGTCATTGAGTACAGTTACAATACAAAAAGCGTGGGAAGATAAGTGATTTAACCAGCAAAATCTGATATTTCTTGGTAGGATGTCTTGCAATTTCTTCAAAGCTGATGGCTTCTTTCAAGCTTCATGGCTGAAAATACTTTTTTACATGTTTTATTAACCTGTTCTGACCAGTCTAAATTTTTATTCATGATGATACCCAAGTTTTTAACAGAGCAACTGTAAGGAATATCATTACCATCGATTGTTATTTTCTGTATTGTGTTGAAGTTATAGTCGGCGCAATCTAAGTTGACGAAAACCCCCTCCACCCGAGAAATAGCTACGTTGTCATTTTGCGTGAAATTGAAACTTCTCCTAACGTAAACACATTCAACTGAATGTTAAAAGTGACAGCGTAGCTTCGGAAAAATCACGCGGTGTTGTAAAACTCACTATTTTTATGATAAACCAGCTGTTCGCAGCTCGAATATCCAAGTCGATCAGCTTCAATAACTCCAATCTTTAACATACAATGATTCATGCAGCGCTCTTCTTACTTTGAAACTCTTACTTTGAAAGAGGCCAAATTACGATCTTCCGACTATTTTCGACACTTGGAAAAATAATTTCAATTGTTTTTGAACAACTTTCTCGCTTTCACCACCCAATTATCTTCTGAAACGAAAAAGTTTCTAGATCATCGAAAATTTCATGTTTTCTGTTCGAGTAGACCTGACATTGGCAAACATATTCATCAATTGAAACATAATTATTGGTCGTATATAGAAAATTCAAAAACCATTAGAAAGCTCCTTGTCATTTTGATATAAAAAACTTCATTTTTACAACAACCCATGATTGTGAGAGAAGTGATATACAAAAGAAAGTGATATTTTCGCAATTTTTAATTTTTTTCAAAAAAAATCAAATTTCTTTTGAATCCTTCTACCCAGGAACTTTTTTAATACTACTGGCATATCAAGGATAAAATTCTACGTCTAGATATGGGGTTTCATCGCGAATTTGAAGATGTTCCAATTTCACACAATCTGGCAACGTAGATATTTCTCGGGTGGAGGGGTTTTCGTCAACTTAGATTGCGCCGACTATAATATTATTGATGAGGCGTGAGTAACCGATAATTATTGGCTGTGTTTTAGTGGGAGTCAGTTTAAGACCATATCTATTTGTCCATTCAAAAACTGATTTTACATCTTCATTAATTTTATGTATAGTTTCATTGATTTCAGTGATAGGGCAGCTAGCATAAATTTGAAGGTCGTCAGCATAGGTATGAAATTTGGAAAACTTGATAACAGTAGGAAGGTCATTTGCATACAAAGTAAATAAGAGGGGACCTAAAATGGGACCTTGAGGAACGCCATGTTTTACATTTTTCCGATTTGATTTGTTATCACCAACAGTTACACATTGTTTTCTATTTTTAAAGTAGGAATTGAACCATACTAGTGTTTGATCACTAAACCCAAGTATAGCTAGTTTGTTAAGCAGAATTTCATGGTCAACAGTGTCAAAAGCTTTGGAGAAATCAAATAATGTCAATACAGTGCATTTTTTCTGGTCCATAGCTAGCCTGATATCGTTAGTTACACGTAGAAGAGCTTTTTCAGTGGAATGAGATTTGCGAAAACCAGATTGAAAGTCATAAAGTTTGTTATTTTGTTCGAGGAATGCAAAAACTTGGCCATGAATGAGTCTTTCAAGTACTTTAGAAAGGGCGGACAGAATGCTAATTGGCCTGAAATCATCAACTTTAACAGGTGAGGCAATTTTGTTCAAGGGACGAACTAGGGCGAGCTTCCAATTATCAGGAAATTTACCATTTTCAAGAGACTTGTTAAAAATCAAAGTGATAGTTGGGAGAACTACATGTAACATTTTCTTTATTAAGTTAATAGAAATTTTTTCTGCCCAGTTGCATTGCTGTGCATTTGTTGAATAGCTTTGAGTGTATTTTCTTCTGAAATAGGATTGAAATGAAATTTATTGCCAATAGGAATGTTTAAATTAGTAACTTGGTTTTTCAAATTATTGATGTGATCACCAATGGAAGTCTCGTCACGTTGAGTTGAATGTGAAAAAATGGTCATTATTGTCTTCCAAAGGTATGTCTATATCAGTTTTAGATTTGTGTTTACCTAGACCAAATTCTTTTATTCCACGCCATAATAATTTAGAGTCAAGTCTATTGTCTGTCATGAATGAGTTAAGATATCTGATTTTTGAATTACGTAATTGCTGCTTAACTTTATTTCTTAAACGTCGGTATTCAAGTAAACTATTCAAGTCAGATGTCCCTTTGAATGTTCTATGAGCTTTGTCCCTCTGTCCCATCATTTTTAAAATGTCGTCATTTATTCAAGGTACTCGTCGTTTCCTGTTTATTCTTCTAGTCACATAAGGTAAATGTTTGTCATATAAATCAAGAGTCAATTTTTCAAAAGATTCAACTATATCATCAACTGAGGGCAATGCCTCAACTTGATGCCAAGGAGTTTGAGCTAAGTCGGTCAAAAAAGAAGTTTCGTCGAAGTGTTTAAAGTTCCTATAAGTAATAAATTTCTGATCTGTTCTAGGTGTCTTATGAGACAGTACACAATAGATCAAGTCATGCCCAGAAATAGCTGGAACGGAGACCTGACCAAAGTGAACAACCTCATTTGGGTCCCTAACTATTAAAAGGTCGATAAAAGTATCAGATTCGTTTGTATGATGTGTTGGGTCAAGTGATAAGATTCAGGCAGCGAAAAGTTGTTGTCAACTGATAATAGTCAAAGTTCTGGTTAGTCATATTGAGATCCGTGTTCATGTCACCCATAACTAGAATACGACTGTAGAAAGGCATGAAGGATAGTAGGGCATTTTCAAAATCTAAGAAATGGCCTATTTTTTGAGGTCTATAGTATATTCCAACGAGTAATTTGTCTGAGCTACTAAAAGATAATTCAAGTAACATGAATTCTGGTTTAGCGGAGTATTCTTGTTTTGATGTTGTTAATATTTTAGTTTTCATCCCATCTTTAACAAATAGTGCAACTCCCCAGAAGCTTTATTAAAACGATCGTTACGGAAAAGATTATATCCAGATAATGCGACTTGCGAAGAAGGTATACTGGGCTTCAAGAATGATTCTGAAATACCAACAATATGAAAGTTTTGAAAACAAAAAATTGCTTTAAGTTCGTCTTTATGGCAGCTAAGGGACTGTACATTAAGATGGGCTGCTTTAAAGATCTTGTTAAGGGGCTTGAGTTCATTATACAGTTGAAATCCCGTGTCATTAAAATTATTATTATTATTATTATTAATTGAGAGCAGGCGAGCTGAGTTGTCAGTACGGGGCATCATTGAAATGACCAACAAGCATAGAGGTAACCGTAGAGCAGCCCATGACAGTGAGAATGATGATGATGAAGATGATGAAGATGATGATGATGATGATGATGATGATGATGATGATGATACTTAATCTAATTGGAATTCTAAAGTCTCTGGAGCAGGTCATCAGCGTCGGGCTGATAACTTCTGCTCCTATGGTATTATTTACAATAGATCACAGCTTTGTGTAGCGCACTTTTCCACATTGAACGAAGAATTGGTCACAATGGAAAGTGTTCTGGGCGTTCACTTAATTCATGTTTTGTACAAGGGTTTTAAAGAATCACGATTTTCGATTTGTGTTTGATTTTTCTTTGGAGTGGAAGATTTAAGACAGGAGGAGTTTGCTTCTGTTTGTAGCCATAGGGGTGGTAGGGGAATACGTCTCTCTGGCCGGGGAATGGGTGAAGAAGCAGAAGAACTATTCTCAGGCCGCATCCCAAGGAAATCTCCGTGATATGGGCTGCAATGAGAGGGCAAAACGGCAGAACAACAGCGAACAAAAATAATACAATAGAGGGGTTCTATGGTTATAGAGGAATTATTATTGTTAGTGATATTTTATGATCAGAGGTAGCAAACGGAGGAAAAGAGAGAACAATAAAAAAGGGATAGGAAAGGGGAAAATATATGTAGGTATTGTACTAATGCCTGGGTAAAAAAAAGAATGGAATAAAGTGCAGAATGAAAAGTTTATAGAGATTCTACATTAGTTAACAGAATTGAGTAAGATTATCGAAAAATTAGATTCAACATTCTATTATTTCGAAATAAGTCAAACAAGCTTATAATTTTAGCATATTCGATAATTATGATTTACGAATAGATACACATTTGCTATTATTATTATTCTTCTTCTCATACTATTATTTCATCCTTCTCTCATAATGATAATGATAATAATAATAATAATAATAATAAAAAATAATAATTGTACTAATAATTAAATATCAATACTTGGAGCGATGATGAGGATGATTTCGATATTGGGTGGCCATAGAAAGATAATCAAACAATTATTAGTAATTCTGTGAATAGCAGTTTCAAACTGATAAAGGAAAACGCGTCAGTCTCCACGACAATAGAAGTTTGTTCTGATGAAGTTTGTCATTATTCTTGTTTCGATCACGATCAATAATAATAAAAATATAGTATCAAAACAAATCACCGGTATTGATAAAATCATCAATCACTGTAGATTTATCACTTTCAATTTTAATTTGATGATAATTGGGATGGTGAAAGCAAATTGAACATTCATGAAAATTTAAGTCAATAATGGTGGAATAACTAGAAAACTGAATAACAATTGAACATGATTTGAAAAAATATATGAATGATGAACTACTTCAAAATAATCAATGAAGAAGTAAGTTTGAGGGCTCAAGTAACACGCTTTCCTCATTGTTTAATAGAAGTGAAGAATTGACGATTCTCATGTTTCAACTCAGGAAGATATAATAATGTCTGTCAACAACAACAGCTAATGATCCAGCAGCTAATAGTTGGATCGTCCTATGTAACGATCCATTAGAGAAATTCTCGTGCCGGATTGTAATTTTCACTTCCAGAAAGAAAGATTCAGAGATTCAGATTGCAAGTATTTCTAGAACGAGAAGAAAAAGAGATCTGAACAAAAGAGAGGAATTTTCGCTATATTATCAAGTTGAGCGGCGACCTGCTGACAACGTGGATGAACGGATCGAAAGCTCCGCTCCAGCTTCCGAGGAATTTCGTGTAGGACTGCTCTACCGTAGAGCCAACGACAATTCGTGAGACGATGATAATTCTGTTCCCTTTTCGATCAAAATAACATTTTTATTTGAGCTTCCTATTACAATTGATGGAAAATACATTTTTTCCTTCAGCCATCGGAAACAAGCTCAGGGATTCGATTTATTCAAAGATACTTCCGATCGAAGTTGCTCAAACGTATTAGTATCAGTGCAATGAGATTTCATAGATCCTTAGTATGGTTAACCAAGTTTTTATTGATCAAATCGTCATTTTCTGTCCATAGAATTGTTGGAACCAGTTTCTCTATGAACTTTTCTATCTTTATTGAGCTTTATTTTGTTATGGAGCAAAGTTACAGCTATTGACGTGCTGAGACTGCTGTATTATTCCTTTTATTAAAGTAAAATTCACGAAGCTATAGAAACTGTATAGCCTACGTTCATTATTCAGTCTCTATATGAACTTATCTATTATTCATAGTTTTCGATATGTAAGATACATTAGGGAATGTTTGATACATCTATACTATATCCTTCGATACAGTTACCGACGAGAAAAATAATCTAGCAACAAAGGATACACAACACAGCTTAATCACATTATTTCAAATGAATTAACTGACAATCGTAGCGGTTGTTGTGCAATGTTCCCCTTACCCTTTTGCGCTCTAATTGTTCCCATATTTCTAGCATTGTTTTTCACTCCATCACTGCTTCTCTTTTTTGAACTGAATCTTTTTCTCCCTCATTCTTCCTTTTTCATCACTGTCTCTGTATCTCTTTTGCTGTAATTTTCTATCTCTTTCAATATCAGCATCGTTCCCTCGATTTTATACATTTCCCCATGCTGTATATCTTTCTTCTCCATGCTTTCTCATCCATCCCACTCTATTTATCTTAATTCTTTTATCTGCTCAGACTTAATCTGTTCCTCTATTGTCCTCTAATTTCTCCCTCTCTCCGCCTCCTCTTCCTATCTCTGTTTTTCTTATCAGTCGGCAAGGGCAACAGCAGAGATATATTGGCCCGACAAAACTGTACAACAGAGCAACGCTGGTGACCAATCGAATTACGTTACGCCAGTAGAACAATTCCGGACACTTGTGAGTTACAGCCGTTAAGTTGAAAAGTAAACGTAGGAAAGAGGAGCTAGCACACAAATCGTGTATGTGTGTGTGTTTGTGGATGTTTTGTTGAGTTTGATGGAGATTGGTGAGATGCCGCTGGAGGTAGGGATGTTGGTTCAGGAAGATGTTCGGTGCGGTGCGGGGAATGAAGCAAACAGGAGTGATGTGGTGGTGGGCTATGGGAAAAACAGAGAAAACAAAGCTGATGATGATGATGATGATGGTGACGACGACGACATCAACTCCGATGACGATAATGATGAAATGGAGCTTCGAAATCTCGGAAAGAAGTTGGAGGGAGTGACAAGAGGATTAGTGGAGGAGAAAAGACGAAGAATAAGGACTCGGTGAAAACTTTGCTGACGGCTGTGGGATTATTGCATTGTGAAGGGGAAGAGTAATGATGGGCTAGAGAGGATGGAGAAAGCAGGTGGAGAAAATGAGGCGAGAGAAGGAGGAATTTGAAGATGGAATGGAATAAAAAATGATAAAATAATTAGAAATACTGTACGATGACAAGAGAAAAGGTGGTAAATGTGAGAACGGGGAACAAATAGACGAGAAATAGTGAATAGAATAATTAAAAAAAGAGAGAAGGGTAATAGGAGGGAGAGGTGAATGAATATCTACAATAGCTAAATACCTAAATAGCTAAATAGGTAACATTCCTGGGGGTGGTTGATGGTTGTTGAATTGAAGCAAGGGAGCTTAGAAAGGGTAATAAAACAAAGAAGAGGAGAGTGAATTGATGGGGGAAGGATTTAGATAGTAGGAGAGTGGAAGAAATTAGAAGGAAGAAAAGTAAAATAAGTAAAAGAGAGGAAGAGCGTAGTGATAGAGCAGACTGAAGACTGAAAGAGTAAGAGAAAAAATATGTAGAAAGAATCGAGACAGATTGAAGGATTAACTTGGAAAGAAGAAGTAGCAAGAAAATACAGACTAAGAGAAAGTGTGATGTTTCCACAAAAAGCGTGGATGTTGAAGGGCTGACAATTCCTTCATGAAGAAGAGGTATTATACACTAGTTCATGAATTGTATGCTTCAACTGAGAACAAAATAAAAAGGTGGAGGACTGAGGTATGATGAGAAGACTAAGGTATTCTTGAAGACTTGACGCTGAGAACTCAACTCAGGCTGCACAAGTAATTCAAGTGAGGGGGATGTTTGAGCAGTGCATCACTCAGTATAGAAGTACGTAGCAAGTGGATAGGGCTTAATTTAATCGCCCACTTCGACTTGCGATGCTTCGACTTCACCCGGCTTCGACTTACACGTCATATTCACTGCGAGTTGCAGATCATGCTAATTCTCTTACAAACACCCCACTCTTCTCGTGATGCTTGTAAAATATACACAAACTCATAATTCACTTTCCCATCGGATAAACATACACAAGCAGGCTCGATTCATCCACTCACTGCACTCTTTATATATATCTGTACCGCGTTAGCTTTGTTACGAAACAAACTTCCAGAACCTTCCATTCCCAGTGATAGGCTTCATACGTTACACAAACACCTTAACAAGATTTCAGTTCTGTGTCTAGGTGAGTGACTCGAGAAACGTTGATTTCAAATTAAAAATTAAGCTCGCAGTTCGTCGGATATGCGAGACAACAAAGCCAATCATCCCGTTCTACTCGGATTATTTCCAAAATTGATTACTTCAAGTTTGAAAAGTCAAATGCGGTCAGGTACTAACTGGTACATGCTTTGAATTTGACTCAGATGGAACACCTACATCAAGTATTTTCATGGCAATTGGGTTTAATTTAATTGGAATATAAAAATTGGTAATTTGTTACATATGTCAAGTTATCTTTGAGCTGGACTGGTTGTTGTTTAACATTCTCATAAAGGTTAGATAAGATCGAGTTAACTACTTTTTTATGTAAATTACATAAAATGATACGATGATTCATTTGTAGGTAATTACAAATTCTACATTGTATAAACTCAACTAAAATGCCAGGGATCTCTTGAAAAATTGATCATCTAATTTTCATGCTTCAATTAGTATGTTATCATGTGAATTAGGTGTGGCGTGTGTCTGGTTTCTAAGTGAAGGTGGTTGCCGGGTGCATGTAATGTTGAGTCACAGACATTTCGGACTTTTACGTGCTTTTGGATGAGTGACTATAATGTGACCAAAGTGAGTGAAAGGGTGGCTCGTTGCAGTAAGTGATAACGCTCCGGTCTGATAACTAGAGTCTCCGAGTTGAATTCTTGATCGGGAAACAATTCTTTGGCCACCCCATCTTTGGAAAGAGTTGGTCCTGACTGCCTGAAAAGTAGTCATCTCCCATCATCATTCCTCTCATTACCTACGCACAGGCAGTACCAACCTCATGTAAGCATGTAGGCAAGCCACCCATAATTTTAGAACAATGAAGGTAGTTCTTCATCAAAAAAGGTATATAAATTTTATATAAGAATGAAAAATATATCAACTCAATCAAATAAAGCAGATCAGGAAAGGTGAAAATAGTAATATAAGACTTTCAGACTGAAAGACTATAAGAGAATAAGTGTTTCCCTTGGAGCATTATCATCAAGTAAAGAACATTGTTGCTTTCTTGTTTCTGCCTCTTCCATTCATGTGTTCTCCATTCGTCTACCCCTCTACGGAATTGAATGTATCATCGATATACTACATCAACCGAAGAACAGCATATAAAACACTTTAATTTAAAAAAAAAAAATTCATATTTATAATCGGACAATGCTATTAAAACTGTTATATAGTGACATGTGAGTGGTTATAATTCAGGAACTGGAAAGATTGAGATGAGAAAATCGGAGAAAAACTCCGTCACCTAGAACCGAATGCTTTATTATAAACTATTCAAGGAATATTCATAGTAATTGTACGTTATTGCACTTTCCCACAATGTTTCTAAGCGTTGCAGGAAACGAGCTTCATTTTGAGAGTTGGAAGCGAACCAAGAAACATGGAAAGAGCGCACAAGCACGAAGCTCCTCTAACTCTAAGGTTAACTTTCTTTATGTGATCAAAGTTTCAGAATAAAAGTATCAGCCGTGATTATAAGTTGGAAAAAGTTGAGACATCTCATTCGCTGTATTTTGGATTGCCATATATTCGTTTCTCATGACCGCATTTTGCAGGTGAGCCAAGCTGCTTCCAATATTCTACAAAGTTTGAGTGTTCAAATGCATTATTCAGAACTGTTTTTAAGAATTTAATGGAAAAGCCATTTGTTCCGATGATTGAAAATTGATGATGTTCGCATCCCAGCATTGAAAATAATCTTATTCGTCATTAGTTCAAGTACATTCTTATTCAATACTGAACATCCGTTCTTATGCTTCTTATGCAGCATATTAAGTTATTCGCTTGAATAGGTAGATAAATTATAAATTTTACAATATTTATGGTGTTCAAAATTTTTGTGCATTTTTGAACGAAATGTCAATAATTGAATAGGAAATTGGTCTTAAACTTCCTTTCAACATGAAATTGAATGCGAATAAATCTGTACAATTCACCTCATGAGTGTAAATTTGGATTTACTACTTCAATCAAATATTTCTAATAGAAAATTGTATCGTACTGAATAAATAAAAACAATAAATTAGTATTGGTAATAAATAATTGAAATTAATGAGCTCACTCCATTATTGATAAAATTGATAAACCTTGAGTTCTTATAATGAATTTGAGCTCGACATTCAATTTGGCTAGGATTATAGAATGTTATTGTTCTCTTAATTTTCATTATGAAAGCCAACACATTAAGAAATGATCATTCAAATTCTAAGAATAAAGGAATCAACGACCGATTGATGAAGAAAGAATAGTATTTTGTGGATCACAGACGTGCTTCGAGCTGAGTTGATGTGTTCTTCTTTTTGACCCATAAATGAAAAAAGAAACCGAAGGGTTAACGTCTCTCGTGGTCCAAGTACTGGTTCAATGATAGCGATTCCAGAAATAGTTGAGAACGTGAACAATGCTCAATAGTAACATTTCTATAGGGGATGAAAATATTCATTGTAATGTTACTGTTTGTAGTTCTCTCAAGTAATGCCGCGTTTAACGACTCATCAAGAGCTAAGTTCATGGTCGTCTTAATTGCACCTGAACAAGAAAATTAAGACGATTTTGATCGCTAGACGGTGATTATCTTCTTCTATGAAGTAGCTGGTGCAGTTTCGTTTGAATAGGCGTGGTGGAGCGCATGCGAGATAGGTGGCGATCCTGGCGGGAAAGCAGCGAACTAGCGGCGTTCCATGCTGCGCCCGTTTTAGTTGAGTTTCACTCGCAGGACCGGGCGCGATTCACGTCTGCGTTTTTCAAGCTACGGCCGCCTCATATCTCAGTTATCCACTCTAGTAGGCTTACGCGCCACTTTCTTGTGCTATACTTCCCCAACAGATTACTGCTCAACTGTGATAACGTTTCACGTGTGAACTTATCACTTGTGATCCGGTCACGAATTCGTGGAGGAAAATCTCTGAGGATCTCCCTTATCACTAGGACGGGACTGTGAGTTTGAAGCCATATAAAACGGTAAGTAATTTCAGATAAGTTTTTTATTTTGAGTTGATAATTCAAAAGATGTATTTATTCAATTCTTTTTCACCATTTAGAGATAGCTATTTCTCTTTAGTCTTTAATATCTACTTTTAATTTCTCATAGCTGAGAATAGAAATTCAGTTTATTTATTTACTAATTCCACCAATTTTGTTTTCAAAGGAAAATTTTCCTAGTTATTTCTTGGGATCAATTTCTAGGAAATAATCTTGAATATTGAATGATAAAAGTAAGATTCGTTCTAAGCATAATAAAGAAATATGGATAGGAAGAGTCTTTGAATCTTTATGATTTCTCTAGAAATTTAAACTCTCTCAAACTATTCTCTTTCCCCTTTATAACTACATAATAAGTATTCAATAGAATAGAATAGAGAATTTATTCCCGACTGTGATTGGTATTATCAAGTGTTGAAGACTTCAACGAAGCTTGTTATCACACAAATTTCTTCAATTGTTCAATGTGGTCTATCCGTGGAGTGGAGTAACGAATTTTTGCATTTCAATAAAGAAGGGTAACCAGAAAAACGTCCATATATCTATTTCGAAATTAACTTTTTTGAGATCAACCCAGTATGCTATTTTTTTAATGTGGGAATGAATTATACTTATGCACCATTGAAAACCATGTTTAACAGATAGTCAAACCTTCTAGGTTGCAGATTTCAACCTGCTTTCCTTCAGCTTTGTACGGGATGTTTTAATTTGATGTTTCAATTCATTCTTACAAAATCTCGAATATTTTTTTGAGTGCTAGTGGGAGTAAATATTCATTATATTTATATGTTATTCTACATACTTATTCAAAGTTGTATCCTTTATGAGTGGTGAGTAAAGTATGTACAAAAGGTTGCATGAAAGAAAGCTAAATGTAGAATAAAAGATTGAACATGGTATAATTAAAAGTTCTCAGTGAAGAATAAATAATCAAATGGCTGCTTTGAAAAATATAGAACAAGAACAAGTATTCTCGGATGTTGCATAAGTTTCTCAATAATATTGATGTAGATAATGATTCTATACATGTGAATCGAATATGAATATTTTCTCGAAGGCTTAGATGATGCAAAAATACCTAGTGAAATATATTTTTAAATAAGACTTTCAAACGTCAGTTATGAATTAAAAGATTTTGAAACAATGTATCTATATAACTTAGATCGGTAACTAAACGATGGGAGAAATATGGGATGATGACATTTCAATAACTCACCAAAAAAAACATCATTGTAATGTTCCAATTATCACATAGATGCAAAATCAATATTCATTGTTTTGAATATATCTGCCGTTCTCTCAGACACAGTAATAGTAACAATTCCAATATTTGTCTCTAATGAGACGAAACACAGTTGGACAAATACCAGCGTTCATGGTGTAGAGCTAAACACAAGCAATAACAATCTTCTGAATGAGTTCACCATTCATTATTCAGCAGCATTATTTTCGGATAAATACTCAACAATAAACGACGTTCGTGAGCGATGTGCAATTTGTTATCATCGGTTTAATGGGATTGAAGCTAATCATCAATGTTCAGTGTGAATTTGTTTCGAAATTTCTAGAAAATCCACCTGCCACTCGATAATGAGTTGATAATGCTGAAGGGATGCAATACACTTCCGTTAATTGGAATTTCTCACATGTAAGTTTTAGAGGGTACTCTGATGGAATCTGATCTGATGGAATCCCGTGAAGGAAATTCAATCCTTATCAAATTTACTCGTTCATACAGGAAGTCCGATTATTATCAAAGAATTTCAGTGATTACAGCGAATTATTATGAGAACCTGCTTCCCAGTTCCCATAACATTGAAACATAACCATCTATCAATTGAGAATAGATGGTTATGATTGAAACTCATTAATTAGAATGAAAATCATTATAATTAACATCACATTACCTGTGTTAGAATTTCAATTTCATAATGAGTTGTTTTGCTTAATTTATAGAAGTTCAATGATGAGTGACAGGGGCAACCTCAGGTCGAGTTATATCTCCCCACAGGTTTTTGGTATAAATGATTACAAAATAAAATAAAACTTCACATATACCGCTATATATACGCTATATATACGCTATAAAGGGTGTTTCAAGAGAAATGTGCAATACTTCTCAGGCTGATTCCCTACACTAAGTAGACAAACAAGTTCCATGAGACGATCCCTCAAAAACGCTTTGTTAGTGAGATAATAATTCTGAAGAAAACCTCAAATGGCGGCGATTGTGTAAATCTCACCCAAATCTCAGAAATAGCGATCAAAAATCGGAAAATTGATAAAATTTTTGATTTTGCCGCCATTCAACTTTTCCTTCAGAATCCGACTCTCTTCAACTTCCATTAATAAAAAATACAAATTTATGATTATCTTAATATATATCAAATATATCTTATATAATATATATATCAAATATATCTTAATATAAGATTATCAAATATATCTTATCCAGTTATAACCCTTATTGTTGAAAAATGTTTTTTTAGCATATTTCCCAATTATCTCAATAACTTTTGAAGTTACGAACTTCAAACCGGTTCCTTTGAATTCCTCAGCTCATTTTACATAGCAATTGATTAGTTTAGAATGTTCATTTTACATAGCAATTGATTAGTTAGAATGTGAAGCCTCTAAAAAATTATGAAAATTGATGTTTTGAAAAATCTCAATTTTCTGCCATTGTTATCTCGGTAAAAAAAGCGTTTTTGAGGGTTCGTCTCATGGAACATATTTGTCTACTTTCTGAAAGGAATCAGCCTGAGAAGTATTGCACATTCCTCCTGAAACCTGTATGTACAATATTCCAAGATGGTGAAAACCCCCAAATAAATTTTCCGTATTCGCTCCTTATGAGTAAGGCCTAACGCGCACTGGTATGACTCAGACCAGACCAAGACTCAGACCAGATCAGACCACTGGTCTGATGCAGTCAGACCAAAGCTCAGACCAGACTCAGACCAGACCAAGACCATGATAGAAAACATATGATTAAAATCATTGCATGTTCAAGCAGTTCCATCATTAGCAAAGAGATAGCGCCAACTTCGTTTCAAATTTGTATCAATCATTCCCGGGTAATTTAAATAATGGAATTCTGAGATTGACCACTGTTATAACCACGAGATCATAGGACCGGTCTCTGAATTTCGGAGATAGCTACCGTTCCAAAAGTATGGCAAAAAAATTGTTTTTATTTTAACTGCATCTTCATTACAGTGGAACGCCGATTATACAAACTAATTGAGACCGGGATCAATTCAGATAAGCAAAAAAATGGACAATTGGACATGTAATTGGACTGTATTAAAGAAAAATAATGTGTTAAACTTATTGGAATAAACTTTATTACAGTTGAAAAGTACAGTGTAGTGATTTATATCACTACAGTGTAGTTAAATTAATATGGAAAGCAAAACACATACTACTGTACTAAACTACGGTACAGTAAATACAATTAAAAAAAAATAAAGAAAAGCTACGATCACGTCGTAAACGCTGGTTTTTGATTCATTACTATGCTTTTAATACCGATTCGGATAATTGACAATTTGGTTAATCGGCGCTCGGATGATCGGCTTATTACTATATATTATTAAAGCGAGCTTCTCCGAATGAACCTTATTTAAAATAATTATATCCACTGGCGGCTCGTACACACGAAACAGGTGAAGTGCCCGTATCTTTCACTATACAGCACCTCACCTGTTTCGTGGGCATGAGCCGCCAGTGATTAGAACCTATTGTTTAAAATTTGATACATCTATTACCGGTACAAAAAAGGTTGATGTTTATCATTTACTACTGAATTTACATGATTGATCAAAAGCCTGGCTGGCGTTGAAAATAATCTTGATTACATTATTTAATTATTTAGCGTATGGCTTTTAATAGTGGGGAGACCCAAGGGTTGTTCCACTTCGCCAAATAACCTCATTTTCCACAAACGGAGATATGAGTGATAGTTATTTTAAAAAGTTTATTTGAAAACATAATTTTTGATTCAAAAACATTGTTGACCACTAAAACTGAAGAACTTCACAAAATCACTACACCATATAATAAATATAATAATAATAATAAATAACGATTATTACAGAATTCAAAACGCATTTAATTCTATTGTACACACTTACAATATGTTCGTATAGTTACTCTATATTATATACAGTATGTATGTTAGTACAGTTAGTAATAATTAACTAACTAACCAATAGTTCGTATTACACTGTACCGCATTGTTTCGCTCGCCTATCCACCTGGACCCCTGGTAATATCAGGAGTGTCAATAGACAGATAGGATCGCTTCGCTCGCCTGAAAATTTCAATTAATACTGACTCGCTTTGTTTACTCACATAACTTAACAGGGTCATTTTGATTTCAAAAATTTTCAAAATACAATTCTAAATTCAATCGGAACCTGTCTAATAGATTTTTACATTTTCTCCCAATTGGATCTCGAAAAAAGCAAAGGAAAAACTATGGAAACTTAGGCCTAAATATTGGGCGTAACTCAGCAGAATTTCAAAAAGCTGTTCTGAGAGTGCTTTTTAAAGTCCAACCGAACATGCCATGGATGAGTGCCATATCGCGAATTGTAAATAGATAAATTTAGATAATTAATAAAATAGGTCTAATTAAGATGAAATAGATAATCGACTAAGGACCAAAATATGCAATCCGCGATGCATCTCAAACTTTTGAAAACCTGATCACGGGCGTATTTTCAAAATGATTTGAAAAAAACATTTCCAGAATTGATGTGTACCTAAATTGGTGTCCGTATTGTAGAGAATTTCTATAATTTATTAACATTTTCTCTTTTGTACTCGTCTATTAAGTGTTCAATCTGATTTCACCTGTTCTTTTCTTAGAGAGAACAATAGATCTTGCAGAATGAATACTGATAAGAACAAATGGAACTCATGCATAGATTAACGTGATCGAATAAAACAGGCTCAGACTGGCCAACAGCAGCCCGTGAGCCGGTGTACCCTTCAGTTGTACGCCCCTTGCGCCCTCGTGTGACGATAGCATCACCAATATTATTCTAATGATAATTAATATCATCAATTAGACATTTCATATTACTTTGTTGATCATTAATTAAGTATTGAGAATCTATAGAATTCAATGATCTTAATTTCTCATTTGAATTTCCAATTACTATAAAAAGTGATTGTATGAAAAAAGTGAAGTAATTTGATAATGAATTGAAACTTGAAAATTTTCAGTAAAATTATTTTTAAACCTATCAAAAATTTAGAGTATTCAGCTCAATGTATTGAAGTTCAAT
The DNA here is from genome assembly GCA_017141385.1 of Sogatella furcifera. Lineage (NCBI taxonomy): Eukaryota > Metazoa > Arthropoda > Insecta > Hemiptera > Delphacidae > Sogatella > Sogatella furcifera. Next base: position 23,740,952 of record CM029546.1, read on the forward strand.
TTCGAATTTTGAAAAATAGGAAATTCAATGGTAAGCTTCATAATAAACTAATAGAAACAATGACAATTGATATGAGTTGTTTGGAATTTTTCAAGAAATGAAAGCAGTGTATACTACAGTTTGTTTGTCAATGTCTCAACATCCCAAGAAGGGCCTAGGCCTACGAGCTGGTTGCCAGTTTCATATTCACTCCACTATACAGTCCGTCCAAGCAAAGAAGACACACCAGCAAGACGGGAAAACGACTCCAGCCCAGCCAATACCTGCTCAAAAGCCATAAATTCGTGAACAGAACCTACAGGCCCCCAACCAACACCGACCAAGCCGAAAGACATCCCCCACCCTGAAAGAATACCATCTCTGCCCAAACAGACCATACAGCAAGCGAATAATCATCAACTAGGATAGAGGTAACGTGTGGTCAGCACGGTGATCCTCTCAACCATAAGCTAGGCTTCACAACCAAGTGGAGGCGCAGAACACCTCTGAATAACATGCAGTTGATCAGTTAGAGTGTAATGCAACAATAATTACTATTTCTCCTGAGACGGGAAACAACTGACTGTCTTTACTAACAACAGCCAATCTCCCAACAGAGGTCATACTACAAAGAGTATACAGGCCTAGTACTACATATTCAATCCACATTCTTCTTATTTCTCTCCTTTATTAATCAAAATTCCTTTTTTACCATTTTCGAAACGTACTGAATCACATCAACAAAAATTGCTCCTACTTTCACTTGCTATTTTTCTCTATTGTCCAAGAAGCCAGAAAGGCTTTTCATAATTGAATTCCTGTATGATGAAAAATTGATTGTGATGTTCGATAACTTTCTTCAATGGAAAATGACATAGAAATTCCATTTTCAAGCTTTCAAACATCAATAAAGTTCACCATCAACAAAACATTCGAGGTCAAAATTTAATTTTTATCCAGAGACGACTCCCAAACCCCTCAATTTTATGGGCTGAGACTAACCCCCTCAAGGACGCGCCCTTTTATAAGTGGAAGGCAGCGCCCTTTCAGGAGTCCTAGTCCGGCCCTGGAATAGAAGTCGATATACATAATGAATTTATAGATATCAAGAAATAGTACAGACTTCGCCTATTTTTTCTATCCTAGTTATATTAATAATAATATTATTATAATTTGTATTGTATTGTCAATGGATAGATGAATAAAATGGAATTTTAGTCCACTTTCTCATCTATTTCTTATCTGAAAGAGTTTTTTTTTCACTTTTCCTCTAATTCTATAATTTTCTACATTTTAATGCGGTCTTCTATTTTTTCTTTCCTTCTTATCTCTTTGATTTCATAAATTAGCCGTTCAGCACCAAATATTTCAAAAGACATTTTGAGAGAAATGAGAAAAAAAGATAAAATGATACAAAAGATGACTATTCCGTTTTGTGAAAAGCAACACAAATTTGAAAACGAATGTACACCAGCTGGTCTGATGTTTGGTCTTGCCAGACCAGAAAAAAATTTGTGGTCTGGCCTGAAACGCAATTCTCCTATCTTCCAATGTTTTCTCTGGCCGTAGTGATTTCGTTCCAAATTTGGAATGGTGGCCGCGCTAGTGTACCTTTAACATTGAAAGTATACAGCTGTGGTCTGGCTCTGGTCTTGCGTTTGGTCTGGACTTGGTCTGACTAGTGCGTGTTACTTCATGTGATCTCCATTTGATCACGTATAATTCCGTGTTTCTCTGGCTGCAAGTTAGTCTGGTCTGAGTCTTGGTCTGGTCTGAGTCGTAGCAGTGCCTAATGTAATGAAAATAAGGATCCTTCATCACAAAAGGACTTTTGCCTCCAGTCAGTAATACATTTATTTGAAACGACTTCACATCAGAAAATCACAAACACGAACGATAAAGGATTTTTTGAAGATTCTTCTCAAACATCTATTTTTCTACTCAAAAGTAAAATTTTATGAAATGATAATTAAGCTTAATTTATAATTCAAGCCGATTAGTATGGATAAATTGTATTTTGATGAAAGATATATATTTGTGGATTTTAGAGAAAGACGAAAGCTGCAACCCTCTCAACCTACTTCATTATTCAACAGAACAATAACAATTATATTTCCCCAAAAAAACATTGCCAGCGCTCATTCATCATTTGAAAAAGTAGAGAAACGCAGTAATCCTATTATGTGCCTTGCAAAATTGCAGAGCACAATGTGCGCCTGCAAAAATGAGCAGAGAAAATATTCTGAATGCCAGAAGCCAGGATGTAGCGATGCTGTTGCAGAAGAGTCGACGATCTCCCTCGCTTGCAATAATTCGGACTCGTTTCCGTACTTACTACATCGATTTGCATAATCTTCTTGCGGACAATGCAACTGGACAGCTCCCCCACACCTCTGGACCAGCTATCTGCCCTTATAAATTAGAGACGGTTATCGTATGATCGTATATATAGCTCTTCTAAATCACATGGTTTTCGACTTTATTTGCAACTTAAATTCATTAACGATTTTCAGATAACGCGCCAAATGATTATTGGTCTGCTTTACGCCATTTCGACTCGAAAATATATGTTTTTTTAGTTGCGCACGTTCCATTCTGGATATCACAGCGAGAACATGAAAGTATGATAAAAATTAAATCATTTCAACATTATTACTAGAATTTCAAGCTTAAAATTGTTCGAGATTCTCTTTGAAATGATTGAGTGTTATCTCAGTGTAATTACCCAGAAACTACTCATACTAAGTTGCTTGAGACATTATCAGATATCACCTGATAATGTCATTTATCTTGATATAAATTGAAATAAAATAATATTGATTGTTGTTTCCAGCGTCAATAACGATTACTCGTACTTTCAACATTTGTTGATATTGTGATACTTCTGTGAGCCGAAGAATGATAGCAGATCTGAAGGATTATTTATGGAGTGAAGCCCTCCTCTTCCCCCAAGAATAAAACAAATTTTAGACAATAATAATTATTATTAAAAAAACAATCAAGCATCACGTACCCATGCTGATAAAGTTTGCACTTAAGGGTTTGATGAATGACAAAGGTCCCATTCAAGTGCGCCCTTCAAATGTGGGAGGGGGGGCAAATTGTTGTTCAAGCTAAAATGCTTATGTGGGCATCACGCAATTTAAAAAAAACTTCAGGAGACTAGAACGTGATTAAAATCATCTTGAAAAGTAGTTTTCACGTACGGAAATTCATGTTCTAGTTTGTATTTATCAAGCATTCTATACACTTTATGTCCTATATCCCCAAATCCCCTATTTTTTCTGATTCCCCTATTCGATTAAATACCCCTATTCCTCCAATACCAGAATGAAACATTTGAACTATCGAGCACATAAATTCCATTACTTTTTGAAATGTTTCAACAATCATCAGTGAGATATCCAATGAGAGCCTCATTTTTTTCACAATCACGATGTAATAATTATGATATTTGAGCTGGATTCCTAATCAGAAATTTTGGAATGATAACAATTCAATGAAACCTTTATGAGGAAATTGAATACCTCTGATTTCTATGGAATTACCAATAATTCCAATATCACATCAAACTCCACTGGATTCCTTATCATAAACAAATAATAACAAGAGAAGCTATCTCACTCAATTATGTGAGTAATGCTGATCACTCAAGAGCTGAGAGAAATGAATAATTATCGGCTCTATAATCAATCTATTATTATTGATGCGTTTCTCAACTTGAATTCGATTATAACCATATAAGAGAAAAACTTCATGGCTTAGCGAAGGCATGACGTGATATTGAAGGTGTAAAGGTTTTTTGGCTCGAAATTAATTTAAGAACGTTATCGTTGTAACATTCATTACAAAAAACATATGAATTTTTTGCGGAGATATCATATGCGGGAGTATTATATTTGGCTCACTTAAACCATTACTTGAATAGATTTTAATCAAGACTGTCGTCTGCTCAAACAATGTCCCTTTCAAAGCACTTGGATTTTTGTATCGGGTCCAGAAAAGATATTTATAGATCAGTGGCAGTGGAAGATTGGAAAAAAGTGGGATAGCGTACTTAACAAAGCGAGGGTTGGGTGTTTGAGGGTAAGTTTGGCTTGATTTTCAGAGAGGTGGAGCTGGAATTAAAAAAGTGCTTATGGCAGGCAGGGACGAGGCGGCTCAACTCAACTAACCCAGACTGAGAGTGGTCGACAAAGAAATCTAGGACGCACATTTTTGTGCTTCGCTTCGCTTCCAGCCAGCCGCCACTTTCCGTTCGGCTTGCGGTAAACGAAAGTTCGAACCCTTTTTTTAATTAAAGCAAGATGTAATGGCCGCTCCAAACGAAATCTCTTTCGGATGAGCTTCCATTATCACATTTCTAGTGCATAACGTTGCAGAAGATGATTTCCATCCAAAAATGGACATTCAAGAAATAGATAACCATTGTGACTCAATGGCTCTATTTGAACAAATTATCTAGTGGTATCTCTAGTTGTAGTCTCAAACATTTTGAATATTCCGCTCAGCCACCACGTGACCTAACTGAGCGTGACGTCACAGTTCATTTCTCAAACAGCTGACTGTCAACTGTCAGGCTCAAGACGACCATAACCTCAATTTTGAAAGGTTCATGAAACTATAAAATGGAATTAAAAATAAATAATACCGCAGGTGAGCCTATTATATATTATATTGTGCATTCAAAATACCTCAAATAACTTAAATTCAGCCCTAAAGTTACCAAATATTGTTTAATACAGCTTTATCATTGTAGAGCCACCTTATCTGCATTGGTTCAGATGCTGCGGAGGCTCTTTTACATTCACCATATAGATGAATAGTTCAATTCACATCAATAGTACTGAACACTTCACGCAATAATTATTGTTATTAATGTTAACATTCAATGAAGCCATTTTATATCCCTAAAAACGCCGTCGAGTCGAATCTGTCTTTTCCTCACCTTAAATTATAATATTTTTTGGAATATTTTATTAATCTATTATTGTTATGAATGATTTTATTTTTTTATTTCATTCATTTTAACTATAGTGTTTGCTTATTGTCTGCCTATTAATGCGACTCCTCCCTGCACACGGACTAATCATCCATGCAGGGAGAATATTCATATACTACCTGTAACACTGATATTTTTTGTAAATATGTAATTATTTATGAATAAACGAATTTGATTTGTTTTGATTTGATTTGATTTATCTATCATGTTTGGTATCCATCATGTGTGTCAACCACACGTACCAGGTGGTCTATATGCCAGCTACTTATATTATTGATAAGGATGACTAACTGAATAAGTTTAAGTAGATTTTAAGGCCTGAATTTAATATATCAGAATTTGTTACCAACGTGGTTGTGTGTTTGTGTATTATTTCTCCTGCCAAAGCTATGTGTATCTCAGCTCATAAATTAAATTTAAATTTATTATTTTTTTAAAATTATCAATTTATAACAAAAACAATGCTCATTCCTTCTCCTAGTTATCTGTGCAGTTTTACTGTCCAGTTTTGCATTTCTGTGCTGAATTTCTATGTTTTACGTTACTAATTTTGGCATTTTTGGCTATTTGGCCCAAATATAAAATTTATTCATTATCCAAAGGACTCAAAATAGTAACATCTCAATCAATTTCTACTTTACCTATTCTTGCCTTGCATGGTCATAATTTCATTGAATTTAAATTTGTCTAATAAATCAACAGTATGTTATTGTTAAATCTGTAGTTACAGTCAGTTGAATTTCTTGCTTCTAGCTCCTAGTCTATTTTAATTCAATCCATTTTCAGCCGTAAATAATAATAACTTTTCAGAGGAATTCATTGCCCCTCATTCCTTGAAAAATCACAGACATTGTCTGGATTTGTTGGGGGATGTTGGGTGCTGTTCTTCTGGAAGGTTTCTTCATTATTGTATGTCACTCGATCTCACATTCTATAAAAGCCTATATATCCGGAGCATCACATCAGAGAGAGAGAGAGAGAGAGAGAGAGAGAGAGAGAGAGAGAAAGAGAGAGAGAGAGAGAGAGAGGGAGAGAGAGAGAGAGAGAGATTAGATTAGATTAGATTACTTTATTCAAATAGATAACAAAATTCGGCTTAGATTATACATTGTAATATGAATGAGTAAATCAAAATTATCCTATAAATTTCACAAAATAGAGACTTCTAGTAAAAATACGGAAACGGTGATGTAATGAATGCAAAATTTATACAAATTTTAAATTGGAGGTTCTGCAAAATGAATAAGGAGTGTAAGTTATCTAATTGAAAAGGCGAAGTTTAGACATATATATGTCCATTCTTGGGAAAGGATAATAAGGATATCCTTTCCATTAACACTTGGCCTTGGGTTGAAAATCTATAACGTCATAAAATATTAAGATTACTAAAGAAAGTAAGAAAAATTATTATACAATTTAAACTAGATTTAAATGGATCAATACTTAATCGTATTCGAATTATATTATGAGATGAGTAACAATAAAAATGATAATGATAAATGGTACTATGGATTGACTTGAAGTAAAATTATTTACAAGTATATGGTAGTGAATGGAAATGTGCGATGAATGACAAGAGTGGGTTAATATTATAATAACGGTTTGGATGATGAATGTGTGATGATAGTGTAGAATGGAAGTACAAATCATAATAAAGAATATGAAGAGAAAGTGATGATGGTGTGTGATGATAGTAGATTTATTCAAGTATGTAAGTAATAATCAGTGGAATAGTGGAATTTGTCATGTTGCTCTAGGTTTGGACATATTCGATCATTTTGTCAACAAGATGTTTTCTAAACTTCAAGATGAAGCTCGCTCGGCTCTCAATAGACCTAATAGATTCAGGGATGGCATTCCATTCACGGCAGCCTGAGACTAGAAAGGACTTAGTATAGATTGTAGTTCGGTGAATTGGAATCCTCAAAGTATTTTCTCCAGTTCTCGTGCGTGAAACGTCTATTCTCCTACCCTCAGAAACAAATTTGAAATCGTTTTTAAAATAATTAGGTTTACCATATTTTAAAATATCCCTGACAAGCTTGACAATTCGAAGAAGTCTCTGATCGGGTAACTTTAAGGTTGAGCTTAAAATATGTGCTTGGGTGATTCTTTCATGACGTTGGAGAGAGTAAACAAATCTTAAGCAATAGTTTTGACAGCGCTGTAGTTTATCATTGAGTGTTACTGTCATGTCATTGAGTACAGAGTTACAGTACATAAAGTGTGGGAAGATAAGTGATTTAACCAGCAGCAATCTGATATTTCTTGGTAGGATGTCTTGCAATTTCTTCAGTGAATGCATAGCTGAAAAGACTTTACTACATGTTTTATTAACCTGTTCTGACCAATCTAAATTCTTATTCATGATGATACCTAAGTTTTTAACAGAGCTACAGTAAGGAATTTCGTTACCATCTATTGTTATTTTCTGGATTGTGTTGAAGTTAATATTATTCATGAGGCGTGAGTAACCGATAATTATTGGCTGTGTTTTAGTAGGATTCAGTTTAAGACCATTTTTATTTGTCCATTCAAAAATCAATCTTACATCTTCATTAATTTTATCTATAGTTCCATTGATTTCAGTCATAGGGCAGCTGGCATAAATTTGAAGGTCGTCAGCATAGGTATGGAATTTACCTATGAGCTGTTTCAGTAGAATGAGATTTACGAAAACCAGATTGAAAGTCATGAAGTTTGTTATTTTGTTCAAGAAATGCTACAACTTGGCCATGAATGAGTCTTTCAAGTACTTTAGAAAGGGCGGGGAGAATGCTAATTGGCCTGAAATCATCAACTTTAATAGGTGAGGCAACTTTGTTCAAGGGACGAACTAATGCAAGCTTCCAGTTATCAGGGAATTTTCCATTTACAAGAGACTTGTTAAAAATCAAAGTGATAGTTGGGAGAACTACACGTAACATTTTCTTTATTAAGTTAATAGAAATTTTATCTGCACCAGTAGCATTGCTGTGAATGTGTTGAATTGCTTTAAGTGTACTTTCTTCTGAAATAGGATTAAAGTGGAATTGATTAGCAATAGGAATATTCAAATTAGTTACTTGGTCTTTCAAATTATTTATATGTTCACGTATGGTAGTTTCGTCACGTTGAGTTGAATGTGAGATGAAATGATCATTTATGTCATCCAAAGGTAAGTTGATTTCAGTTTCGGATTTGCGTTTACCTAGGCCAAATTCTTTTATTCCACGCCATAATAGCTTAGAGTCAAGTTTATTGTCTTTCATGAATGAATTGAGATATCTGATTTTTGAATTACGTAATTCCTGCTTAACTTTATTTCTTAAACGTCGGTATTCAAGTAAACTATTCAAGTCAGACGTCCTCTTAAATTTTCTATGAGCTTTGTCCCTTTGTCCCATCATTTTTAAAATGTCGTCAGTCATCCAAGGTACTCGTCGTTTTCTATTTATCCTTCTAGTCACATAAGGTGCATGTTTGTCGTATAAATCAAGAGTCAATTTTTCAAAAGATTCAACCATATCATCAACTGAGGGCAATGTCTCAATTTGATGCCATGGAGTCTGAGCTAAATCAGTCAGAAATGCAGTTTCGTCAAAATGTTTAAAGTTCCTATAAGTAATGAATTTCTGATCAGGTTTAGGTGTCCTATGAGACAATACACAATAGATCAAGTCATGCCCAGAAATAGCCGGGACAGCAACCTGACCAAAGTGAACAACCTCATTTGGGTCACTGACTACTAAGAGGTCGATGAGAGTATCAGATTTGTTTGTATGATGAGTTGGGTCAAGTGGTAAGATAGTCATGTTAAGGCAGCGAAAAGTTGTTGTCAACTGATAATAGTCGAAGTTGTGGTTAGTCATGTTCAAGTCCGTGTTCATGTCGCCCATAACTAGTATACGACTGTAGAAAGGCATGAAGGCTAGTAGAGCATTCTCAAAATCTAGGAAATGGCCTATTTTTGGAGGTCTATAGCATATACCAATGAGTAATTTGTCTGAGCTACTAAAAGATAATTCAAGTATCATGAATTCAGGTTTGGCTGAGTATTCTTGTTTTGATGTAGTTAATATTTTTGTTTTTATCCCATCTTTAACAAATAATGCAACTCCCCCACAAGCTTTATTCAAACGATCGTTACGGAAAAGATTATAACCAGGTAATGCGACTTGCGAAGAAGGTATACTGGGCTTTAAAAATGATTCTGAAATACCAATAATATGAAAATTTTGAAAACGAAAAATTGCTCTGAGTTCATCTATATGACAGCTAAGGGACTGAACATTAAGATGAGCTGCTTTAAGAATTTTGTTAAAGGGCTTAAGCTCATTATACAATAGAAATCCAGTGTCATTATAGTCATTATTATTAATTATTGAGGGCGAGCGAGCTAAATTGTCAGTACGGGGCATCAATAGAATAGCCAAGAAGCATGAGACCAGCCGTAGAGCAACACATGACAGTGAGAGTGATGATGATGGTGATGATGATGATGATGATGAAACTAAGCCTAATTGAAATTTTAGAGTCTCTAAAACAGGTCATCAGCGTCGGGCTGATAACTTCGGCTCCTATGATATTATATACAATAGATAGCAGCATTGATTGTGTAGCGCGCTGTTTCACATCGGTCACAAATGGGGTGTTCACCGTATTATAAACAATCTCAAATGTTGGAGTTCATCATTTAACAATTTTCGAGGAAATTAAGTTGATGTTCCATCGCGATTTAGTTGAATGTTCAGTTTTTGTCGAAATAACATATCCAAGATGGGGGCTGCTCAGGGAAGTAACTTCTGAAGGTAGTGATACGGGTAGTGGAGGAAGACGTCTCTCGAGCCAGACGTTGGGAGTGGAAACAGACGAACTTCCTGTCACTGAGGTAGCATTCTAAGGAGATTCCTGCGATATGAGCTGTAACGAGAGAGCAGAACGGCAGAAAAACGACAGAAAACCAAAAATTATCTGATAGAAGTAAAAGGTATAAGAAGAAGGAGAAGTGTGGAATAGAATAAAAGATACAGTCATGAAACGTAAAATATAGAGATGGAGTGAGTGAGATGCAAACGTTACAATAAGGGAGAGCGACTACTCAGTACTATAAAGTGAAAAGAAAGGTGAATGAATAAAGAGTCAAAATGTTGTAACGTTGTGAAAGAGAGGGGATAGTTAACTATTGTTGCGTGGTAGGGGGTGAACGAAGACAGTACGCATATCAACAAGAATAGTGGATGGGTGAAGAGCGAGAGAGGTTGAGTGAGAAGTGAGTAAGAGGGAGAGGAAGAAAGTGAGCGAAAATAGTGAAGGACAAAAGAGGTGTGAATAAAGTGATGTGTGAATGAGCTGAGCTATGTAATAGTGGAGAAAGGAGCTAACGAAAAAAAGAGCTATTCTATCAGAGGGAAGAATGGTTAAGAGTAGTATTGATGGGAGGGTTAATGGTGGGATAGTGAGGAAGGCAAGAAATGACAGGGGGAGAAGATATTAATATTATTCATGCAGAACGACTAATTACGTAAGTGATAGCACAAAAAAAGAACCGAAGTACATTTCTAAGATGGTAACAATGGTGAAGATATAAAATTTTCAAACTATTGTGCTAGATTAAAAAGTTATTTTAGTGGTGATTTAAATTAATTTAAATTAATATAATGATGTACTTATTATTATTAAAGGTTTATTTCTAGATAATATGCAATTTCGGCAGATAGTAGTTATGATTATGATCAGGACAGGAATGAATCCATCAGTACCTAGTTGGAGACACTTCAAAGTCAGGCAGGTCAATAAGATAATGGTTATTTGTAGTATTAGTCCATGAAATTTATTAGAGAGAGATAGAGAGAGAGAGAGGGAGAGAGTGAGAGTGAACATTACACTATTCATTTATGACAAGTATTCAATGGGTGGGGTTCGAGATGATGCTATCGTTGGGCTACTTAAGAAGTAAATGTGTAGTATATGCGTGCAGGTAGAGTAATGTAAAGTGCAAGTTTGTAAAGTAACTTTAAAATAATCTTCCTCAATTCACTTCAGTATTGTTTTCAGAGCACTCCTTTGTCAATCAACACGAAATAAACTTGACAGTAAAGTCAGCCTAATTTAGTAGAGTTTGAGACAGTTATAGTAGCCAACACAAGGTCAAAACGACCGTGACTGCTCCATGTGAGCGATTTCATACTTTGAGTGTTTCTTGAAATTCAGAGTTATTTAACCAACTTCCACGCATAAATAGTTAATCATGCAAGGTTTATTAAAAGACGAAGACTTATTGATGCAGCTGTGAAGAGTACATTACAGAGAAGAACGTAATCCATCAACGTTTCTTCTTTGTATAAAGAATGACAAGGAGAAAGAATGGAGCCACAGGAGTCTGGATCATTTAATGCCAGGATAGCAATTACAGAACCCTTTCAAGAGCCTAAATTCTCAAGGGCTTTGTCTGAAAGTTTCTTGTGTTCAGCTGAGGCATATATCCCATTTTCGAGGGCCCCTCATGGCAACGAAGAAAACCAACAGTTTGTCGGACTTTGAGAAACGTGAAAGAGAATAGAGAATATAGATCGTCGTGGGATCGAGAAATGGCGAATTCTCTTTAATACGACGAATATTTTTATTCAACCTCGGTGAGCTAAATAAAATACAGCCCCAGACTTAATCGTCAAAGAAAGGTTCAGTCCATCAATAATTCAGACTCTGTATTCACCATAACTCTCTTACTTGGGAAACAGGTCCCCTAGGCTACTGTTTCGTTGTCATTACTACTGTACCTCATAAGTAGAATCACATCAGACCGAAAAGTAAGAATTGATTTTATTGGTCTTCCCTGAATAATCTTAGAAATAGGTTTGACTCAACCTCTTGTTCTCAGTTGTTATTCTGATATAGCTATCTATAAAATCGAAATGAAACTAATTCATTCATTCACTTATCAGCAGAAATGAAAATCTACTGAACCGAATACGTTCGAATTCAGCTGGCATGTTCAGTTCGACATCTGGACGCGGTCTAAGAACGGATTTTTGAAAGTTCCTAGGAATACGCCCAATATTTGAGTTTTTCCATAGATTTTCAGTGTTTTCTCAGATTTATTCGCCAATTATTCTATAATTTTGATAGACGAAAAATGGCAATAATTCTCGGAATTTTCGGTTGGACCTTTAGACACTAAGCGCTGTGCGCACTGAGAACATGTTTAAGAAATTTCCCAAATATACGCCCAATATTCAAGTTTTCCTGCTTTTTTAACATTATTCGAGAACTGATGGGCAAAAAATGTTGAAAGTTGATTGATAGAAATGTTGTGTTAAAAATGTTTGAGATCCTTCTGAGAATATGCGGGTAGGCCTACTCAGGTTTTCCAATGTCCTCTTAGCACTTTTGCAGATTTCTCAGAAACGACTGAACTAAATGCGTCCAATATTTTCGCATGTTGAGCTGAGGTGATAGAGGAGCTAGTTCAAGGATCCTCAAATCATTTAAAAATTAGCCGGAAATACATTGTTGAGTGATATGATTAACAAATCAAAGCTGTTCGAATGGAATTTGCAGGCGAGTGAAGCGAGCCTGTTTGTCTCATTGACACTGATACACTGTGGGGAATCCAGGGGGTGGAGCCCCCTTGCTAGCCGGTCTTTCTCTCTCATGGAAGATTCCGGGCAGCTCTTGGAACAGTAATATCTTCGAAAATAATGTACAATCAAATTACCAACAAGAATATGAAACCATTTTCAAAAGAATAGTGTCCCAATTCGCTGAGTACTTGCATCTCATCTAATAATAGAATATTTACTAGAATAGTCTACACTACTTGCACTTATTGGCCAAAATACTGCAGGAAGATTAATATTCTAAAAATACTGTTAGCATCTGTCCATTCTCACATCAATCCCTTAGAGCTTCCAATGTCCAATGTGAATTTATTCAATAATTTGACATCAAAACCATTGTTCTTAAACTTTTTCAGTCCATTTACATGATCGGGAAGGATATGAAAATCCTCCCTCTCAATTCCATTAAAGCATCAGTTTACAGAATTTCTATTTCTATTTATACATACTTGTATTATGTGATCCGTATGTAAGGTTTAATCATAACTTTTATTACTGTATAATATTTAAAGCAGAGTATCTACATTACACTAGCTGAATACAAGTAATAATTAAATTACTTATTTATTTCTTATTTAAAATGAGAACTTATTTCTTATAATCACCATTATTGATGTTAATTGCATCACTTTTATTTCAAATACTGATATTCACTCGCATTGAAGACATTTGCGTCACAATATCCATTTCAGTTTCATGTCATTCTGTTGGGTTGTTGTTGATATGGTATAAAATTAGCTTAGTAATAGAGTAGGATGAGAGACGCTGGCTGTTTTATAACAGGCGTTCACTTGTACGACACTATTCGGCAACATGATCCCATTGGACTTCAGCGGTAAAGTGCAAAGGTAAGTGATGTAATGAAGTTAAGTAGTATAAGAGCCACTCTAATGGACTCAACTTCACCCTCGAGTTGAGACGATTGCAGCTTTTTCTCTCTTCAGACAAATTGTAACAAGGAAAAGCAGCCCGAAATCTTCTGAACCTCTACTCTAACTCCACTGGAAAAGGTTTTTCGAAGTCATTGGAGAGCTTTCCGACGGTCAAGTATTTGCTGTAATCAAGATCATTCTATTTACAAACAAAATTACTCTAGTGATCCTTGATATTTCTTCCTGATTACGGTATTAAGCATGCTAATGCATCATCTTCAATTAACGTGGGACTTTAGTCTGTGATTTTGTATTGATCATTTGCAGTTGTAAATATTCAAGTACTTAGATTTAGAGAAATTGGATCAGTAACTTTCCTTAAGGTAGCATTCCCAAGCTGCAGCTCGAGCTGTCGCGGCTATATCTGCACTGCTCGAGCTGCGCGGCTCTAGCTGCGCTGTCTAGTCATCACAACTCTATTCACATAGCTTTATTATAAATGTTCACCCTGTTTATTATGGCTACTAATGTGAAATAAATGATGAAAATTAGGCTACTTAAAAACGGCGATTTTCACTTGAAAGTTACTTAAAACCGGTGAATTTCACTATTATATTAATTTTTTTTTAGATTAGTAGCCTTAATAACAAAGTAAACATTCATAATAAAGATATGTTAATAGAGTTTAGATGACTAAACAGCGCAGATATAGCCGCGGCAGCTCGAGCTGTCGGTTGGGAACGCTACCTTTATAGCGATATCCTTATATATATAATATAAGAACATACATTTTTTGAGTTAAAGCACACAAATCAAATTGTAACTAAGTCACCTTATGCTAATTGGCATGAACCATGAATATGTGGCTAATAAGCAAACACTCTGGTGGATCAAAGTGCTTACAATGTGGATATGATTGAGACTGTATTTAGTTCGAGACATTTGTGGGCATATTACTGCTCTGGATGTTCTCTGTACCTCCAATCAAGAGATGGGTAATATCCGTATAAGGAAGCCTGTGTATTGTATATGACATCGGCTCAATGACTGATACTCTGGCCTAATGAGACCTATTAGAATGGATTATATTGACTGTTGACTAAATCATGATTATTGACTTTCATGTATGCTTCTAAAAAGAACTACTTCCACTTCCAGGTATCTTTGTACTTATCTATAACACTGTTAACGTGGAATGCATTGATATTTATACTTCTGAGGTGAAGATGGGTGATTAATTGATACATTGATGACATGATGATTAGCCTACTGTTTTCTTGTAGAATATTATGATTTGAGGCCAGTATCACGCGGTAATATTTTCTATTACATAATTATTGTGTCATTCAATTTTTTTGTACTTACCTGGGTCATTAAAGTGGAGAATAGAGGATTTCAAATTAAAATGAGATCCCATTAGAACGTGGGAATAATCTAAATCAACTCAAGTATTGTACTCGAATCTTTCTTGTTCGAAATACTGTACTACACGTATGTATGCTACTATTCTTGAATTTTATTTCCAATTGAATTAATTATTATAGATTCTGTCCAATCTGATTATGCAGTCTCTTTCACTGGCGGCTCGTGCCCACGAAACAGGTGAAGTGCCAGTATCTTTTACTGTACAGCACTTCACCTGTTTCGTGGGCACGAACCGCCATCCAGTGTTCTCTTTAGAATTAATGTACCAAGGAATGCCTATGTGATAAAATGATAATATTATAAAATAGTGATTTTATATTTAAAAAAAATTGTGCTTCAACCTATTTGAAATCACTAAAATGTGAATATATGAATATATAATAATATGAAGATTGAAAACATTTCTTGCACGCAAATGTCCCATTAGATTCGTTATACTTGAGGCCAAGCTTATATCAGACTATCGATTCGATGAGAATTTCAGGATTGATGTAAGAGAATTATTCTTTAAAACCATTTCTCTCCATATTTCCGATGATTTGAGAAATCATATGAATATTATAAATCAAAATTTTAACATTCGAAAGCATTCTACAACTATAAATCCTTCCCAACCTTGTAAACACTGAAAGCTGGCAAAGGGGAAATCTGAAAATCTGTGAAAACGTGTGCTAATTTAAGTTATCATGGGACCATTATAAGCAGTAGAGCAATTTCAAAATTAATACTATCACAAGTTTGTGGGGAAGGGAAAATGCTGAAGATTAAGGGTGTGACAGCGTGCAAAGAGAATTAATTAAATCGAATCAGGAAAGCCGTTAGGTGCTAGTGATAGGTGTTATGGTCGTTTGGCCAGCACCGAGTTTAATATGTATTAAAACAAGGTGCTTATTAACAGTGGCGCTGAGTCTGATAGCGCTGTGATAAATGTACGCGAGTCATCTAGTAATTGGTGAGGGGGTTGGTCGCCAGGTCACCCCCTCCCCCACCAACCCCAAACGGGGTCCCTAGACTAGCAATTGCAACAAGGCTGCTACCTGTTTCTCACGCTCCTCTGTAATTGTCTCTTATTGCAGGTTTCTCTCTATCGCACTTCCTAATATTATAAGGTTCCTCCATTTCACAGTTCCTATACTTCCCTTTATCAACTTTCAGCCTATATCCCAAGAGGGTGAGATCAATGTTCAATGTATACTTCCTCTATGCATATCTATTGCCAGGATACAAAGCCTATGCCAACCTATTATCTAAAATTAAATTATAATTGAGGCATAATAATAATAATAATAATAATAATAATAATAATAATAATAATAATAATAATAATAATAATAATAATAATAATAATAATAATAATAATAATAATAATTATAATAATAATAATAATAATGTAATCACGTTTTTAATTGGGTAGAACCCATTTATTTATTGTGTTACTGAATGTTCACAATATTTTCTCATTTTGTAGTCTAATTATTTGTCAGTGTCATTCGTCATTCGCCAACTATTGTTTACCTTACTTTCAACAATTGAGTTAGAGAAAATTGCGCCAAAATGTTGATAAGTCTTATCCGTCGGCTGTTGATACTGTCGTGCTGGCTACTACTGTGATATCTCTGTATTCTCTGTTTTATTTGAACCTAAGTCAAGCTTGTTTATTTCTGCTAACCCTTGTTTATTTTTAGTTCATTTGCGCTAATTTAAAATTCTTCCCAATTAATGTAATTTTGTTCTGAATTTTGATGTTTGAATCTCTGTGCCCAATTTGAATATTACAACAGCGTGGGAAAATTCCTATTGGTGAATTTTTTCTCATTGGGCACAGGATTGGACCTTTCGTAAATCACGTGATCCTTCTTCTCAGAAGAAGGTCAGGTGACTTCCTATTTTTGGAGGAGAAAGACTTGCCTTTTGTCAATTGAATGAACAGGACACGTTCTAGATCCTGCCTAAAATTAACGTATTAATTGTCTTTCTTTGTTAAATTAAATGTTCTAATCCCAGTAATAAATGTACTTTAAAGTTCCTATTAGTCTTGTACTATTAAAGTAATTTTCAACTTTTAATATACTGAATTTATCGAAAATTACTATTTCTATTAAACAAACAATTATTTATCCTATGAATGATCCAATTTCCGATGAATATAATGAATTCAATGTAAATAAATTCACATGATTGTCAAACCTGTAGTAGATATAATTTCTCTTCTGCTAAGTTCGGTCAATAATTATTTTATTTTCCTCTAGAAGGAACAAGTTATTATTTCAGGCACTAAAATATTTAGTCTATTGGCATATTGGTTGTTAACCAATAAAGACCAAGATCTTCATTTTCCACTATCTACAATACCATAATGGTCTGGTGAGGTCTATACTCAATTATTTTGTCTGATTATTACGACATCTTAGAGAATTATAGTTGAATCTATTCTAGTTATTCTCAAGAAATAAAAAATATATGCTGTGCTTTGGTTTGAGCTGCTCTGAAACAGATTTTAGTAGGTCGTCGCACTAAATCTTTAGACAATTTAAATCAGAGTACGGCAGAATATTATTTCTTGTCGAATTACTTAAAATTCTGGACGAACGTTTGCAGCTCTACCGACTGATTTCTATCCAAATATCAGTTATTGTACAGGTATCGAGCGTCCAGAAGCTCTTGAAGTTTGACAATAGTTATTTGAAATGCATCCACTTATTCTTTGAAATGCTTCGTACTTTTAATTAGTTAGAGATTCAACTTTTATCTTTTAAGATATAACCTTTTTAAGAGATTAAACTTCTATGAGATAAAAAAGTTAGAGATTTAACTCTGTTTCAGGAAAACTAATCTTGTAGATCGGGTGCTCGCTTCGCTCGCCTTCTCCGCCTACAGTACCCCCTGGACCCCGACAGTATAGGCAGTGTAAGTGAGTTAAGCAGGCTCGCTTCGCTCGCCTGCAAAACCTCTGTCAGTGTCAGCTGAGACAAATAGGCTTGCTTCGCTCGCCTGCAAATTCCGTTCAGAAGGGATTCGAAATTTATTGAGCACAGCATATCTACACCCAATCTGGACCTGTCTACCTAATTTCAACATTTTCTGCCAATTTGTTCTAGAAAAATATAAGAAAAACTCCGAAAATTAAAAAAAAAAGTATAACGCTATAATATTAAGCGTAACCTTGGGAAGTATATCGGACATAGTTTGAAACTTGATTCAAAATCTTCCAAGTTAGTTCATCTATAATCTCGCTGAACAATTGAATTTACAGTATCAAGGCGGAAGATATGCAACCCGCAACACATCTACAATTTTGAAACCCTGATTACTGGCGTAATCTTGAACGGATTGCAAAAATATTTTAACTCAACATTTCTAGGCTTACCTGAATCTGTCCACCAAATATCAACATTTTCTACCGATTGGTTCTCGAAAAAATGAGGAAAACGCCGAAAAACTCTAGAAAAACTAATATATTGGCGTATCCTTGAAAAGTTTTTAAAATCCGTTCTTAGCGCGCTTCTAAACGTCCAACTGAGCATGCCTGCCAAATTTGAACGCATTCGGTTCAGTGGATTTTTAGTTCTGGTGATGAATGAATGAATGAATGAATGAATGAATGAATGAATGAATGAATGAATGAATGAATGAATGAATGAATGAATGAATGAATGAATGAATGAATGAATCAGTGCCATTTCGATTCTATGTATAGAGATTCATGAATGAAAAAGCTACAAGTAAATTGTCATATGACAGTTTATTGGACATGAATTTGTTGTCCAAGTTTGTTTTTCATCATCCTATTACATTTATTTACTGAATGTGGTAGTGGATATCACATATACACTCACATTTGTTATACACCCATAGAAATGTTTACCTTACTTCATGCATTCTCTATTCAATCCTTTATAATCTTTGAACTCAATCTTTCCTTTGATTCTAAGTTTATTCAAACTGATAATTAAAGCTATTCCTATTTTCCTATGTTTCCCCAATCATAATGTCCCATAACTTCCTAATTCTTGTATTCAACTCCTCCTTTGAAATCTGGCTTTTTCTCTACCTCTTCTTATCATTACTTTATTTCTCTTCCTGAATTTTCGCCCTAATAATAGTTCATATCTCTGACTCATTTCTTTGTCCTTCAAATTTTTCTCTTCTTTCTAGTTCTCATTTATACCCTTCTATACAATGCATCTGCCACTCTCTCATATAAACACGCTAATACATATGACCATTTTCACATTTTGTCACTTCCTGCCAGAAAACTCACACAATACTTTCTTCTCAACTTCACTTTTTTCTCCCACTTTCTCACCTCGTTTTACTCACTTTTCTCTCCCGGAATAGACACTTCTTTCAGGAGGTACCGTGTACAGTTGGTTGCAAAATGTGTTAGGTTTTAGAGAACAGGATAGAAACATGGAATAGATAAATAGTCTAGGATAACTTGGATAAATAGTGTGGAGAGAAAAATAGCTCAGAAAATGAAGTTGAAGAAGAAAAAGATGAGGATGAGTTCAGGACATAGAGATATGAAGCCCTGGCAGCTCGTGCCCACGAAAAAGGTTAAGTGCTGTACAGTAATTGTTTCGTAGGTTGTACTGTTTCGTGGGCACGAATCGCCAGTGATATGAAGGGAGGTAAAGGAGAGTGGCGAACAGGAGAGAGACGTAGAAAGAAAATGGGATATGGAATGTGTGTCCAGGAGTACCTAGAAGATTGGGATAGATTGTGTGGAGTAAAAAGGAGAGAAGTAGATGGAAAGTATTAGAGAAAAATTGAGGAGAGTTCAGGACATTGGGATTGGAAGGAAGAGAGGGAGGGAAAGGAAGTGAGGGGTTGAAAGGGAGGGGGGGCGAAATGAGGGGGAGAAAGGGAGAAAAGGGGAAATGAAGGGATGAGGAAAAATGAAGGGGAAGGGATAGAGGGGATGACAAAGGGAGGGAAAGAAAAGAATGGAAGAAGGAAAGAGAAAGAATGATAGAAGGAAAGAGAAAGAATGATAGAAGGAAAGAGAAAGAATGAAATAAGGAGAGAGAAAGAATGAGAGAAGAAAAGAGAAATAATTAAGGAGGAAAAGAGAAGAATAGGAAAGAGACATCTACTTAGGGGACGGGGGATAGGATATAGAGGTGTCCAGGAGATAGGAATATTCATTTATTTATTCAGCCATGTAAAGATTGTAATAAAGAACACAATATTTCATTGAGATTAGTTTATCCACTATTTGAATATAAACTTATAAATTATTATGTGATATGAAGGAGAGCAAGAGAAGAAAAGCACAAGAGAGACATGGATTAGTGGCTGGGTGATGAGAGTAGAAGAGTTATAGAGAAAGAGGAGCTCCAGAGAGATAGTTTCGAGGTATATCAGCCAGCTCATCTAGCTGTCTCATAAACCGGCCACAGTGGTAGCGGTAGCAGCAGCGGTGGTCGGAGGGTGGCCACCGTCGACGTCTAAGACGCCATTAATCAAGACGCGTGGTGTGGGATGCGGTGGCCTGACGTTTCAAAGCTTACGGCGACAATGCCAGCCAGCCGTGTCCCCTCCCTCCCTGCCTGACACCTCTCATGTAAACAGTCCTAACTGGAAGTGTAGTTGCCAATACTTTAAGAAATAGGTTCAGTCAAAGCTGATGTACCAAACAGCATATTGTAGAAATATAATGGATGAAAAAATTGAGAAATATAGATAAATAAACATTTTAATAAATTAATGTTTTAATAGAGATTGAAATATTTCGCACAAAAAATTTGGCATCAAATGCTTCAGATTAGTTTGTAGCTGAAAATGCTATACTTATAATAATTGTGAAAAATGAAACCTTTTAGAAATTCTATAGTGCTACTTGAATAGGATTCGTATAGTCTCTACTATATCTTCAACTACTGGTTTTTGGAGTCCATGAGAACCATGAAAAAGTGAGTTTTCAACACTTTGCAGAAATGTTGCATAAGGTGACATTGATAAGATTCTATCACATCAGATTTTATGTGGTAATTCTAGGCTGTTTTTCATAACGAGTTACTATCCTTCTTAAGTACATACACTGTTATTGGAGCACGCACAAAATATTTTGGTTGGACTGGTGATCAAATCTGGAAAATCCAGATTAGCTTATCATATTAGCGTTGAAGCCTCTTGTTCAACAATTCGTTCCTAAGTTGTCAGTCTCTGTTAAAAATGCATTCATAGAGTACAAAAATTAAAAAATAAATTATCGTTATAGTAACAATCCTATTCCTCCGTGTTACCTCTATATTATAATACATAGATTCTTGTTAAACTGGACTAAAGAAGTTCAACAATCGATAGTTTGAAAAGCCCTTATTCGGCACAAAAGCAGGCCTATAAATAGTCTTCTGATCGTCTGATCTTCAACGAAAGTAACAACAATTAAAGCTTGTTGTTGGTGAGCCATGAACCCACGAAGTTTCGAACAGAATCCGCATCTGATACTGATTAGTTACGTTAACGATTATGCCTGCAACAGCTTGGAAAGATAACATCTGCGGTGTGTTTCCTGGATTCTAGTTTGAATTTCGAAACGTTGACTGATGTCTGAATGTTGAAACGGATGCATATACATTATAAATACTACTAGAACTTTTTTATTCATATCTACAGTTATGATTTCTGAATCCATTCCAATTATCATACAAAGATAATGCTCCTTATGTATATCATACGCTTACTTTTTATGTTAACTAACATAGCCTACTGATGTTCTATGCTAACATCTTTCCAAGCTTAGATAGATGTGAGAGTAATATCAGTAATCAATTCAACATAATCAAGCCAAAGAATAGAAAGGAATGATTATGATAATATATTCGGTAAAAGGGGAATTTCCAAAATAGTTCACTAGAATGACAAAGTGGCTATGAGATACTAACATGAGAATGCTCCATTCTCAAGCACTGGCATTGGAAATCAAGTTACTGTATAGGAAAATTGGAATCAGAACGTAAGAGACGCGTGAAACTTTTCTGACATTTGCATAACGTATAGTACGTTCGTATTATTACAATATCTCAGCCACTTTCCTTGCCTATATTATTTGAGAAGTGGTAACTTTTCCTTGGAACTCTTGCTAGCTTATATTGGATTTATGGTAATCACATAATAGCAATGTAATGCAAAAAGCGCATATTGTGACCTTTGTTATAAGTTGTGAGAAAGTAGACTTATATTTTATATTATATTTAATTACTTATATTTTTGTAAACCTATATTTTTATTGAGCAGAATAATATGAACTACTTCCGAAAAATCATATTCATCATTTCCAGTGATTGTTTCGGAATTCACTCGTATACTGCTATGATAATTGCTATATACAGGGTGTTTCGGGAGGAATGTGCAATATTTCTCAGGCTGATTCCTTACACCAAGTAGACAAAAAAGTTCCATGGGACCAACCCCCAAAAACGTTTTGTTACTGAGATAACAATGGCGGAAAATTGAGATTTTTCAAAATATATTAATTGTTCTAATTTTTTAGAGGTTTTAGTGAGGTTCTAAAATAATCAAATCCTATGTAAAATTAGCTGAGGAATTCAATGAAACCAGTTCCAAGTCTGTAATTTCAACGGTTATTGAGATAATTGGAAAAATGGGTATAGCGTAAGAGTTCGAATGTATATCAGATAGAGCCCATACAGTACAGAATCCTCCACGCTCCAAAGGTGATATCTGCGATGGTGAAAAACCGTCATTATATATGATTATTATAACCACTATGATCTATCAAGTATGATTCAGATTCACTCACGTTATTATTCATCTCAGGTGTAATGTGTAAGAGTGACAGTCTTAAAAGACGATAAATTCTGTTACTTATGAATTATAGTCGACAGAAAAAATGCAATTCATCACTAAAGTACTATTGAGCATCTTTCGTGAATAATATTACCACTTATAAGCTTGCATATCTGTTACTTGAGATATATAAAATATGATTTTGATTCACTTTTTTGAGTATAGGCATACCTCGGAGACAGTTAATTGTGGTTGGAATAATAAGCTGAGCAATTTGAATTTGAATCTAGTCCACTCCAACATGAGAAAATCTTATGCTGTGTTCTGAAACTGCAATGTTGATGGAATGGGTAAATTTATTTCCGATTTTTATCAAGCTACTAATTAATCTTATTAGACAGCTCAATCCAAGGAACCGGGGGAGGTCCTTGCAAATAACTCCCCTAACAAATAACATGGTATGATTGCCAGTGAGCAGAAATTCAATCCAATTATGGTGTGGTCGATGATATAACTCGGTTTCTAATCCAGCAGCCAGTGGCGGCAGCATAGTAGTATTTTCATCCTCTGGCATTTCACGCTGATCTGTGAAATTGCTGGCTGAGTGGATGAGGGACAATTTGTTACCGGCGTGTTTTTGTAGCGCGCTTCTCATGAATTACTAAGTATTATTGATTTAGATGGCTGACCCAGATAATTACGAGAGAAAATCTTATTTTCCGCCACGGAAAGCTGGGAGATATTGAATGGAACTTGGAGTACGAAAATAGACTAGGAAATGATATTGGCGATCCAAATTGAAAATGAATGAAGTTGTAGTTCGCTCTACTTTTATCATGAATTATTGCGCGTAAACATGAATGAATCGATTGTCGTTCACTTATGAATAGACGAGTGATCATGAGATTAACTGTAATTTGAATCTCATAATATTCTTTCTATCTACTGTACCATAATATTATAGGGCAGGTATTATTAGATACGAAAGTAGCCTCAGTTTTATTTTACTTGAATGTAGGCCTACTATTTTCTTCGAACTTTTGTTCCGCTATATTCTTTTCTGATATCTTCCATTATAAATCAATACTTCATCCTTGATCAATGATATATGATATTAGAATCTTATTCACGAGAAAACCTTATTAGATGAAGTAACTTTCCTCATCTGCTTGAGAGAGAGAATTAAATTATCAAAGTAATAATACATTTATGCTACAAAGACGATGAAACCCCCTCTTTAAGACGTTTATTCATTTCCAGTTGGGGTGTTTCACAATATTTAATAATTTTTGTTATGATTCAATAAGTTGATAATTCATTTATCAAATATTGATGATGATGATGATAATGATGGTGAATAGTGATAATAATAATAATATGATAATGATAATAATCGTGTTTTAGATCCGCCCTGCCAGCATTATTCAATAGACTACTCAACGTATAAACATGTACCCTTCTAAACTTGAAACACACAACTTTCAAACTTAAATGAAAGAACTTAAACTTGAGATACGGCATGGTTGCCGTTTTGCCAAAATGCTTGATGGTGCACTCCACCAATAAATGCATCAAGAAACTCCACCAATACAAAGCGATACACGCAATGATTTTCATTTTGAGCTGAAAGTTGTTTTTTCATAATTATTATTGAGTGATTCACCCAAATAATTTATACGGGGTGAGTAATACGGAGTTTATATGGGGTAAGTGATAACACAAAAAATACTAAGACTGAGGATTTTTCACGCTAAAAAACAAAGAAATGAGAAACCATTTTTGTCAATACTGAAATTCTGATGCGATTTTAATTCTCAAGTTTTTTAAACCAGATATCATTCATGCAAGGAAAACGTGGTACGTCTCTATCATCATCTATATTTTCATGCTTGCTCTGGATTATATTTTTTGTTTCAATGTGATGCTAATCTCTATATAAATATTCTCCATTCTGTGAAATTCAATAGTCTGCAAAAACACATTGCAAGTGAAATCCACCCAATTTCATTGCCTTAGCTGCCAATCTCATAGAAAATGCGTTGTAAATCCCATAAAATGCGTTTACTTGTAAAGTTTGTTTTTTTACAAGAATGATTAATATTTTTTATTCTCTGTTAATTTTTTGTGGATGATGATCCAAAATTTTGAAAGATTGATCATTCATAACGAGTAAGGGGCATAACATTATTAAAAAACAACACTTTTTGAAATGCACTAAAGAAGTGCACCAAAGAAAGTACCGTAGTTGGAAACCTCAAAGTATTTCACTAATTCGAAAAAATTAAGAATCCATGCACACCACTACTTTTATATGAATACCTCTAATAAACACATTTTTCTGATGATAGCGGAGTATTTCAAAATTTGCTGATCACCTGATTCACCAATATACATTCGTAAATAAACACATCCAAATTGTCTCACTTCAAACTTTATTTATTTAGTTAAAAAACGAATTAACACCAAATCCAATGAAAACGTTGCTCAGATTGTATACTCCATTCACGATCACTTGAGACGGAATAAACAAAATTTTTACAAACAAAACTGTAGCCAATCACAGCTCAAGACAACAGTCTTGAGGAAAGACAAGTCGGACTGTAGAAAATCACAGCTCCAGACAAGAGTCAGCTGTTCAACTAAATCAGACTTTTTCGCATAGAATAAGACCTTCCATTACACGCACACACACGCAAAAGGTTTGTTTTTTTCGTCTCAAGTGATCGTGAATGGACTATAGTGTCGGATGTTACCAATCACTATAGTCCATTCACGATGGCTTGAGACGAGATAAACAGAAGCTCTGCATGTGTGTGTGTGTGTGTGTGTGTGTGCGACTGGAGTGGCTTCGTTATAGCCAAGACATAAACAAGTCACAGCAATGCCGAAATCCCGAATTTTGTTGTTGGGATTGTGACCAAAGCATTGACACAAAACTTGTTTGTTCTTTTTGGGTTAATTCGGTCGAGAGACAACCGAAACAAGCAATTTCCTAATGTGTATCTATAAAAAAGATTACTTAAAAATACTTATTCTGAATTGCCTACAAGAAAATTTGGGATTTCGGCATTGCTGTGACTTATTTATGTCGTGGCTAAAACGAAGCCACTCCAGTCGCACACATACACATGCAGAGCCTTTGTTTATCTCGTCTCAAGCCATCGTGAATGGACTATAGTAAAAACCAGAACTCTCTATGTGGCCTATGAGTCAAGATATTATCGAAAAAAATATATGGCATGTTAGAGATTCCTCGCTAGACAGAGTAACTAGATACTAATTGTATAAAAACCGAAATATAATTCAGAGTACTGATAAATAGAGAACTGAGTATAATTCAGTGACAGTTATAGTTAAATGGTATTCAATAATTTTTTCCGATAAAAAAAACAGGTGAATTAGCACGAAGTACTTCTAATCTAAAAAAAATTAATGTTCGAAGAAATAAATTTAGCTTTGATTTATTCTGAGAGGGATAAGGTATTGAAGAACTTTTCAAAGAGACTCAGTTCTGGAAATAATAAGAAGATCAGCTATGCTATCTTCAAGCCTTTATTACTCTAAATATCATAAGCTATTTGTTGAAAATTAACCATCGAGATAACAATTTTTCAAGACGTGCTCAAGGAAAATATTATTAATGCTTCAATAAACCAATTATAACATTGTACATTTTCTTCTTTGCAGATTAGAGTCACTGGATGCAGAGAATCTAATCGTAGTTGGTAAGTTTTATTGGAGACATTGTATTCGCTGATCTCAACTGTCATTTATGTTTCAAGTCCTCGAAATATATGGATTTTTGATCATCATCTCAGGAGAAACATCATAAATTTTGAAATAATGTTACAAATAAAGTTCTTCCAGAGTCTGTTCATTTTTCAGAGGGATTCATTTGAGGTATTCATCCCTCATGGACCGCACAAATGAACTTTTGTCGGTTATTTTGGGGTTTACACAAAAGTACTGGAGGGCATGAATTATAGCAGGAAAGAGTAAGAAAGAATGAGTGACAGGGAGAGAAGGAGGAAGGGTGAGACAGGGATGAGTGAGAAATGAAGGAGTGAAGCCCCGTTTCCATTAGCACAAAAATGTTGTGCAACAGTGTTAAGCAACAGTGTTGCATGAAATTGTACGAATGGAAACGGTCTGAAAATGTTTCAAAACTCGTTGCGCCGGGCAACATGTTGGAGACCAATGTGTTTTGCAACTCGTTCTCACAACATTGTATCCTGGGGAATGGAAACGGCAAGAAATGTTGCCGCAGCACAAATTAGAATTATACAAATTCTAAAACGCGTAACAATAGAGATAGAACAATTTGGATTTCAGATTTGAATTCAGCGTTCAAAAATTAGTAGGAATCCCCGCGATTGCTCAGAAATAATCAAAATTGAGGAAGTTATTTTTATCGGATATTCAAGTCATTTTATTTCTTGCATTCGACCTATTCAAATTCTAATAATACTTCTACTTGGTTTTACTTCTGTTACTACAGAGCAAGGTTACTAAAAAGTCTTTAATCTTTTTCTTTTTCTTTAAGACTAAAAAATCTTTAATAACCTTGCTACAGTGTAAGTAAGACCAGAGACAATGTATTATTATCTATGTAATAATACATTTTCTCTGGTAAGACTAAACTTACTCGGTTTTACTTTGTTAAATTACTGTTACCACAGTGGATACTATTATAATATTATATTATGAGAGTATTATGAGAGTAACTTATGTGATAGGAGTTCACAATTCAGCAAGGCGAGTATTGTTTTCAAAAAAAGAAAAAATAATATAGTCCGTAATACTTGTATCTATCCAAATGTCTCTTTTCCTGCTGTACGCATAGAGAATAGAATATGAAATACCTATTTATATAGAATATATGAAATATATGAATATAGAATATTTCTATATTCGCTATTCTCGCTGGCTGTACGTGACTACAATGTAATTATGATGAATTGATATATTTAGTTTATGTTTATGTCAGTTGTTTGAAAAAGTAATTGAATTTGAGCAATGTGACAAAAAATAATAATAAAAGAGGAACTGTAGGTAGGTAGGTACTCGAGCTGATAAATGGTTTTGCTGAACAATGCATTTGTCTTTTCTATTAGCTGGAGAGAAAAAGGATGTAGTCGCGACTTCTGTTTATTTTGCATTTTTTTGCGATTTGAAGAAATAGTTTCCAGACCATGATGTGATGCAAACGAGAAATACTTTCAGTTCACTGTTGGTGACTTTCAGTGTGTTGTGTGTTTCGTATTGTCTTAACTCTTGATACATTGAAAATGGAGTGGTCGAAGAATAATATAATTAAATTAATTGAACAATTTGAAACAGAAACAGTGCTGTAGAATGTATCTAGCGTGAACCATAAGAACTCAAATTGCAGAATTGACGCCCCTAAAAGGATATCTTGTCGGCAGTGAGGAATAGCTTGTCGGCAGTGAGTACTTTTGGCAATTCTAGGCGCAATTAGATTTAGTAGGAATTCAAAATCAGAAGCACTCATTCTCTCGTAGTTTTCAGAACCACTTTGTGATGTAAGGTGCCTCATTAAACTATTATAAGCACCCTCATACGACCAATTTTCAATTTTCCACCACCGTGGTCTTTTTCTACTATTTTTAAGAATTTGATAACCCCCTGCTATAACAACAAAACTTGCTAGAGCGAGCCTATCGTCCATCTTCTTCAAATGCTCACAACGAACTGAGCTCTGATGACCAGTGAATTCGAGTCCAAGTAGTCTAGATGCTGATGTTGCTCAAAACATTTGACGGAATGGAAACGGTACACCAGGCACGGTGAAAAACGCGTAAAAACATGTTGCCAATGTGTTGTGCAACACTGTTGCACGAAATGTACGAATGGAAACGGGGCTTGAGTAGTAGAGGAGCCAACAACGTCTTATACTAACCTCTGATTGATGGCGTCACATTACGTTCCTAATATCCGCGCTAAGAATGGTACTCATGCCTCGCTACGGCGTGCATTATTGCTCCAGTGAGTTGACGGGCGCTCAACTCTTACAAGCTCAGCTTTTATCAACAAAATGAAACTTTCTATACTGCTTCACTATAAAAACCACAATTCTTAGTAAGCCTTACAAAAGGGTGTGATAACTGGTTATGTACTTTGACAGACTGACAGATTCTCATCAATATTAAGCTGGAGAGTTCTGGAGTTATTTTTAATGTAAGTTCACTGATAAGAAAATCTTGCACGTCAATCATGGATTTGACAATGGAATTTATACTTTTATCTAATTTTCTCTCCCAATTTCCAAAAGATGCAGAGTAAACCAACTGTGATATATGTGTATTCATCAAGTGAACGGGTTTCCAGTGTGGTCGAGAAGTAGCAGCAATTACCAAATTCTATACACTAAATATTATTAAAATTCAATACAATATATAGATAATCACAATCAAATTTTATTATGTGACTTGGTATAATTGTTGTAAGCCCAGTGTTTTCTTGGTTAGATTCAAATCATTGTGTTATGAATGAATCAATTAAATAGAAAAACAGCATTTATAGTAAAACAGCTCAACGATTACAAAAACTTCCATTAATCAATGAATAGTGTACATATACGTGCCCCAACGTTTTTAGTCTTGAGACACATTACAATGATAATAAAATTGGTTAGACTACAGAATATATTCATGAATTCAATACATAAAGAGATTCAAAGACGGGCAGAAAATGTATTTTCTTATTTTTAGTCGGACTTGGAAACCTTGTTATTTTAGAGGTTTTCCAAATATATTTACCAAATGAGTTCTATTTCAGTTCTAGATTGATTCATGAACAAGAGAGTTTTGTGAATAGTTGACATTTACTGTATTTATTATCATTTCTATGATGTAGTAATGGGAACACAAACATTCTGCTCGTTCTGCTTACTGTTGCTGTTGACTCCCCTTGGAAAAACACTATGAAGCAGTGAAAACTTATATGCTACTGTTACATTCATTGTGTAGTTGTGTATTCGTTGTTTATCAGAAGCATCCACATACTCTTGTTAGTTGTACTTCTCTCACTGAACATCCTTGACAGTAGCACATTATACGGAGGCAGCAGCTCTTAAAACAAGCAAAACAATTCAGTGTTTATTCTTACCGTTTGTAACAAAACGCTCTAAACCAACAAGTTTAATGCTACCTTGTATTTCAGCCTACATGTTGACTTCTGATAGTGAATGGTTTGATAAAGCAAAGGTAAAATGTTGCTTCATAGTGAATAATGAGACTCATTTTTAGTGCGCAAATGCGAATTTCAATTACAAAAGGATTTTACTACTGTTGGCTTGAATTTCATCAGAGCGCTGTGTATAGCAAATAACTGAGGAGGTGCTAAGGGGATGATCATATCGCTGGTGAATTATTATTATTTGCGTTTTCATTCTCCTAGTAATAACACTAATTGGATGCTTGATAAGGCAGGCAGGCCGGTGAAGGCGATGTTTGAGTATGCGAATACTTCTCGTCTGTATTCAAAATAATAAGTCTTCGTTGTTTGTTCAAGTCCAACTGTAACGCTCCATAAATTTAAGATTATGTTTTATTGCGCCGAGGATCCTGCGAATCGAGAATGGTGCGGTGAACCAAATTACAGAATGAGGCACCGGTATGATTTCAGCCGCATTTGGTAAGCTTCCAAAATAAGACAGTGGCGAATCGGCTAAAACAAGACTAGTTGGAGATTTTGCCCCTTGCACCCTTCTGTTGTTCATCGCTCCCCATCTTTCCACTCAAATCCTCGATCCTTCTCCCTTCATCTCGCTCCTTATCATTCCAGCCTGTCACCGATTCACAATGCTCCCTCTTGGCTACTAACCACCTCGAATACTGCAACTATACAAACGCTATTACTCTACCTCTGTCTTTGACGTGACAAACTGCCTTTTGCTTTCTAATGCCTCTGGTCCGGGATCGCGCATATAATAGAGAAAGGGATCTCAACTCTGTAATGTGAATCCTCACGGAAGCCAATAAAATCGCCGTTTATCATGTTCTATCACTTGTGTAGTAGGATCGCATGATGGAAGACAACAAAAATGGTAACAGGCTGGAATTTCACTCAGATGTAGTTGGTCAGTCAGTGTTCAAGTAAATTATTCATTTCTAGAACCGCTGGAGAAAAAAATGAAATCATTCTCTAGATAACCTCTAATAAAATAGTTACAGACTCATTAAAAAGAGAAAAAAGACTTTCTTTTCATTCACCATGCTGAAATAAGTAATTTTCACAATACTTCAAATACAGTAATTGGAAGTGGACTGATTTTTACAACCTTTTATTATTATTCTATTCATTACTTTAAAGATTTCTTGACCCATTTATAATTGCCTCTCTTGTGGAAAAGTCTTTTTGTGGAAGAACTCCAAAAATACATGTTCAATGTTTATCATTCATAACACTTCAAGAAGTTCTTGAAATTAATGAAAAAGATAATCCATTTATCTCTATTAAGAAATAGAAACATGCAACCTCGATCGCCTTAATTTGTTCATCAGTCTCCATTAGTAAAAGAATCTTCTTTAGTAGAAGATGATGATGTAACAATCATGGAGTACAGAAAATTACTTTTCTATTATTCATAACTAAT
Source organism: Sogatella furcifera (assembly GCA_017141385.1). Lineage (NCBI taxonomy): Eukaryota > Metazoa > Arthropoda > Insecta > Hemiptera > Delphacidae > Sogatella > Sogatella furcifera. Next base: position 23,772,200 of record CM029546.1, read on the forward strand.
AGAACTTAAGAAGATTTTCTCAGCAACTGAGATTTCTCTACTAGAGGAAAAAATTGAAGAGAAGGAAATAAGTAATTCCTTGTAATGGATTATCTCCATTACGCCACTTCGTTTCAATATGCTATTCAATAACTCAATCTGCTTTGATATATTCATATCTTGCTCATCCCAATAAAAATAGAGGAGTATCATTAAAAACACTGAGTATCATTCAAATAGCGTTTGGATGAGAGGTTTTGACTAAATTTGAACAAAACGTTAGTGAAAAAGCAACATGCAAATACGTGATACCAGTGACAATTCACTATCTGTATGCACATCCCTTTCTCATGTGAACTACGTGCTTCTCTATTATCAGGGTGAATGCTTTTACTAAAAAAATAAGAGAGATAAGGAAAGAATGACGTAGAACAAGAGTGGAAGTGAGATTTAGAAAAAAAGAGCAAGAGTTCTAGAGGGAAGGAAAAATGAAGGCGACAGTCATACTTCTAGAAGAACGTTCACAATATTGTTCACTACCTGAATAATAGGCTAATGGACTACAGTGAAGGTCTCCCACTCAATTTCATGGAACTTTCTAGAAGTGCTTCTTACCTCAACTTTCGATACAATCTGATAATCTTTTATTTTTTCATGTTAGTATTGAATGGGGAATCACTCTGATTAAGTTTTGACATCGATGTTGATCAAGTGACTGACATTCCATTTACCGATCATAGGAAATGTTGTATAATTTCATGTACCAAGAATGGAGATGAACAACTTTATCCTATTATATTAAGCGAGTAATATCTGTATGTATGTATGTTTGTATGTTTGTATGTGGAACCACAGATCTAGAAAACGGCTCTAACGCTTTTCTTGAAATTTGAAATGTAATATAACCGTGATGAAAAAATAAGATTGCACCAGGTCTCATGTCCGGGAAAACTCTCTGGCAGGATTAATAAAAGATTTGAAATAATATTCCTTATTCAGGCATGATCCCAAGTACTGTTTATAATGGCTGTTATTTTTAGCTGACCAAAACTATCCAGCTGGAGTTAATGGAGTTACATTCAAGTCTATCAACCAATGTTCATGCCAAAAAATTGTGAGAGGTGATCATATCAATTATTATGAATTTATTTTTCATAAGGAGGTTCCTTGATTTTTTACAATAACATATTTATGTAATTCAACAGTTCGGTCACAGCTTCAGATCGAAGCTCGGTACCAGATATTCAATTATTATCACGTAAGTGATAATTATAGTATACTTTCTTGGTATTAGTATCTATATACATGAGTACAGGCTATAATCCTCCATCTGTTAGGTTATCAACTTCATCAAATCATTATTCACCGCGTTACCTAGTGACAATATTATCAAGAGAAGAGCACTGCGGAGATAAGAGATACAAACGCATTCAGCTAGACAACTGAGCCAATTGATCTCTAGATAATAATAACACTGAAGAAAAAATAGATAATCAATTTTTCAAACAATTATTATCATTCAGTTTTATAACTCTGATTATAGAATTTCTATTACGAGTATTATTTTTATAACTCAAAACATAGTATTTTGTCACATTGGAGATAAAGTTAAATCTTTAAAATCAGATCCGATACCTTAATATTTAATACATCCAAATTTATCAATCTCGCAGCTTTCTAAATGGTAACTTATGTTGTTGATAACCGTCTAATCTACATACATATGATAACCGTCTAATGTACTATATTTCTTGAAAGAGTATTTTCAATTGGCTATTATTCTACGAATTCAATATTAATATAGGCTAATTATACAGACATAAAGAACTAGTCTAATCATACAGAACTATTGGTCTCATAATTATTAGGGTGTGTTCATGTCGGAGCATCGATCTTAGCAACGATCATCGCTTTGCTTTCATCAGCTGTATAATTGTATTGTATAACGCACTAGCCGGCAGGCTCGCTTCGCTCGCCTTCTCCGCCTAGCCAGGGGGCTCCGCCCCCTGGACCCCCGACAGTATCAGCAGTGTCAGTGAGTCAAACAGGCTCGCTTCGCTCGTCTGCATAACCTCTGTCAGTGTGAGCTGAGACAGACAGGCTCGCTTCCAAATTAGTTTATCTATAATCTCGTTGAACCATTGAATTTACAGTAAGGATTGATCGTATCAAGGCGGAAGATATGCAACCCGCAATACATCTACCATTTTTAAAAACCTGATTACTGGCGTGATCTTGAACGGAATTCAAAAATATCTCAACACAACATTTCTAGACCTTATCTGAACCTACCTACCAAATATCAACATTTTCTACCGATTGGTTCTCGAAAAAATTGAGGAAACGCCGAAAAATTATAGAAAACCTTAAATATTTGGCGTATCCTTGAAAAGTTCCTAAAATCCCTTCTTAGCGCGCGTCTAAACGTCCAACCGAACATGCCTGCCAAATTTGAACACATTCGGTTCAGTGGATTTTTAGTTCTGGTGATGAATGAATGAATGAATGAATGAATCAGTCAGTCAGTCAGTGCCATTTCGCTTTTATAGATATAGATTAGCCCAGTCAAATGATAGTTTTGTCAGGAAAGCGGTGCGAAATTTTTTTTCTCAACGGTTCTATATGTATTTTATGGCGCTGAATCCGAATATAATATTTGCATACTCCTCAGGGGACGGCTTCACCCCCAAAAAACCCTAAAATTTTGTGACTTTTTTCAGTTTTTCTCTTTTTTAGTGAAAACTAGTCGGTTTATCAAAAAATGTGTTCTATTTTTAATTTAAGACAATTAATTTAGCTACAAACTGAGTGGTCACAATCGTAGTTTGGATCAATGACTGTCGAGCTACGAATCGTCGAAAAACGGGTAGTTTTTGAGCTTTTATGGAAAAAGTCAAATTGCTCACTTTAACTCGCTACAACTTGAAAACCAGATGAGATATGTAGAAAATTCACATATAAGGTGAAAGTACAATTCATTCTGAACCAGTTTTATCTTTTATTTTCAAAAATAAAAATTACCTCTCGGGTGGAGGGGGGTTCAGTCGCAAAATAAAAATTCTCCGACATTCAACGAAAACGGCCTATTCTATGGTATCACCTTTTAAGCCTATCTGAAGCATTATATCGACATTTTTTGGTTATTATGTTTCGAAAATGACTTTTTTCCAGAGGCGAAGCCAGGGGGGATTGGGGGGATATAATCGGGGCTCATCTTACACTAGATAGCACTAGATAGAATGATCTTTGCAAGAGCTGCCAAACTCTTTACTAATAAGGCTTAAAACTTCTAAAAATATAGTTTTGAGTTACTTTTTTGAAAAATTTCCCCCTCACGGGGGAAATCCCTTTAGAGAAGGGAATTGAATAAGTCTGATACTAAGCATCGCAAGCCCAAATATTCCATTTCTTGCCTAAACGAATGCAACAAGAATATGGCCGGGCGTATGCTGGGACGCACTTGAAGCAGCCCACGCGAAATAGCCAATCACAGGTCACAGCTCATATTGATGACAAGAAAAGAGCTATGATTGGCTAATTCGCGTGGAATGCGTTACGTGTGTCCCAGCATACGCCCGGCCATATTCTGGGCTACATGTACAGCTGATATAAGCATAGCGATGCTAGGATCGATGATCCGACATGAACGCACCCTCAGATAGTATCAAATTAATTGCAGTTGAATGAAACATCGAAATGGAATAGAAACTTCACTAGCAATAAAGAGAACTTTCTTTGTCTCAATGCTTCTACTCGTAAATTCAAATGAGTCAGGTGTAGTTGTAATACAAGTACTGTATTATCTTTAAACTGTGTCACTATTGAACGAATTGTGATCGATTTTTTATCATTGATCTTGAGTAACATGAATCTTGTGTTGTCAGGGCCGTGGCATGTCATTTCGACATCAGAAGTAAAGCTCTTATCTTGACACGTAGCGTCAAGACGCCTCTTCCGCTCTATGCTGCTGATGAGTAGCGAGCTCACAAGTCATGATTAATTCATGAGGAGTTGTCTTCTCCTTCCTCATCTCATCCTCCTACTCCTCTTTGTCGTTCTCCTTTTCCTCCTCCTCTTTGTCATGTCCACCTCCTCATCCAAAGTAGCTGGGCCTCAGCTCATCAAATTCCACTCATACCACTTCTCCGGTTATGCTTTTCGCTAAATCCACTATACGACATAAATTATGTCACTTACATCGTCCTAAGAATTGCAAGGAATTCCCGTAATGAGGTATTAAAGCGTTCAAGGCAGCTTCAATTTGTTCACTAAACAGATGAAATAAATTACGAGTTTACCATGAGGTTGAAAAAATGACAAATCACGCATGAAATAAAATAATATATTATCACCTGAATTGGAATAGTAGGCCTACTGTCCAATAATGATCAAGATACTGTAATAAAAAGCTGACCACATGCAGTTAATGAAGATTGAATGTATTATGTTATGAGAAATGATCAATGTTGAGAAGCATGATACGGAGAAGAAATATAATGTACTAGCCGGCAGGCTCGCTTTGCTCGCCTTCTCCGCCTAGCCAGGGGGCTCCGCCCCCTGGACCCCCGACAGTATCAGCAGTGTCAGTGAGTCAAACAGGCTCGCTTCGCTCGCCTGCATAACCTCTGTCAGTGTAAGCTGAGACAAACAGGCTCGCTTCGCTCGCCTGCAAATTCGGCTCAGAAGGGATTCAAAATTCATTGAACACAGCATTTCTAGACCTAATCTGAACCTGCTTATCCAATTTTAACATTTTCTACCTCTTTATTCTCGAAAAATCTAAGAAAAGCTCCGAAAAATAGTAAAACGCTAATATTGAGCTTAACCTTGAGAAGTATATCGAACATAGTTTGAAATTTGATTCAATATCTTCCAAATTAATTCATCTATAATATCGTTGAACGATTGAATTTACAGTAAGAATTGGTCGTATGAAGGCAAAAGATATGCAATCCGCAATCCATCTACATTTAAAAAAATACTGATAAGTGGCGTAATCTTTAACGGGATTCAAACATATTCTAACACAACACTTCTAGACCTTATTTGAACCTGCCTACCAAACATCAACATTTTCTACTGATTGGTTCTCGAAAAAATTGAGAAAACGCTGAAAAACTATAGAAAAACCTGAATATTTGGCGTATCTTTGGAAAGTTTCTAAAATCCGTACTTAGCGCGCGTCTAAACGTCCAACTGAACATGCCTGCCAAATTTGAACGCATTCGGTTCAGTAGATTTTTAGTTCTGGTGATGAAAGAATGAATGAATGAATTAGTCAGTCAGTCAGTCAGTGCCATTTCGCTTTCATAGATAAATATATATAATAATGAAATATGCATTACTTTATGATGTGAGATTTTTCTCGCCGAAAATGCACGATTCCTTATGCCTTAAAACACTGTTTTAGTGCTTCTTATATCGATGAATAGGTATAGATAATGCATTCGTCTCTTGAAGGTTTGCAAGGATGTATGTAAGACAGCTGGTTCCAACATCAATAATATGATTTAATAAAATCATGGCTGTGATTTCACTCTGTTATTCGGTTTTGATTCTCATTCACAATATCCTACTTGGGATCGGCATTATAAGAGGCTGTCTATTTTATCTATTGTTATCCAGATACTTCAAGTTCATAAATTTTGTGTTTGTGTTGCAATAATAAATTACCTTGCGAGTTTACCTCGGGCTACAAAGAACTTAACTTGATCTGTAAGAATATGATTCATCAGGATAACGAGTTTCCAGAATATTCAAGAAATTGACAACCTGATAGGATGGATGGAGGAAGAGTTGGAGAATATGAATATTGGAGTTCTACTAAGAAAAAATGAAAGCGCACGAACTTAATTAATCGGGTATATAAAACCAATCCCACAGTTTATCGAATTAGCCGATTGCAAGTGGCAGGTGCGAGTGGCGCGGTAAAAACATCTCACGGGAATGGGAATATTCTTTCTGTTTTATCTGGCGTGATTCTCGTTGCATGGATGGTGACAGATTTCATTTCCTCTAGTTGAGTACTTCCGCGTATTCGCAGAGCAAAGTCATTTATTTTCTGTCTCACACAAATCAATATCTCACTTTGAACAGGCTTCACACCCTAGCAGTTTTCGTGAATGAAAAGAATAGAGCTGTCATTCCATCAAATTGTGTATAAACATATTCATACTTCGTGGGGAATGAAGTAGGTATGTCACAGGTTTGGAGACTGTTATAGTTATAGGTTGATGCTTTGAAATAATTGCCTCGATTATAATGTTTTTAGGAGTTTCCTCACATGACTGCCTCAAGTTTTGAGAGATGATATAATTGGTGAGAAAACGTCGTCATCAAAAAGCAAAGTTCATGAAGAACAATAATTTTCATTATTAGCTGTTTTATCGATCTTTGCGCTATCTGTTGAGAGGCTTTTTACTAGACATAGCTATCATCATCATTATCTATCATTAAACGTAGTATTTTTTCTCTCCTAGGTTGCGCTAGGCAAGATAGATAAGGTTTATTCTGCAGAACAGCAAAGGTATCAAGAAATGAATAATAATCATTATCATATAAACATGATGTAAAGTGTTCTGGTTTCATCACTCTCAAACACCGTTTCTGCTTTCCTTGATGTTCAATCACATCAGACAAATCTTTTTATCTGCTAATGTGATAGCTGCCGCTATTGGCTGATTAAAAACTCAATATTGAGTAAAAGATAGGCAAGGTTTATTATTAGAGATTCTTATAATAAACTTGGAGTATACGTACAGTATCAAGTTCTTCTAATAGGAAGTCAACTGGTAGTGGCAAGTTTCTGGTTAGCAGATAATATAACTCTAGTTCATATCTATCGCACTGTATTCATAACCACTGGTCCTGTGATACATTAATATTATCTCAGCTCTATATGCTCTCTACTATCTAATCATGGAATAGGGTGATAACAATTTTATGCGATTTTCGAAATCGAGTGCAGCCCTCTCACTACGACCGGACAAACTACTTGGCAATCTCATAAGATGTATTCATTTTCTTCTCGATTATTTGAGTTTCGAAGAGGATTGCGGCAAGATCTGTTCAATCCACAGCACAGTGTAGTCTATATCTATGTATATTTTTCCCATTCAATCTTTCAACAGTCCGTTCCGGCGGATAAAATGAGGCCAGACTGGAAGAATTCACTCAAGATTATCCTGGCTGAAATCTGCAATCATTGGGCCGTGAAATAAACTAAGTGATTTCCCTTCAGCTTTGGAAGCGCTCTTCTATTCCATCCCTTGTATTCATCATCATCCTTTCAACCTCAATTTTAAATTTCTTTCTCGTCTTCTTCTCCAGTCATTTCATCTCTGCTCAACTTGGAAGCAACAGAAACGTCCGGTAGCCTACTGCCCACATAAACCTGCTATTGTTTCTATCAAGATTGAGGGTGATTTCTGATCCTATTCAATGAGTTTAGACGATCTGGATGTATTTCAAATAACTTTGTTACACTGTGTGACACAACAAATCAAACAATCACCTAGTCCATAATTTAATATTATTGAAAGTGAAGGCTCTAGTACTCACTTGACAAACTACAGCCGCTTATCTATAAAATGCCGTTATCCTGAGTGATAAGAATCATTATGGCTTGATCATAAATAATTTATTAATAATTTGATAGAATAATAAGAGATCCTACATCAACAATATTATTTATTTTGAGTGTTTTCTAACCTCTGAAATAATGAAACTGTGTGCCGGCTTAAATTGTTAAAAATCAGCTGATTGTTCATCCACTTAAACGTACTTGATGTAACATCCTACTCATGTCTCTATATCAAATAAATGAATAAAAAAATGTTAACACTAGCCTATATTATATAGAAATTTAATTTTTATCACCTTTCATATAAATTAAATGAGTATTATTAATTATTATTTAAGAGGTTGCTGGTTCATACCTGCAATACAGTAAGCCTACCTATCTATTGCATTGACTATATAATATATTTGTTTAATATTTTATGTTATCTCATCCTAAATGTTATATTGGCATATTTTCGTATTATTAATGTATATTCATTGATTTATTATTAGAAATATTTATTCATAATTGCAAGCATGGTTCACCTAACTCAGATGTGACGTCAGGATCTTTATGCATGAATCTATTTAATGCAATTTAATAATAATTATATGTTAAAAATCAACCAAACTAGGCCTATTGGTTCATGTATGATATTATATATTAATGAATACCTTACATTCAAGTATTTGATCACTCAATTTATAATTCTTCAAGGATTTGTGAACTGGTCATTGGTGATATATTTAATTCAAATTTGAAACCCGCCACTGCTATAGACTCTGTTAACCAATCACAGACCAGATAGACGATTTACGTCATAGCTAAAAGACTCATTTTTAAAAATTGGAGAAGATCAACTTCTTCTTCCTGTAACCCTCTTGCTTGAAGCATCTTGATTGCAAGTCATGTAAATTTAAAATTTGAAATATCTTAAACTGATGTTAAATTTCCCATCCTGATGAGCCAACCGTTGTACCATTCATTGGAGATGAAAGCCCGGCAGCCAAATTGATGAACAAGTCCAGACGATGACCAAATTTTCCACCTGAGGGTCCACGCCATATTCGTTAAATTCAAATTAAATGAGATCTCAAGTGCGCGTATACCCCAGAGCTCTGGTTAAAAATCAAATAGTGCAGCTAATCGGCTGAAAGTGGGGGAATTTATTCAAAGAATAGGTGTACACCAATTAAATGAAAAAAATCTTGCAAGTACTTCAATTGAGAAATTTAATACAGGAATACATGTCTCAAATTGCCTAGACTAATAGCCGAACCGCATGGAACATTTTATTTGCCAGCTATGTACAAGCCTTGAAATTAAAATTGATGAATTATTATGTGATATATTTCTATTAATGTGTTATATTGAAATTCCAAAAATATATGTTTCTTGTTGGCCTAAATTGAGTTACAATCTTATTATTTAAAAATCCTATTATTCTCTGGATAAATTATTACAATATTTATGATGTGGTAAGAATAGGAGGAGTTAATCTCCAAAATTTCTTTGGAATTCCGATTTCAGAGCTTATACTTAATGGAAATATGTACACTGGATAGAGCATGTACATCTGCTATTAAATTATTCAAAAAAGGAACCTGAGATTAAGAGCGTGAACACCATTAACACTGGAGTTTCACAACTGAAACGTCAAAGTCGATTCTGTTTCGAACAAAAAGTACTTTATCTCAACCAGAACAGAAAATATTCCGCATTTATCATATTCTGTGGAAAAATACTTAATTGATATTGCCAAGCAACTCGCCCTGCAATATGCGTGTATTTCTGTTCTAAGCCGCTGTCACAAGCAGCGTGTAACCCCAGGATTGTTCTATTTCAATAATTGTTTTGTGTTTCGGTAATGCCAATAGCTTAAAAGTAGGATTATACTGAATAGATTTAGAAAGAGACAGGATGAGCGAGATTAGAGAGAAAGGGGTATCATGATGAGAAGGGAGAAGAGAAATCACTGAACAACAGTCACCCAACCACCAAACTGCTTGTAATAAAATTATGCTACCGATGAAATTAATAGTCCTTAAAGAAGACCAGTTTGACCAACAAGAACAAACTGTATGGTATCAGAATGATGTGGTGGTGGTTTCAACCCTGTAACGGCAGTCCTAATTCAGCGTATCACAAGCCTAGCTAGTAAAACAAGATTGGTAAAGGGCACGCATAAAGAATTATTATTGATTTCTCTATTTGAAGCTCTTTTCCAAGATACCTTCATGTAATCGAGAATAAACTACATATGTGATTTAAGTATATTAGATCATACTTCAACTTACGAAGCGCTCTTCTATTCCATCCCTTGTATTCAGCATCATCCTTCCAACCTTTCAATTTTAATTTTCTTTCTCGTCTACTATGTATAAATATAAAGAAGATATATATGGTACAATGGTACTATAGTACTAAGACTAAGGTATCATATATAATAGTACCGTACCATAGAGCAAGCATTGTGAAAGTGTAATCAGAGTATTATAAGAGAGTTAACACTATGTTTTCTCTATAACTCAATGGTTCATATATGATTCGATTAAATAAAACTGTCCTATCAATATCTCCTGTCATCACTGATGATCTATGAAACATGTAAAAAGTTTGTTATTTGAATTCACGGTTTCAAGGAAAGAAAAGCTCAAATTCGATACTCAACTTCATCAGAAATTAAATATAAATAGGAGAATGAATGAGAATGCAAATGTACACATCCATTATTCACAAAATTTGAAATCAAGTTATCAGAAGTTCAATATTTAATTAGATTCTGCGGTTTGCGGCTTGATCAAGCAGGGTGGTTTATGAGTATTACATCCTCTTCGCGATGGACATCCATGCATTTATAATTACTCATTGTTACGATATACATACATGTCAAAACTGACGATTACGAGAATTCGATATTAGGCTATCAATGTAACGCAATGATCAACACGTTTTACCTGACTGCGAAATCATTTATTAATAATAATAACCGTTCTCACTTTCTGGTATGGATTCAACTACTGAATTTCACTATATTATTATTATAACTATTCGCTATATTTCACTATAATAAAGCGAATAATAATAATGTCATCGCATAAAATAAGCTGTCATGGGTTGTAAGCAGATAAGTAAATATGGACATGGAATTTAATTTATTACAAACATTGAAATTACATGGAAGCAATATTGAATGTTAGTTTCCAATGTTATACGTGTTTTCCCTTAATGAACAGGTAAATGATATTATATTGTGGTTGAGAGTATTCTTCTAGTTCGATAATAATTAATATTTTGTTTTAACAGGGTGATACCTTTCCATATTTTATTCTACTCAGAATATTGTGTCATATGAAAACATTTTCTATTTTGTGGCAAAATCTGTGGTTTGAAAATATCGAGTCTTTCTATCCATTATGGAAAAAGAAATTCTTTTGAATTTTGATGAGCAAAACGTGTTCAATCACTGCAAAAGCCTCATCTCATATGAGAGGTTATAAAATCTCATTTACAATCTCACGCATCATTATTATAGGGATAAATCCACTGAACATCATCGTCTAGCCTAATGGAATGCCATTATGGTTGGCCTCATTTGTTATTCACACGGCGATATAAGGAGTGGAAGTGCATATTCGAGAACTTTTATATGTTCGCCTCATTTGTGGGCGAATCGCGTGCTCTTCAGCTCTTTGATAGAGCAGTTTAAAGCCGAGACGTGAACTTCGACTACTCAAGTTTCCTATGGCTGCATGGTTTATGATCTAGAACTTGTCGAATTTATTATATCTCTTTTTCGCATTCAAACGTCGGAGCATCCACTGAATCATCCTTTATCATTCAAGTTTTGTGATACTTCAAGTGTGAGTTTTCATCCAAAAGTTATCAGTCATAATATTTTCACCATTCTCGCCAAGAATATCGATGAATGAAGAAGGTGTTCTTGCATATACAACATAAATCCAATAATGCGCTTTGTACGATATAAGTTGAACTTCAAGAAGTTCAACTGTGAGCGTTAAATCAAATGGGATTTTCCTTGATGATACAGCAACTTGAAGATTGATTCTTAGGCCTATTTCTAGAAGACAGTAGTTTCTAGTGGGCCTGACTTCAAAATTAGTTTCTATTATAAAATTGTTGTGATTGGCCTATACGGTACTCTTTTCACTACCGAGCGAATATAAGACCGTGATGGAATTGTTATGGGCAGTGACTATATCCCTATAAAGCTATTATTACTAAATATTATTGAGTCAATAATGGATTTCATTCACCCTTCAATCTTATTTATTGATAGGAAGTTGTCACTTAATAATCATGTATAAATGAACATTCTAATTGATTACACCCTTATCAACAACTTTTGTCGTAAAATGATCATTCACTTCTCGAATAAAAGATGATTCATGTTAATACTGTAAAAATAATTTATTGAATTTTCATATCCGAATTCTCAACAGATCTAAGAGACCGTGATGATATCTGTTAGTGGATTATGTCAAGAATTATAATTGAAATATACATTCAGTTATAAGTGCAATATCATTCCACCCCTGTTGTCATAGAATTGGAATCTTTTTCCGTGATGACTGCGACTTTATCTCCAATGGTACGACTTAACTTGTGGATTCTAAATACCATGACCAAAGGAAATATTAAAAACTCGTGCAGCCGAATACAGCAAATCATTTTTATTGCGAGCTCGAGAAAGTCCTCGAGAAGACATTAGCCTCAGCAGGAATTTCTCCAGTTCTGCAGTTCATAGTCTGCTGCTGAGCCACTACACCGAAAACTGTCACAGGCATAAGGCGTCCTTCTCCCTCCCCAACCACCCATCACTCGCAAACACTTGAGAATGAGCGAACATCTCATTCGCCTCTGTTGTAAGACTAAAAGTTCTAGTCTTTATCGTACCTACTAGTTATGAATACCATGATCTTGTAATTGTGATATTTGTCTTGATATCACATTTTCAAACATCGAAGTTGATGCCTGCATTTGGTAATGAATTCCATATATAAGGCTTTACAAATAATGTAAATGAATTATGTCTCTTGATTCGCGTTTATCTACATTCACCCTCTTCACATTGGGCATAAGCTACATTTCTATCTAACCACCTTTCGACCTCTGTGAATAATGAAAGTACGCTGAACAAATTTATTTCAGCAATGAGTAGGGGAGGTTGCGAATGATAATTATTGAGCGAGAAATTTTGATTGACTTAGAATGAGCAATAAATTATTCGAGTCTATCATCTAAAGTCAAGGATGCTATTCAACTTTTCTAGTTAACTTAATTGAAAATTTTTATTTGATGGTTTTGATTATATCTTTATTGTGAACAGTAAACTTTTATCAAAATTTAAAAAAATAATAAAAAAAGTGTTTTTCCGAGTGAAAATTGTGATATGAACTTTCATCGTCTTTCATTCACAATGTAAACATTATCATTCATTCATCATCTCGTTTGCTCAAAATACTTGCTATCAAGTCCAAGTCACAATTGTAACAATAGATAATAAGTTCCTAATCATTAGCCAACACTCCTCATAAGAATGAGAAAGCCTGTTTTTAGAGAAAGCATTTCTCGTTCAGCTGCATTGAAGTTTTCATTGCGAAAGCATTGCATTATCCGAATGTGCTTAATAGAATTGGCCTATAATAGTATAAGATATTATTTAATTTTCTTATTAATTTCAACACTGCGACTCAGAGGTTATTCACCATGCATGATAAGGGACTTCTTGTCAAATCTCATTGGTTCAGATTTGTGTGAAACTCTCACAGGAATGATTCGATTCCACTGTTACAATTCATTACAACCAAGAAATGTATGCTCCAAACACAACATCTCTACCTAAAATATAATTTTTATCTTTACTTAGCAAATAACAATAAATTGTAGATCATAGTAGGTTTTTACATCTTAGTGTTTCCTATTACAGTATTCTATGATGACTGATTTTACTGAAGAATACAACTTATCCTTGAGGCAAGTGCATGATATAGCTCTGGTTTAGCTCTGCTCTCTGGGAAATATGTAATACTGGAGTCCTTTCACTTTGAGAATTTATAAGAATCAAAATATTCTATAGCTGAAATAGCGACGCTGTTACCGATAGTCATTCTGCTTGGTTGTGGGCGTAAAAATGATTGCCTGTAGACGTGGTATGTTGCCGAGGTAGAGGGGTTGACGATATAAAACATGAGGGGGAAATATTAGAGATGGAAAAAAGAACGCGAAGAGGAATGTTGATGCTACGGCAAGAGATGAGTAGGGCTGGATGAAATTGAATCGTAAGAGCAGGAAGCAAGAATTGCACGGAGCATTTTGAGAGGAGCAGATTGCTTGTTTTCTAGAGCTTTATAAACGGGAAAATATAAGAAGAGAGAGTTTGCGAGCAAGATCGGCACGATGACGTTCATCTTCATCCTTTTTTTAAATCGACGTGAGGAAAAAATGAATTGGAACAGTGGAATGGTGATTTCGCTACGGAGGAGAAGCAAACACTGTAGAAAGAGTGCTATTATGGACTTATATCCAGAAAAAGTAATGATCTATGCAGCTGTAATGGTTCTACAGTTTCACCCTCGAGAGCTTCTAATAATTCCAATGTTTGCAGAAATTCCACTGTTTTTCGAAAAAAGAAAAACGCCATAATTATTAAGTTATTTACAGCTAGTAGTGGCATCTATCTCGTTGGCAGAAGATAAAATTCGTCAAATGTGACTAGCTCTTTAATATCATAATAATATTATCACCATATACTCGTATAACACTCGTATAAAACGTTTATTGTGTCAATTACAAGTATAAGTAAAAGTGAATCTCATCAGTAAATATCTACTATGAAGTGTTACATAGTATAGTTGTATCAAGCACAGAAGAGTTTTTGGCAACATGGCTGCCATTCACTGCTCCCACCAGATGAAATGAAAATTGCTCTAATGACGTAACCAAATTTAGGAAGAAATAGTACAGGCTCAAACTATTTCTTCTGTCCTAGTTCATAATTATATTATGATTTGTGCAATCATGTTAATAATTAAACGTATAAAAAAAATTTCATCCGTGAAATCAATATGAATGATATAATGTAAAAACCGTAGGTTGGCTAAAGTGATTTCACCCTAGACATTTCAGTTCTGCGCATGCGTAGTTACACTCTCACTTCCCTCCGCCATCTTGCAAGAGGCTCTTCTGTGCTTGGAACAACTATAACATAGTGTTGAAACAACTTTTTTACACGTGTCGGTATGAAAAACAGCATATTATTTTGTGTAGTATACAATGTCGCCTCCTATCTGTAATCTTGAACCTCATTCTTTATGCTGCAAGCAAGCGCTGAGCTATATGAGGCTTTGCCTGGTCTTGTGAAGTGGTGCTAATCTTGAAGAAGTGCAAAGAACGTGTTTGGTGAGTGAAAGAGCGATACAATGTTTCTGTTCATATGGGAAGAATTTCCGATAAATCTGCCGAAAGCACGACAAAAATAAATATTGTCAACAGAGATACGGCAGTCAGAAATGCATTATCCGTAGACTTTTTTTGGTGCGGTGGCGCAATGTATTCTTTCCCCTACCAGAGAAGGAATTTATCTGCCACGTACTGAGGCTTGTTTTCAGTGTAATAATTTAATTTGAGAGATTTAGGAAGCTATAAGATGTGCGGTGGCCTTTAAGAGAATGGCTCACTGCCAAGTTAAGATTTGGAGCTTACTTGTAACTCCACTTCTTTCTAATGCTCTTGTGCAACGCCTCTACCCCAGCCCCCACCAATTCTCTAGCCCGAGGCGTGTCTTCTTTTCTTACCCAACAACTTCTCAGTTGTCGGATTCTTTCTCGGCAAGCGTGAATTGGACGGAAAGAAAGTTCTGCGATTGACGCGAGTTTGTATCAAGTTACAGAATCTACAGATGTTACAATTAATACATTGCAATTCTTCCCTCTTGTTCTTCTTTGAGAGTTGCCCAACTGCAATGAACTTTCTCCATGTCTCATGAATGAAGCTCAATCAATCTTTTAGTTCAACTATAATTCACTGTTCCGAAGAACTGGAATTCGCATTCTGAAAGGGGAATTCATTTTAGTGGAGGATAGTGAGCTATGAGTTGGGTCTTGAACCAATTCATCTCAGCCATTAATATCAGAGCAAAAATTATTTGTTGTCTTATTGAATCATGATAGATGGAAGAATATCACACAATTTCCCAAGTTCAAGAAAATTCAAGCCGTGATCATATCACATCATATCATGCGATTCCTTATATGAATCATCATGAAATAAATAATGCATGTGAGTTTTCTCGATTATCATTCCTTGATTCTTTTAAAATGATGATGGAGATTTCAAAATGAAATATTCCACACTTAATAAGAGAGTCTTCATCTAAATTTTGACATGAACTTTGAATTTATCGAATCAAAACATTGGTTGGTTGAGTCGGATCATAATCAAAACATTGGTTGGTTAAAGTCGGATTATAATTATATCAACAACTACGAGTAGTTAAATTATATGGTATGTAGTGATACCATATTATTTCCTTTGCTATGGATGATAATATGACCCTATTCTTATTCGAATATCAATCCTTTTGAGGAGCCACTTGATACTTTGTGAGGGTTGCATTGAGTTTGATAATTAAATTTGTCGGATGTGATGAGTTGGAAGACATGTGAGGGCAGCCTGGTAAGAGGATGGCTGCCTGCCAAATCGGGCTCTGTGGGTTTTGTCTTCGGTCCTCCTTCGACGACAACGGGTGCGGGCCGGACGCTCTCACTCTTTTCCCATTACTGTCCTTCACCATTAATTGTCGTCGACCGACCGAGATCTGTTAACAGGGCAATTCGGCCAGATAAATCCTCCACCATAGACCCCAGCCACTCTTGTCTTCTGAATAATGGAAATGACGTGATTCAATGTAGCTCTTTCTCCTATTCAACTGTTATATCATACTCTATTTCACTCTAGTTTTCTCTCTCACACGCACTACCTCCAACTCTCTCCCACTTATTATCAAATACATTCTTCCACCACCTTGCTCTTAGCAATTTTTACTTTCCAGCTATAAACCTCGATCATTCTTATTCTTGCTCAACTCACCCTCTTTAATCCTTAAGTTCAAGTACTCCCTTCTTCTTCCTCTACACTAATATTGTTAGATTGAGTAAAAAATGGGGCTGGTATGCCTCAACTTCGTCCATAAAACCCCTGTAATACTTATATTCAATGACTGATATAACAATGACATAATAACTCGATAGTGATTATCATAGCTGTTAATAGCAGTTAATAATATGCTTTGTTATAAAACAGCATATGCAGATTCTATACATCTCTCATTTTTATGTCAACTCTCTTGATTTCCTCTCACATACATTGTCTTTACATTGCTCCTCTTTCTCTTGGTCACATAAATTCACCATATGTATCACATTTTATCAACTTTCCTGGTTTGAAACATCATCGTCATTACAAAAGTGTATTGTTCTTCTAACGCTATAAAGCTGTAATGTACAGCTCATTGAACAAAATAAATATCAATTTTGCTCCGTTATAAACTATTTTATAATGAATGTCTAGAAAAACTTGACTCTCATAGCTGAGATCTAGAGAGAATCCCTGATTCAGGTAGGTGAAAACAAAGGTTGCAAGATCTTCAAAGTCTATTTAAAAAAAGAAGAGAATTTTCAATTGACTAAGAGAAGAGAGGGGTTTGACCATGTATTTTCATCTATGATTGAAGTTGAATAAGTAAAATTAATTCAATCAATGTCTCTATTGTTCATATTTGTAGGTACGAACATGACTCTGGTGATGTTCTCTGGTGGGAGCTTGCAATAGCTGCAGGCTAGATAGATGAACTGGCTTGTACAGATAGCGTCCATCCAATGTCAAACGGCTATGCCTGAACTATATAGCTCCAAGGGCTTATTCCCTCTCAACAACTTCCTCTCACTCACTCTCTAGCGTTCCTCTCACTCTTTCACTCTCTACATCGTGACATCCTCTCCTCTCTCTAGTGGCTGAGGGCATCTTTTAGTGATAGTGGTCTTGCAGCTATCCGATTACGTACTGTGTTCATGGCCAGGGGACCACTGTCCAATGTGCAGACAGGCTGGCCATCAGGCTAACTAAACCGATGAACTCCATTGTTTCTTGGTGGAGCGCGAGTAAATCGAAGGATAACAATGACGCTCGCCCTTCAATCCAACTAATAAATCCCCAATTATCAGATGCGGCTTTCAAAGCGGGTAACGTCAAGATCAAGCACATCAAAAATAAATTGTGTACTGTGCATACGATGTGCACAGCACACACAGTGCGATGAATCTAGCTAGGAAAACATGAAATTTGGGGAGTTTATGCTCATTTGTGGCGGAAATATGTTGATTTTATTTAAAACCACTTTACAAAACACTTTTTATGGATTGAGATGGGATGAATATTCTCTACGTTCTAGTAAAAATTAGTTTTTCGACCCTTCACAAACATGAGCCTATTTTTGATTCCGAAGTCACGGTGAAAATGGAATGATAATATCACCACACAAGATTTGTAAACATGTCTAATATTGCCTATTGTGTAGTCACCTCATGGTCAATTGTTCATTTATTGAAGGATATTATGAACCTAGCATGGAATAGAATTAAGTGTATGGCGCCATTTCTTCCTGAACAAAGTGCTGATAAGTTTGCAATGATATTCATAGATTCATTTTCCAAATGAGTGAACTTCAATTTTCTCCAGTTTGAAACATAATCACACTAATATTGTTATCGCGTAGACGTGTAAAGCGCACTGGAAGCTCATTGTCACCACCGGAATCGACAACGAGAAGTTGCAAGTGAATGGTTCGCGAAGCAGGATACATGGAAGTGAATGGTTTGTCGGGTGATTCGGCACATCCTGTAGATGCTCCAGGGACGACTTTAACAGTGACAGTCGCCCGATAACGTCAGGAATGTGAAGAAGCGATGGAGGAAGCATCGTTTTCAGTCGACGTGTGCGCTCCTGTTTAGGCGCCTATTCATATGTAGAAATCGAACGACAAAAGGCGCGCTATTATTCAAAAGGCGCGAATTCAACTTCATCACACATGATATGGTGTTGGGGGGGTTGGTTTTGGTTAGGGGGGCCGGTCAAACAGGAGGCGATACGTCTCCCGATTCTGAAGATGCATCGCTCAGCCTTCATTCGATAAAGGATGAAGGCCAGATCTCGACACACAAAGGCTGATGGATTTGGCCTTGGGATCAATCTTTTCAAATCTCATCTTCTTTCTTATTTTTGTGCGCGCGCGCCCTCGCCTGCTTTAAAAACCCCTCGAGCTCACTGTGTCACTTTTTTGCTCGATAAACTCTCGGCAATTTTTCTCGGCCCCCTAATAGCCTCAGTCATTTCCACCTCTTCTTCAAATAGAAAAACAGCGTTCGCTTGAAAGATGCCGCTCCACGCACCCCTTTCCACACACATCCGATCTTTTATCATCACCTCAATTCTGTCCTCTAATTATTCTGTCAAAGTCAAAGCTTTGTGTGATTTTTCATGGTGGAAAAACGAAAGCGTGTATGAAAGGAAAAAAGGAATTGGGGTTGAGAATGGTATAGGAAAAAATTCGTGTTTGATGGCCACATTACAGAAAAAGAGGAGAAATGGATAGATAACGGAAGAGTGGATAGAACGATAAAGATGAATGAGGACTCCATAAAAAATAGATCGAGGTAGATAGGTGGTAGGTAGTGATAGTGCTTCTGTATGCCTTAATTATCAAGGAAAATCTTTCGAAATAGATTTTCGGGTAACGAATGTTCCCCTTGAGATCGTGCCTAGTGCAAAGATCTTCCAATGAATTCATCAACGGAAGAGTGAGTTCCATTTCGTCATGATCACTATCTATTAAACTCTCTTATTTAGTTCGTATGAACGAAAAAGTGTAGCTATTCCAATAATTTCAAAAGAAAATGGGAATAGGTGAAGATTATATAAGAGAACTAGAATCGATATATTAGATTACAAATGTGAATGAATGGAATAAAATTGATTAATTGAAATAAATTATTTATTGAAATAAACAATTATCTAACATTTATCTATTGAAATAAAATGCCATAAAATTGATTTATGACATGTGAGAATAATGTGATAAAAATGCTTCAATTGTACTCGTGAAGCAGCTGAAAAATTAATCCTTTGTGATCTCCGGATTCGTACCAATGAAATAACACTTATTTTTTGTATTCCTATAAAAAATTCAAATTTTCATGAAAAATAAGTTGATAAACTCAATACTTATAATACAATAAACTTCTCTCAATATAAATTGATCTTAAGTTCATCTCATCCAAAGTGAGATCATTATTGGTTGCTAAACAATTTGACATTACAAATCAAATATCAAGTACACCAATAAAGCTTCAAACGCTCGGAAGTTCACAATCAACGTAGTCATACATGTCATCTGATCCTTGTATTTTGAACCAACGACATGAAACCCAGAATTCGTCATCAATTTGGAATGCAATTAAATACAATGCCGTTCGTGCATGGATGTGAACAATGCCCTGACTTCCACAGAATCATTGTTTCTGGTACAAGAGAAGAGATTGTTAACTGACTCGAACAATACAGATGCTACACAGCAATACTAATTGGAAGAGCAATAATGAAGGTCCTTCAAATTAATCTCATCGGTTGAAACAGTGCTGGTACCTTTCAGCGCGACGAAATTTGGAGTAAAACAAAGTTAAGGAAGTGTCTTGACAGTATGTCTATAATGAAGTTCATAGTTGGTCATGAATTAATTAAGCTTAACAGGATCTGTTCGCGTTCATCAACTTTACTCTGTTCAAGGTGAATGATTAACAGAAGAGTATAGTCTCGAATAAGTTGAAGCTGCTCTCGAAATTCAAACCCGGCGAGGACCAGGCTACTAGCTAATCAAAAGGCGACTGAGAACAGATTTGTATAATCTTATTAGTTCCCCGTATTTTCCGAAATAAATGAAATCAAGTTATGAAGTGGAATGAAGTTCCTCGGCTACATCTTACAGCAAAAGTATTATTACGGCTTGTGGGGGCGCCGAAACTTTCAACTAAGTTAACTCTTCCTTCATAAAACGAATTTTAATAATCACTGTGTTAACTGTTGATGATGATTCTCATGTATGTATTCAGAATTAAGCAATCAATCATGTGAGTTAATAATCTGTTTCCTCCTCTCTCTAATGAGCACAGAAATTTTTCCATTGGGATAAACGATGGATAGAATCTTGACAAAATTCATAGAGCAACTGATTCAAAACTTGCTTGATTAATTCAAAGTAACTTCTATTATAGTTCTGTTAGAGTTATAGATAGAATATGTGAAAGATAAATTGAAGAAAATCAATGGAAATTCTGGGATTAAAACAACAAAATCTATGTTCAATTAGGTATAAAATGAAACAATTTTGTTTATTATTTGAATTGAATACATTGCATTGTTATTGTATTTTTAAAGTATTAAAAATTTTAAATGTAAATGGAAATCAATACGTCTTACAAATTTCAAGTAAATTAAGAGATGTTAACAAATCGATTCTTATATTCGCGATACCCCTGGTTCCCTTGTGATTCACATTATTCGACCCAAATAAAATGATAATTACTCTAGATAAATATGTATTTTGGGGTTAGAAAATGTAAACGGCTCATACCCCTTTAGTTAGTAAGCAGGGGAACAGAATAATCATTACAAAGTTTTTTCAATGTTGAGATAATGAATGCAAGACTTTTTTGTTAGTAGGAATCAATCATGATGAAATAAGAATGAATATGCGGAAAGAATTGTTGGAACGAGTGTTAGAACTAATCCGTGATTAAGATCTTTGCATGATATCAAGAAATATCAGACATTAAGTTAATATAGAAGAAGGCCTATTACGATGAAAGCTCACATTTACCCACCTTGCTATTGTTTCATCTTGAAGAAAAGCTCTTCTTTTCATTAAACTGAAAGGGAAAGACTGCTATCTCGTCTACAAGAATGCCAGAGTCTACGGAAAGCCGTTAAATGAAAACAGCCATGAATATTGAAAAGCACGGCAGGAACGCAGCAGTGGAAATGGATTACGCTTCGTAATATGGAGAATAAAGTAAAAGTATATTGTTTCCAATATCTCAGTTCCTGGAACAACATCCTTTATAATGCGAGAGACTGAAATTCGCATACATAGTAGGATTCTGTTATGTTCTCTGCTGAAAGGATAGATGTTCTGTAATAATAGACTGAGTGATTCACGGCTTATCCCGTTCTTTCTTTCTGCGTATGCTACAAAACGTTTCGTTCCCTTTTCCTTGAATAAATGTTTAGGACTTGAGTGGCGGAAAGAAGAACGTTATGCAGCCCATGTAGAATAAGACTGGCATAATACAGAGTTTGGGGGTTTTCTCGCAATAATTCAGCAGACTTCAGAATAGTCCAGCACCTCAAAATTGAGGCTGAGAAAAGATAGATTCGCAGACACCTGGCACACGTCCAAAGGCTGCTGCCTGCCTGTTGACGCTCATTCTTCCATCTTATAACAGTCTGGATTGCATTCGAAACTTCTTATTTCACGTTCAATTCAAACACTGGATCTCTTCCATGGAATATTGAAATCATCTTCCGATTGACACACTTCGACAGTCCAATTTCATGCATCCAAGGTCATACTTCTTTGTACCAAATCTAAACCTTTGCCAACAGACGTTTTCTTCTGACACACTGTTTTTTATGGGAAGGAAAAAAAATTATTGCTTTATTCTCCTCCTAATAATGTTTCAACGAGAGTTAGGCCTATGCATCAATATTACAATGGAATGTGTATTTTTTCGAATATTAGTAGAATACTTTCGGTGCAATCAAGTTCGAATACTTCGCTATTGTTGGAGTGACATTTATAAAAAATATATTATAATATCTACCATTATTATTCAAATGGCCTCCATGATACATATTTCACAAGATCTCCATATCAATTTCTATGTCATGAGAGGATTTTATTGGGTTCCCCTGCAAATAAATAATATTATTGTTACATAAAAAGTGTTAAAATAAACATACACCTAAACAGTGTATATTTGAGAGCTCATGTGTATTATTTTCCTATATCTTTTTGATGAAGATTATTTTGTATGAAGCCTCTAGATTATTATCGATATTTTTCTAATTTGTTCAAGTTATAGCATAATGTCATTATTATAAATAGTTGTGATATTAATTCAATGCTAGATTAACAGTTAGTCCAATTGGTTCAGTAAGTGGTTTTGTGGTGTGATTATGGATTTCTTGAGTTGTGCGTTGCCTCCTAAAGCATTTATATTCCCCTATCTGGAATTTGTTCCTCTAAAATTGAGTTTACACGGTGAGTAAGAACTAGCCCCGGTAGTACGGATCTTCCCATCGATCAAGGCCATACACTCATATACGAGCAATAAATATTATTGTGATAATATTGATAAAAATCATTGTTTATATTTCAAATTGGCGATTCACTTAACAGAGGATCTGAGAACAACGATCTGTAGTAATAATACCCTGATTTGGACAAACTTATTTCGAAATAGAACTTGCATACCAGTTCCAATATTGTCCATTCCCTCGACACTGAAAATATGCATACAATCGAGCTAGTAAATAGTTTTATCGCATTAGAGAAAAGTATTTATTACTTGTCAGATTGCGTTGAATCGGTCAATATTTGGGGAGAATCAGTCAAAAACTTATTCGACCCAACTAAACCAGGAGAGCGTTGTTGATTGGTGAGCTCACTTTATTATTCACCACAGCTTTGTGGCGGCGATAGCTAAGAATATTATGGAGCTAATAAGCCAGTCAGAACTGTTGATTTGTAGAAGCGCTTGCAATTCAAGCACACCACAACTCTCATGATCAGAATGAATTTTTGTTCATCTTGGCAATTCGGATATGAGGTCGAAAATTCGAAACTGTTTATGTATTTCCAATTCGAAGCACCATTTAGTAAGATAACTCCTCTTCCTCAACTTCTAAAATTGAGATTAAAAAACAATCGTCCACTTACTAGAGCATATTTCCTTCTTCTATATCGTTTCCTGATAATTCAATATTTAGAAAAATGTTCTTCAATTATATAAATGATGAGAATCTAATACAAAGATGTAACATTTAGGAAAAAGAATAAACACTTAATTATTGTCTAATAATTTGAAAGTAGCCCATATATAACTTATCAATAATTTTGTTTGCTTTTATGAGGGTGGAGCCCACATGAGCTAATAGGCTTGTGCGTTGAAATGGATAGTTTACTAATAATAGAATTAATATATAATCCATTTATAATTCTATTTAGACAGTTCTAACTGTCTCTCTTGATTTCTCCGATGTCATATCATGTTTTATTTCTAAACTAGATTTGTATGATTATTTCTTTTCCTTTGCCTCCATATTTTCAAATGTGAAGTTTTAAACCGTATATCGACAGTGCGAGGCATGTGCCGCGAATGCCTCAGGACACATGCCTTAGGCTGAGGCATGTGTGGTCTGCAAGTGGAACAAATTGACTAGCACCATCAAGCGGGAGACAAAGCAACTAAGCTCTGACAATTGATAATTTGGACTTTGGAGGTTAGTTTGTGCTCAATTAGTAAATAAAAAATTAAGACAATGTTTATTATTGCTTTTTAAAACTTTCTGCACACAAATATAATTCTGAATCACAAAAATGCATAGGAATGGGGTACAGCTTGGAGGTTGGTTTGTAGATTTGTGCGTTGTGCGTGGCAAGGCAAACAGGACAGGCATCCACTTGACGCACGCCTCGGAGCGAGGCACCTTTGAGCACGGCCCTTTCACCGACAAGCACACTGCTCGCCGCGAATTGTGTGCCGCGTTTGCCTCGCTGCGAGCAAACCCGGTATCGACAGTCCGAGGTATGTGTCCTGAGGCATGCATGCAGGGCCGTAGATAGACGGGTTTTCTCGGGTCATTTGCCCGGGGCCCGGACCCATAAATTGTTGGCAGGGGCCCAGAAAAATTGGGTTAAAAAATGTTTTAATTAATCATACAGATTCATAATAATTGGCTATGAAATTATCATTTTTAAAAAATTAGAATTGAATTAGAATTAGACTTGATTTCTTTAACTACTCAATGATTAACTTTAAAGACACATTTCTTAAAAACTGGAATAAATTTCAAAACTCCATGAATATTTGAAAGAATATAATACTCCTATTTATTCAGGCCCAGTCAGTTCGTCCTGAATGGCAACTTGGCAGTCGCCAAGGGCCCATGAGATCAGGCCCCAGAAAGCTAATAGCTCTCTTTTCCCGGTTTGTAGTTGTTATATTAATTCGAAACAGGGCTTGATTACAGGAGGAACGCGTGGGAGCGGCGCTCCCATACCTTCTTTCCCAAGAAAAAAATTTAGAAACAGCAAGAATTTTTCATGTTTGTTTTCTATTTTTAATGTTATTTTTGTCAGTCACTAATTCTCAAATGTTTAAAAACTTTGTATTTAATTAGAGCATAATATTGCTTGTTATTGTAGAGAGTTGTTATTTCAACACAATGCAATTTTATTCTGAATCATGTTGTTATTCTTGAACCGGATGTTTTAAAGCTTGAGGAGAATTTAGGCGTAACTTATGTAGATTATATAGTGTAGTTAAAATGGTAAACACCATACTTGGTCCAAAAGAGCTTCATGATTCTTATTCGTTCTTTAAAATTTTATCATTATAGTTCCATAAAACATTGCCCAGATTTGCTTAAAACTCTCCAATTCAAGTGTGATTTTTAAAAAATTTCCGTGGGTGAAGACCCCGGACCCTTCCCGTGAGCCAGTTCACCCACCGCTCCCATACCTCTTTTTTCCAGAAATCAAGCACTGATACTGATACTAACTACTTCCATAAGCTCACTTTCTGTAGGTACAACTTCTATACTCTATTCACGATCACTTGAGACGGAATAAACAAACTTTGTGAGTGTGTTTGCGTGTAGTGGAAGGTCTTCTTCTATGCAAAACTTCCGGCCAAAAACCAACAGCTGAAGCCAATCATAGCTGAAGACAGTTTTGAGACAAGACAAGTCGGACTGTAGCCAAACACAGCCGACTTTTTCACATAGAAGAAGACCTTCCATTACATGCAACACACACAAAAGGTTTGTTTATTTCGTCTCAAGTGATCGTGAATGGACTATAAATTTATGTTCTAGAATCCTTCAAAGTTCAATTTTCGCATTGTACTGTAGTCAATAGTCAATAGTCAATAGTTCTTTATTACACATTCTTCAAGAATAGTAACAGGTGTCAAGATATTTAAAATTATACAAAAAGCGCTTGTGAAAATTCCTCAATTTTATACAGTGGTTTATTCTTCAACATATCACAAAGTCTTTTCTTCAGTAAACCACCTTCCAGCACTCTCCACTCCCCGGGTAGACAATTAAGAAGTTTTCGCCCCATGTATGAAGGTTTCTCTTCAAATAGCGCGGTGCGATGCCTGGGTAAAGTATAGTCTCCTGCTCGTCGCGTGTTGTAGGCATGGACATCTGTGGCTCTCTGTAAGTGTATAATCTGTCCAAGAAAAGAAGACCCTCTGACAAGATGAGAGAATGACTTCAGCTCGGTCAATATTGGTTCAAAAATTATTGATTTGGTCTCAATTGTAGGAAACATTCTGATTCACAATTTGAGACCAAATCAGTAATTTTTGAACCAATATTGACCGAGCTGGAATTATTTTCTCATCTTGCCAGAGTGTCTTTTTTGCTTGGACAGACTATATCATATCTTTTCAACCCTTTTAGAATAGGACCTACAAAATGGAAAAGATGGGAACATTTTAAATCTGCTATGAGGGGTCCGGTCATGTGATTTTGCCCGGGGCCCGTAATTCCTGTCTACGGCCCTGCATGCATGGCACATGCCTCGGACTGTCGATACGCGGCTTTTAATATCTGAAATGAATTTGAATTTCTCTATCAATTTTTGTATTCACTGCCTTCATCGGAGTCTATCACTTCATTATTCATTAACGTTTTTTTTCATCTAGCATTGAGTTTAAAACTGCTGAGTTCATAATAATGCAGATTTCAGATTTCCCTGAGGTGAAAATAATATCAAAGCTATCCAGGCAAATCATGGCCAATCAGGCAAGCCAGGCAGAGTGACAGAATCATGCCAATACATTTAGTTGGAATCATGTATTAAAAACCCGTTGTCGTTTCTTTCTTTACTTTCTAATTATATTGCCTAGCTCGAATCTCTTTGATGGTAATAAACTGGGATGTTGATAATCATTCCATTCTATTCCACCTGGAGCGAACAATCATACCCGTCAGCTTAGTTCATGGCTTTTGACAATGTTCATCAAATACATGGAAAAACCCATGTAGGATTCAATTGTGTAGGAACTTCAAAGCTAGGACCACATTCTAAATTGTAGCCACGGGTGATCGATAATGAGGGCTTTTGATCCAGTTACTAGGTAATACTAGGTATGTGAGACAGCCTGAACTCGTTCTATATCTTTGTTGCATTTTCCCATCCTACTGTTACATAATTCAGCCAACGTCATCGATGAGTCGAACCAGCGAAAACTGTGTGCATGTATGAGGACCATGTACACTCATGTGTGGATGAGCCGGCCGAATTGTTAACAGGAGCCCGCAGAGAATTCGCCTGCCTGTCCAGGGGCACGCTACATTCACTACAATGTCTGCTCTGCTCTGCCCTGGTTGTGGTATGGGATGATTGATCGTCTAATTCGATACGCAATTGTACAGTCGACGTGTGTGGCGGTCGTTGAATTGTGATATCGCCACCGATCTTCTGATGTGATCGGTTCTATCGCTTGTAAACTGCTATGGACAAATAATATTTCAACTGAGTTTCTGCTTGCTCGCTTCTCTCCACGCATCGCTCGATAAGCTAGTAAATTTGTACAGCAGATGTATTATATAGACTGGATTATGGAGAGTACCAAGTTTGTTTCAATAATAGATGGAACATGCAGTAGTTCATTACTGAATTCTTCAGTTCATCAGAGAATTTTTTTATTCAGCGAGACTACTATTATTGAGGTACAGATAATAAATTACCTACACTGTTGAAAAATCGTAATCATCAATTGAGAATGGAGTTCATGTTAACCATTTTAATCGGGGATTATTGTAACCATTTTAATCGGGGATTGTAAAACCCTTATTAAACTATACTAAACAGTGTCATGCACCAGCCTATGGGTCCTACAATATTATTATTAAATAGATCAGGAGACAAATTATTATCTATCTATTTCTGATAAGCAGCTATTCATTGAATTTCTGAATAAGGTCAAATACCGCTCACCTGCCTGTATTATAATATATTTTTTAATTACTCAAATTATTGTCTAGCTTTGTTTACTTCTGCCTATGGCCTACGTAACCTAGAATTTGACAGTTGCCTGATCAGCTGATCAAGCCGGCTCTAGTTCGAATGTCTCTAGTTCTAGCCGTAACTGCTCAGTTCGAATGTGCAGTCGCACATAAGCCAAAATAAATAATTGTATATTAAATTAATATTTGATCATGCTTGCTTAAATTTATAATTTGAAATTGGAATCTTACCTTGTTTTCTCGACCATCTGTGATAGTTTATTCCTTATACTGCATCTCTGTGATATGATCTCCTCACCAATGTCCACCAAATTTATTTGTATTTATTTGTTTATGGGATATATACTATATAGGCGTTATTATAGGAATTATATTGAAAATTATATTTTATATAAATTATTTATTCAAATTAGGTGTGTGTATGGAAATGTTTCGTCACAAGCAACCTCGCTAGCAACTCAGCTTGATTAGTGGAATAGCTACTTAACCTATAGCTTTGGAATTTTGAAACATGTATTTATGAATTATATTCAGGGAAAAATTATATTTATGTGTTTCGCAAGGTTCAATAAAATATTGTGAAGTGGTTTAGGCTGCCCTATTTCTTGTGGAAAATCCAATATGGACGTCGGATAGGGATTCAACCAATAAGAAACCCCTACGTCGAACCCCCGGCGACGTGATACATAAAAAACACTTCCGCCTACTCGAAGAAGAAGCTGATCGAGGAAAGAACCGACACTCTTTTCCAACCTGCCGACCAGAGAGGAGCCGTTAGGGTCCATTGTCCTCATCGCCAGGAGAAATTGCCCTCCCTTGACTTCGAATATTCTAGACGGAGTTAGTGGGACCAGCTAGTTGCAGCCAAGGGGACCAGGAACGCCGTACGCCATAAGCAAACTATTTATTACTATGGCCACTACGACTTCCCTAGTGCACTAGGTAAAATATCTGACATCGAAATTTTCCCACCGTTACCGAACCACATAGTTACCTGAATTTATTGTAAAGCATAATAATTGATAATTGCCAAAGATATATTAAGTACCGTTATTTATTGAAAATTTATTCATTTAAAGGAACTTATTTACTGAATTATTTATTAATGTTAACATGAATATTATTTGAAGTCTGTATTGTAGGAGAATATGTATTAATTAGTTATTTCGGCCGAGTTGGGTCAAGAATATTCTATTTCACCTCTGGTTATTCTATTTATTTAATATATTTGAATTTATTGGATGGCTTAGTGGAGTATTCTCCCAGACAAATTTAATCGCTTCCACGCGTGCTTATAAACAGGTGTATGCATGCGCTTTTGGAGTGAGAATGGAGTACTGAATTATTATTATTCTCTACCTTACTTTCTCTCTCCCGAAGTGCATGATACCTTGTATTTGGAGGAACTTAATGCCATATTAGCGAGTTATATGTACTTTATGGAATTTCTTCTTGTGAGCAGCAGCCGCTTATGTGTGGTGGCAGTCGGATCAGTTGATTCGTAGAGTATCTTCCGCTATAAGCTAAAGACCGAGAGGAAGGGTATAAACCCTACGATCGGGACTTTGACAGCTTCAGGGAGCGACCGGCACGGGTATTTGTCTGTGATTGTGAGACTACAATACGTTCACCACATTCAACTATCCGCCTGGGTCTAGTATCGTACCGAAACGCGTCAAGTGCTCCGATTGCTTAGCATCACATATTGACAGTAAGTACCTATTCATTATCTGACGGAGAAGAGCGGCCTGGTCCAATTGACTTGTGCTTACTCTTCAGGATTTGGCGTGTTGCATGTCTGCACACGAGTTCAACAGTGTATGAACCTGATACGTACATTCGTACTCAGATTATTTATTAATATTGTATGGTATACTTGCCTACAATTTCTAATAGCTGCGTTTCCACCATCTATTCTCAACTTTAATTGGCGCCCAACAAAGAAATAATTATAAAACTGTTAGCAATATCAATTATTTACAGTCCATGCTCGTCACATACAAAGTGACCTATATACCGACTGCAGCATCAGCTCAGGGGCATTACAACAGCCTTACCTGGAATTTAACTCTATCGTTAATTGCAACAGTAATCTTGAGAAAATCGGGCAGATCACTGACTGAATTCGACTAGCTTTAATTCCCAGCACAAAAATTAATTTGTCCCTGTTTTAAACAATCTTCAGATAAACACGTATCCAGTAGGTGTTTGTATACTGTCAACTAAGGAATCGCAAAGGAAATCTAAGATCACGTCATGGAAAACAGATGAATGCAAATTTAAGGACGGCGAATGAACTGATAAATGTCAAAAGCACAAAACCAAGAATTGGTGTCAATGACCAGCAGGAAATCAGAGCTGTTGAAAGGACAATGGTAATAATTATGATGCCGTGTCGTGAGCAGAAGTTGTTGATTGGTTCCAGCCAGGAGGCAATCATAGTCCATTGTCCATAATATTCAACCATAGTACAAATGAGACCAAATGGTAGGAAAAGCATTGTTAATAATTATCGACAAACACTTGAGGATCAATAGAGCTGGCCGGGCCAGCAGTTGGTAATGGAGAGTACTTGATCAACGGGCCCAAAGTCTAGCGATACAATATATGTGCCCAATAAATAGAGGAAAATGTCAATGCTTGGTGGTGCTTTTGTTTCGTAGCTCAATCAAGCCCTGAAAGCTGGTTTTTGGCTGGTATGGCATGGCGTTAATAAGTCCATTACTCATAATTGAAATTCGCCGACCATGGAGCGGAAAAACGCCAACTGTTGACGTTCAATTAATCTACCCAACCGGTCGATCGGCAAACTGAAAAACAAATTAAACAGCTCTCACTTTTAACTCGATCCAATGTCCCACCTACTAGTTAAATGATATTTTGTCACTAGACCTAGATAGTGAGATGCTTGTTTTTTGAGCCTAGACCAAAAAATACTGTTGTTTCAGAGCTCAGAAGGTCCTATGATATTATATTTTGTTTTGACGGTAAATAGCTTAGATTCGTATTGTAGTATGTTTATTCTAGGAGAAAGTTGTTAAATCAATAATGTGTGGAGGTGTATCATACTTTTTATAAAACAAAATACGAAATTATCACGCTGACTTACTAATAAAACCAAACTGTTCTGTTCCATTATCATGCTCAACACTATCGATGAACTCATTTTAAAACAATTAATAGCCTATGTACACTAAGAGATATCATAATACGTTGAATGCAGCGTTTTCATGATATGACGTTGTCCATAGAATCATTGGCAGCTTCATCCTGCATTATTTTCATAATGAAAATACACAAGAGTAATTTATATTGGGTTAACAGCAGGCTGGTTAGCTAATATCTATTATACCATTCAATTTTAACAATAACATTTGACAAATAGGCTATAATGTGAGAGGTCGCATCTGAAATTCACCGAAGCACCATTTTATTATTCACATGACATTTTATGTTTGGTATAATTATGTATTTATAATAGCAGAAAGTTGGAATTATGATTGACCTATGTTTATTTTGCTGGACATGACATTATTGAAAAAGGCGTAGGGTTGAAATGTATCATTGTGAGCTAGGTGATGCTTCAATTGCAACCCGTGTTGTTCCAATTCAATGCGTTCCGGTTGGTTTTTTTCCGGATTGATCACCCAACTCATTAATTTGTTCTCCATTGATCTTATTGATTTATCAGCTATAAAAATAATTGATTTGAAATTCTGTATTTATAATAAAGCTATTTTCAGAAGCACTTACTTCATAAATAAAGACTAGCCATTAATTTTATTATAATTATTCATTCTGTTATTTTGGAGTATAGAATATTAAATCAATGATCTATCATATTGTGATAACAGAAGATGGCCTATCCTTCTATTACTGGTATTCGACTTCTCTGACTTACTTTATAATGAGTTCATATTTTTTGAAACAAATGAATTCGAAAAATATATTTACATTACAACGAAACTTTCAACCGTATTGATCGACCATAATCGATGGGATGACAGAATAGGCAAAAAAGCTATGTCAAAGACCTATTCCTCGAATTTTATGTCGTTAGAGCTTTGTTATAACGACAAGTTAATTGGAAAATGTCGGAGATATTGTGTGGATGAGTGATGCGAGTACTGAGAAAAACAGTTCGCAGTTTTCATAGAAACTATACCCAAAACGCCAAAAACAGGATTTGTTGGCAAAATTTTCCAGGCTTTTTTTTGAATTTGATATTTTCATTATGTAGCTTGATTCCAATCGAACTACGTTTGATTTTGAATCGATCATTGAGTCAAAGCAAATGACCGACTTTTTCTTCACTTTTAGATGTATAATTGAGTATGAACAATATTGAGATTGATAGTTTTATGTTTGATTGATACTTTAGTGAGTAGGTATGACAATTGATATTCAATTCTCAGAATTGAAAAAATATGGAGTAGAAGGGATGTAGAGAATATCCTATTTATGAAAAAATACTATTCAAATATTGTGAACTGAAGAATCGGAAAGCCTGTGATGAACTTGCGCGCACTGTTGTCATTTTTCTGTTGAAAATTCGACCAACCTAAGTAGGTTAATTGAAGATGTTCAATCCAATTATCATGAAATTGTTGTGATTTCGTGATCTGAATCTTCTTCATCAATTCTTCCGCAAAAATTAATTCAGTTTCAAAAATGTTCAAACCACGTTATGTTGTTGATATGAGTTGTTGACGACCAGTTTTTCTTCATCACAATATTATTCACTCACCGAACAATTAAGCCGCGTATCGACAGTCCGAGGCATGTGTTACGAATGCCTCGCGGTACAGTCTGTTGACACAAAAAAAGAGTACTACTACTAGTATACTATCTACCGCGTATCGACAGTCCGAGGCATGTGTGGCACATGCCTCGGACTGTAGATACCGGGTTTGCTAACAGCGAGGCAAACGCTGCACATAAAGCCGCGTATCGACAGTCCGAGGCATGTGCCGCGAATGCCTCGAGGTACAGTCTGTTCACGCAAAGAAGAGTCTTGCCACTACTACTCGTCTACTATCTACTCCAGTCTCCAGCGCGATCAATATTGGTTCAAACATTATTGTTCTGGTCTCAATTAACATTTCGATCTTAAATTCAAGAACAAATCAATAATTTTTGAACCAATATTAACCGAGCTGGAGACTGGAGTAAAGCCGCGTATCGTCAGTCCGAGGCATGTGCCACACAAGCCTCGGACTGTCGATATCGGGTTTGCTAGCAGCGAGGCAAACGCGGCACACAATTCGCAGCGAGCAGTGCCTGTTGCCTCGCCGCAACGCGCAACGAACAATTCTACAAACTAACCTCAAAATTGTGCCCCATTCCTATGCATTTTTGTGATTAAGAATTCTATGTGGGTGCAGAAGGTTGTAATAGGCAATAATAAACATTGCCTTAAATTTTTATCTACTAATTGAGCACAAACTAATCTCCAAAGTCGAAATTATCAATTGTGTGAGCTTAGTTGCTTTGTCTCTCGCTTGATGGCGCTAGTCAATTTGTCAATTCGTTCGCGTGCTCGCATTTTTGGTTAGGCCGGTATTACCAACACCTACTAATACATGTAGGTGTATGATGTATTAGTAGGTGTTGGTATTGCACGATAATAGTTCCATGATATGATCATATGAAAATATGATTTGGTATTTTCATCTCTTTCCATATGATCCGATATGCTCATACAACTATTAACGTGTAATAACGGTCTTACAAAAATTGCAGATCACACATATGCCTCAGCCATGAGTTCATACTTTTTTTTGCGTCAACAGACTGTACCGCGAGGCATTCGTGGCACATGCCTCGGTTTGTCGATACGCGGCTTTAGGGATTGGTCGGTCATTGTCATTCAAAATTTTTTTTATTCTATATTATGTTCCGATCGTTTTTTCGTGTTGACGTTTTGTATTTAACACGGGTCTTTTCGTGTTAACGTGTCGGAGTTCTCAGACTTTCAGTAACAACCAATGATTAAGATCTGGCAGCTCTGAATTCCACAAGCGGATGCAGCTTATCACGCTCTGCGTAGACTTAAAGCGGTATGCAAATTAAACTATAGTTGTTTATGAGTTCAACACTTTAATTCGGACAAAATTAAATCGAACAATCATTATCAATTGTCGCTAAAGTGGGCTTAGTAATTATTGTGATGAGTGTTATTGTGAGGGTGAAGCCAAGAAACTCAACAGAGAGCTGAATCCAGTCGGATGATGTATAGATTGATTATTTAAAGGGCGTAGAATGAGAGACAGCGCACTTGGCCTCATTCCCCCTGGGAACACCTTTGCTCCATCATCTTCTTCCCTTTCCTCTTAACCATGTGTCTTATTCAGCATCTTCGTCTTTTGTCATCCAAATGATTCTTCCCTCTCATAGTCTACTTTTCTCTCTGGTATTGTATTTTCTTCTCTTTCTACATCATATTATTCCTTCCCCTTTCCTCTTCTTACTCATTCTATCCTTCCTATTCTCATATTTTCTCTCTTCCTCCGCCAGTAGTATTCAATAATATTCCACGAACTCCGTCCCGGTAGACTTTCTTCGAAGATGCAGTGCAACATGAATTATGGCGACATTACTCACCCTGGCTAACATATTCCTTTCATCCCAGAATAAGGTTCTACACAATAGTCAACCGATGGAGACTTTTTGCTGGATGAACTCGTGAATAACCCACCAAGAGACAAATGATACGTGGAAGTAAATATGCATTTCAAAGACTACTTTCAGGCAATATAATCTCACTCGTTGAAAAATTGAACTGAGAAATATCACAGAATCGAGATACAATCTGTCACAGAAACAAGTTGCATAGATCAGCCATTTTTGCTCATACGGATCTCATCTGAATACTGGAGTTTTAAGATTTGAAAAAGCTATTCAACGAGTTTTTTAGGACCAATAAACCAATAAAACTATTATTTTAGAAATGTCTTGCTTTCGTGAATGACCCTGTACTGAAAACACCCGATTTCTTAATCGCATATCTCTCAATGAACTATTTAATGGGATTTATCACTTACTTCTTTGTTTTTTCTATGTTCAAGTGTTTTTCGTACTTTCAACTCATCGGCTATTACATTCGGCTGGAATTCCTTCTCATAATAAATATTGATGGAATAGGAAATGTTAATTTAATCACACACAAATAATAGAGCATGGTGAGAGGCTCGAGAACACCAGAGTTCATTCTCACCTCAAGTGCTAAACGAGCTATAATATAATTCCAACTCTTATTATTATTGTATATGTAGAAGAGAAAATAATATAATGAATTGAAACGAGAAGAAATGAAATTAGGTTTCGAATTGTAAATGCAATTTATAAGAGACTAGTTGAAAGCAATATTCAGGTGAATCAACGTATTTCAGCCACCGACAGTTATTTTACAGATTCTCAGACACAGTTCAGAGAAGAATTGTTACAAAATTTCCACAGTATAGAAACTTAAAAAGAAGTTAGTTACTCAATTATGTAAAAAAGGTTCTCTATCCTCAGCTTACACTCCAGCAAACTTCCAATTATTATTGGAAGTTTCGGTTGAGCAACCATCCGAAAGTCAGTTTAATTATTGAGATTAGTTATTCAAGTCTGGACTGGCAACTAATTAGAAGTTACTTTCGCCAGCCGAGTAAATTGAATTAAAAATAAATTCTCATCACAGCCGCATTTTGTCGTGAATGTCTAATGAGGCTCAACTACTGCTGAGAGCTTCTAGTCATTACGTCATGTTCCTCTTCCCTTATTCAGTGGTGGCATGAAAAAGGAAACTGATGACAAATCTTGAAATAAACATAAAACTGAAGAAGCGGGATAGGCGAAAGAAGAACAGAGAAAGAGGATGTTGAAAAGAGAAAAAAGGATAAAGACGTGAGGGGGTTAGAGTATGAAAGAGTAATAGTGAGAAAAGTATAGGAACAAAAGAGGAATAGGAAGAGATTCTTGAAGATGGTCACTGAGGCAGAGAGTTGCTTGATAATTAGGAAGGATGATCCAGGACGCTGGTTTTTGTTTCTGAATTTTGCCTTGTCCAGAATCTTTTCTTTTGAAGCTTTTTCGAGAAATAGGCCGGAGCCCTTTACTCCTGAACTGTGCATGCGCGGAAGCATCCAGCCTCCATCCACAAGGAAACTGGCGCAACGGAAAGCCCTATTATTTATGGCTGGGCCTGTCCTTATATTTCAAAGCGCATTCCTGACGCAAGGAAGTCATTTTCTGGTAATCTCTCCGCCGCTGCCATGACTCTGAACTACGATAAAACATCACTTATACATTATTCCGGACCTCTAATTGGCTGTCCCCACGACCCTTCACCAGTTCATGATTTAGATTTCATGCACTTCACGTCGCCCCCAGAAAGAAGTAAAAGTTTGAAGAAGAATAGCGAGCTCCATTGCCCTATAATTCATGATCCAGGCCCCATAATTCTCTCCTCAACAATTCTAATACGCTTTCTTCCTCTCGATACATCCAAGATCGGAAAAAGGCTCAGTGCACAAGATAACAGCTAACTGCAAAAGTCATTCGGTTGCAGAAAGTTGGTCTTTTCAAGATCAGCGAAGCAATCAACAAAAAAATCCTTGAATCTCCTTCAAAGAAAAAAAATCATTGCAATTCTGCAGGAGTTCAAAAAGGCTGAAATTTCACGTTCAGCACGCTGTTAAAAACTAGAGAAAAAGTCTGTGAGTAGGCTTACTATAGTTACAGAAGATTCTGTTTTCATAGAAAGTGTAGTTAATCGGTCCATGGTTTGATTTAAGGATGGGTAGTATCGTGGACGGAAAACTGCTCAACGGCAAAATCAAACCCCCATAATAACAATGTAATTTTTATCAATATCTTGGAGCACATAGAGCCTCTATTTATAGAAAGAATTTGACGTTCTTTATGTCATTAAAAGATAATTAAATTCTTCAGGGGCGAGACTTTTTACTTTTTCGATTTTTAGATTATTTCAATAATTAGGGTTCTATACTTTTATAGTTAATCAATTCTACGATAATTATTAAAATAAACTAAAAAGTCACGCCCCTGGAGAATTAAATTCTCTTTCCAATGGCATAAAGAACGTGAAACTCTGTTCATAAAATAGCGGCGCTATCTATTCCAAGAGATTGATAAAAATTAAATTGTTGTTATGGGACATAATTCTGCCGTTCGGCAGTTTGCCGACTACTGCCCACTCTTAATACCAGTAAAATTGAAAATATCTATGTGTATGATAGTCATCAAATGAATTTTAATTCAATAATTCGTAGATGGACAACATCAGTCCAATTTCCAATCCACGAATGAATGCTGTGATTCATCATCTTGATTATTCCCATTTCGAAGAGAATTAAGAAATATTCCAGAGGAAGAATGTTCTTACAAAAAAAGTAAAATTCGGATAATAATTCCAGCAGAAGGTGTGATGATAGATAATGAGACAACAGTTCTCATTCTTGGTATTAGTTTGAGTTTGTAGAGAAAACTTGAAAAATCTGATTTGATTGCGAATTTGAATAATAATATTTAGTGATTTTGGAAACTGGAAACTTGTGTTCCCAACTCCGCGAATTGAATGTGTGATTGCGCGAATGAGGCACGTATATTAGAATTAAACTCAAGTTCTCATTGTCCACTTTCCTGAATTAAGTTGAATTTTCCGTTACTACGACGAGCAATACAGTTGTGACTGCATGCTATTGTATTTTGTTCTGGAAAAGACCATGAACACTAATCCTCTTATCAAAAGCTCTCTTACTTCGGAATTGCACGCTTCTTGCTTCCACTAAATTTCACATCTGCTATTTCAATACATCAACAAGCAAAAAAAAAACCCTTAAAAAATTCGATTCGATGTTTTAATCACCTATGATGATGAGAGAATTGCAGAATGCTTTGTTAAATAACTTTTCATTCTGCATCAAAACAAATTGTAACAACAATTAGCGAACTACACAGTGAACAGCGAACATCTCACTTCGATCATATAATCCATCTCAATAAAGATGATGCTCCATTATTCATTCCTTCTAGTTGCTATCTTAATAATATTCATTCATCTGTGATAAGCTCCAATAATTAACCAAATTTTGCCAAATTAGAAAATTTGATTGAAGCATCAAATGAATGGATTAAATAGTTAATATTTTCTGGAAAATTGTTATTTTCTGCAATTTTTAGAAATTCTATAAGGGAGACGAATTTTATTAGGTAATCACAGACATTTTTATTTCAATTTCTTCCCCAACTTGATTGTTATTAATAACTTCCAGAGAAAAATTCTAACTGATCTTCTTCATAGTTTCTAATAATGTTTTTTTTCTAATTTTTTCATCTCTATAATGCGACTCATATCTGCACAGAGTTTTCTCACACCTACTGTATGCAGACATTATGTTCCCTCAAATTATAATAAATTCATAGGCATAATATATTATTATATTAACTTATGTTATTTACTTTTCTCTCACTTTGCATTATTTCTTTCTTGTTTGTAGTATTGTATTGTATGATTTGTTTGGTTTGTTCCTGGTAAATTTTTTTTGTTTAATTTCAGTTGTTTTGTATGTCTTGAAACTTCGATTCAATTTCAAGTTGACAGATGATAAAATAGAACAATCATTCACGATTCCACAAGTTCCTATCGTGCTAACTTTTCCAATGTCTATAATCTGAAAATATCCAATTACCAATTAGGTAAAATCCATTTCAAGACTGAAGACTGTAAACTTAAGTCGGAGGCAGCGCGTGCGAAAAGTGAAGTTTTCATGATGCATCGTAAAGTGAAGCCAACGCTTCGCGTCAGCACAATATCGATAAAAATGTATCCGTACAACACAAACCTTTACTACCCAATCTTATTGTTTCCGTATTCTGTAGATATTGAACTCAGTCTATGGCAGACCTGCACGTTTTATAAAACGCGACTCGATATTGTCTCACGTGGAACAAACCATAATAGAAGGGAGTCTTTTTATTGCCCTGTGAGAACATCTTTTCTAACTTCAAACTGTTATTAGGTTTTGCTTCATTCAGCTCACCTCCAACGAAACTATAATGTTGAATTTACATATTGTCGTTAAGCTCTACAATTATTATTATTTTTTATTATTGTCGACCATGATTTCTTTGGATGCTTGACTACAATCACCAGAAATGCAAAGGATGGGAATTCAATCCACGTTATAGTTCTCATTTCATGCCAAACACTATCATCCACAGTACCTAATATGAAAAGAAAAATATACCATAAAAGTAGGCCTATTTTGTTTTCAACTATAGTAACACTAGTATTATAATTACTATTCATTTGTTAACAATAATTTTAGTATGACACACGAACTCTGTGATGCCGATCAAAAAAAACTTCATAGATGTCATCCCATTCTATTTTCATATCAGATATCCCTATTTTACAAGATACAATAATTCCCAAACTGATTCAAGTTTCACGTGAAAACTACAACAACCATTAAATTGAAAAGATATCATTGTGAGTAATCTCATCAATATTACAAATGAATGAATAAATATTTAAAATCTATCATCAACTTTTAAGTCGTCTGTAAATACTAATTCCATTTTCAGTCAGTTCCAGAAGCTTCCCTATGTGTTCAGCTGGTGATCAGTAAATGAGTTGATTCTCTCCAAATAAAAGTTCAAAATCATTGGAATTGAATTATTTGGAATATTCATCGATGAAATTATCATGGAGAAAGGAAAATTAAGCGAATATCAGGAAATTTCTGCTTTTGACGTTGTACGAATATTATGAAGCTGCGAAAGCTATTGCCGGAGCCTTCGACAGAAGTGATAGCCCTTTTACTATGTGTTAATTTATTTCAGAAGATTACCGGACGAGAAATATTGCTGTTGGCATGATCCCCTCATGGAGGGGGTGTATAACGGAACCCAAGTTTTTTAATAGCTTCGGCAGGAAAGATCCTAAATTGAGAACGGTGCCGGACTCAGTGCAGGCTTTTCGTGAATATTTTAAGGAACAATTTCCTTTCAAAGTTGCTTGTGCACGTGGACTGGGTCTACATCCTCTTTCCTCTAATGAAGTATCAGAGAGCTATTTATCAAGTTGCTTTCAGCTCTCTTCTCTTCTTCAAAGCTATTGCTACTTGAAGATTGGCATCGTCTCTATTTCAAATTCTGTTTCACTTAGGAAAAACTCCTTAAATGCTCAACTTTCTATGATAAAATATTCAATATCATTTGAAGCAATACTTAACTTATGTTTTTTATGTTGCAGGTTTCAAGTGTGCTTCTCATTGGCAGCTTATAATTAGAGGACGTAGCCTGCTTTGTAAGTCATTATGTGAAAACACTTTTTGATTTAATTACTAAATTACTTTTTTTATTGCGGATGATACCCAAACAACCATTTTAGCTTGTGCGTGGGTAACGAATAATGAGTGCAAAGGTGATTGATGATGTGGAAGACAGCCATGCCTATTGGGTCTCAAACCCTGATCAGGCAGTGCTAGCGGACTGAAGGTTATGACGCCCCAGACCAGTTTTCCAGTTTTTTAATAAATTAATGCATTTAACCATGATAATGCATAATGCATAAATCATGAAAATTCAGTTTCCATAATTTTTATCACAAGTCTCAAGGATACATTATACAGTAATAGTAAACAGGCAAATGCGAGAGATCATTGTATAAATTCACCTCAATAAATGAAAATAAAAATCAAGTACCTTTTTAAAATGGCATTTCGTTTCCATTTTTATTTATTAATTTGAAGTATAGTAGCCCTCAGTGTAAATTTTAATTAATTCATCTCAAT
This sequence comes from Sogatella furcifera, assembly GCA_017141385.1. NCBI lineage: Eukaryota > Metazoa > Arthropoda > Insecta > Hemiptera > Delphacidae > Sogatella > Sogatella furcifera. Next base: position 23,812,943 of record CM029546.1, read on the forward strand.
TTTCTCCTCTGGACTTTCATCACCAATCGATAAATCATTGATTTCTTCTATAGTGTAAGATGTTTTATCCATTATATTCTCGTGATAGAATAACATCTCTCTCAATATCAATTACTGACCTCAATATCAATTTCATTCTCACAATATTTAATGAGTCCTTAATTTGTATGAATTCATGTTAATATGTATGCTATTTCAACTTTCTTCAAATATATTTGTAACTGTATTCACATAACAGGTATTTTCATAACCAAATAATAAATATGAAAAAATCTATTTGATAATTCGAAAAGAGTAGGCCCAATGTCATAAAAAGGGCGAAGAATAAGTTTGTTGGCGGATGAGATTGATCAAGGCAATCTTTGAAGTTGAAAGCACTAAAATTGTAGACTCCAATTCATTTTCAAGCTGCACTACTAACCCATAGAGTCGTTCTTTATTGCTTTATTTTGAGGGGCATGCTCTTCAAAGAAGCCTTCCCTCTCTCCAGAAATTATTCAAAGTGCGCAATTTATATTCCTCGAACTAGGGCTTGACGTTTGATAGCGTTCATTTTTCCAAGTACTGTAAGAGGTTTTGGACTCTCTCATGAAACTTTGAAGAGCTCTATTCGCTTATACGAAAGTAAACCCAATAGTGAAGTGTATAAAGTAAATTGGAGTGCAGTTTAGTGAAGTGATGACATTACATTCTTACTGCTCAGTACTGAGAATAAAGTAGTGTGATAATTTACACATACTCCATGTCAATGCACAACACATATATGGTCTCAGGATTCCAAGGTTGTACTGGGTATTGGTCTCTCGGTGAGGGTGATCTATCGGTGAACGTGATGTTAAGTCACGAACACTGTGGACTGCTCTTTGCTCTTGGATGGGTGACCGGTATTTGGCCAAGTACACATTGGCGAGGTGGAACTACCCGTAAGGGTCTCCTCAGTCCCCACCAATAAAAGCCATAAGAATATTTTTTCCATTTATCCATTTTTCCATTTCTATTTATTAGTTCCATTCCTGTCAACCACTATTATATTAAAACACCTCAGGTGGGATGTCTTGAGCTCAATCTCATTATTGAACCACCAATAATTGATTTCCATAATATACAATTCGCTTCATTTTTCAATTCATTGTTCAGCAAATATATCTTGACTTCAATGAATTATTCGGATATCGATAATTTTCTCATAACTTGACATTCCCCCTAGGATTTGAAAAGGTTCACGTTATTCGCTGTGAGCATCTACTGTGCTGCGCTCTGGTGGATTATCATGTGAACTTTTCTGCGGGTTTTAACATACAAAGCATAGCGCTAAATGGGAAAAACGCATTTATAATTAAAATGGAATTATTTGCTGCTTCATGCATTTATCAGTAATTAGAACATGATATCTAGGATATGAATGTTGGTTATTGATAGTATTATAGCAGAAAAATCCTAGTTTTCAAGTATTTGAGAGCAGACGACTGCAAACAGATGTATTTGAGAGTCGACAAAAACTTTGAGGTAACAGCTGATAAGTTATCTCACATGAAAATGAAAAATTGACGCAAGCTCACATATATTTGAAAAATTGAATGATATGAATATTCCTTATTGAAGAATAATTAATAGAGTTTTTCCGTTGATAGTAACAGCTTATTAGATTAACTAAAATAAAAACTATTTATGTAAATTACCTGATGTACAGGTTAGAATGGATCACTCCATGGTCCTGCTTGATTGACAAATTCTTTTGCACATAAACAAAACAATTAGGTTAGCTTCACCTATCAATATTTATTCAATGCAGTGAACCATTCTTTTTGTTGATAAAACTTATGTTTGGCAACTGGAAAAGTGTAGAACTTGAAATTTTCATTGCGTGTTTTGTTTTTACAATCTGGCAGACAACAAATTCTCCAGGACATTATTTTAGGTTTAGCCATATCTCCTCTAATGTAAATCCCCGCAATTTTTCGCCAAAATGATCCGCCAATATCGCCTTGATCGCCAAAAAAATCCCTTCCACCTACTTGCACATAGCAAATAGGCCTAATCCTATTATATTAAGCGAGTAATTTCTGTATGTATGTATGTATGTATGTATGTATGTATGTATGTATGTTTGTATGTGGAACCACGGATCTAGAAAACGGCTCTAACGTTTTTCTTGAAATTTGAAATGTAATGTAACTGTCATGGAAAAATAAGATTGCATCAGGTATCATGTCCAGGAAAACTCTCTGGCAGGATTAATAAAAGAATTGAATATTCCTCATTCAGGCATAATCCCAAGTACTGCGTATAATGGCTGTTATCATTAGCTGACCAAAACTATCCAGCTGGAGTAAATGGAGTTACATTCAAGTCTATAACAAATGTTCATGCCAAAAAATTGTGAGAGGTGATCATATCAATTTTGAATTTATTTGTTACAAGGAGGTTCCTTGATTTTATACAATAACATATTTATCCTATTATACTAAGCGAGTAATTTCTGTATGTATGTATGTATGTATGTTTGTATGTTTGTATGTGGAACCACGGATCTAGAAAACAGCTCTAACGATTATCTTGAAATTTGAAATGTAATATAATCGTGATGGAAAAATAAGATTGCACCATGTCTCATGTCCAGGAAAACTCTCTGGCAGGATTAATGAAAGAATTGAATATTTCTCATTCAGGCGTAATAGCAAGTACTGCATATAATGGCTGTTATCGTTAGCTGACCAAAACTATCCAGCTGGAGTAAATGGAGTTACATTCAAGTCTATAACAAATGTTCATGCCAAAAAATTGTGAGAGGTGATCATATCAATTTTGAATTTATTTGTTACAAGGAGGTTCCTTGATTTTTTTACAAGGAGGTTCCTTGATTTTTTACAATAACATATTTATGTAATTCAGCAGTTCGGCCGCAGCTTCAGAGCAAAGCTCGGTACCAGATATTATTCCTTATTCAGGCATAATCCCAAGTACTGCGTATAATGGCTGTTATCGTTAGCTGACAAATGCAATCCAGCTGGAGTGAATGGAGTTACATTCAAGTCTATAACACATGTTCATGACTGTCAAAAAATTATGAGAGGTGATCATATCAATTTTGAATTTATTTTTTACAATGAGGTTCCTTAATTTTTCACAATAACGTATTTTCGCCACACTGGTATGAAATGAACGGTTTTACATGGATCATAAGGAGGCCGAAAACGCTTGTTTTCAGGCGAGGTCGCCAGCAACTCGCCAGAAAAAGCCCATTTTCGGCCCTAGGGCGGTAAAATAACCTTGAATGTCAGCTGACTGAAGGTCGTTGTCGATGTAAGGGTTAGTCGATCAATTGGTAGCATCCCGGTTTGATTAATGCTTTGCATGTCAGCTGATTTGGGAGTCGGTATATCGGTTTCTCGATTCAAAGGTAGCCTTCCGTTTCAATTATTGTCCACGCCGGTGAGAACTTCAATTGTCAAGATAGAGTCGAAGATTACTGATATCTAGCATTGATTTGATGAGCATAGGCTACAATAATTTGAACCGAGACGGTAAGTTACTAAAATAAAAAATCTACCTTCCCATTCAATAGTTTGTGAAACCATTCCAGATTTACATCTATTCATATCATTTATTCATAGAAATTATAATAACAGTCTCTTGATTGTTTATATTTAAATGAGTAAAGCCACGTTTACACAGGAGTTGATAATACAAACTTTAATAACTTCTGTGATTAACTTATTAACATATAGACTTATACATATACAAGTTATATAGCTTATTATAGAAAAGTTATTAACTCCGATGTTAACCTTTGCTTTATGTAAACTAAAGACAATAAGTCTAGTTATGTCCCGTGGAGCCAGCCTACTTATAGTGGTTTGTCAACATTCCTTCGTGTGTCATTTGATTTATTTTATTGAGTATAAATAGAAATATCAAGTTTTCGAGGAACTGTGAATATTCATTTTTCTATTCAAGAAATAATAATTTATTTGTAGAGTGGAAACACAAACATTGCGACCAAGACGTAGGGTATATCTTGCCGGTTTTGATGTGAACATTTTTACAAATACCGCGGTACCGTACCCTAGTTTATGAAAGGGAATCAGTTTATGCTTCTGTAATTAAATAAAGTATTCTCCAATAAGATAATATCATTTAATGTAGATCAATAAATATAATAATTTGATTAAATTCAAATGTCAGATTATAGTAGAACTTCTATCTTATAAAAAGAAGAAAATTGTTGTCTCCAGTCTATTGTTGTAGTACTGCGATTACCACTAAACCTGGTGGATAATTTTGCAACTACTTGAACAATTTCCTTGGCGCTAAGTTTAAACTTCTTGCTAACAGCATAAATATATTGAGGACGGCTTGAGAGATTACTGGTACACAAATTTCAGTGCTTTTATTTTTTCTCATTTCTGACTCATTTTACTATTTGACTGATTTTACTATTCAAAATTGCTTTATTAATGGCTCAATTTTACTAGTCTGACTGATTTTGGAGAGTTGAGTCGTATACCGTACTAGGCCTACACGGTAATAGTTCTGATTCTGATATGATAAAAAGGGATGAGAATATGAGTTAGTACCATTTTCATATTCTCATTTTTTTATCATGATCTACTATGAAAAAGAATTATTATTGTGTAATTCCGGCCTAAGACTGTCCAAGGCTACCCAATCTTAGTAAAATATAATATAGTCTAAGTAGTTATAGTCTGTTCAAGCAGAGAAGAGCCTCTGGCAAGATGAGAGAATGACACAAGCTCGGTCAATATTGGTTCAAAAATTATTAATTTGATCTGAAATTGTAGGAAACAATTTGGTCTACAATTTGAGACTAAATTTATAATTTTTGAAACAATATTGACCGAGCCTGAGTCATTCTCCCATCTTGCCAGAGGGTCTTCTTAGCTTGGATAGACTATAGTTGCTAAATTCTAGGCCAATATATCGGCTTCGTGTGAATAATGAGAGGATTTAATTCACAGACTCCAACATATACCGCATTCAAACTATAGGTAGTCTGGCAGAGATAGAGCTTCAATAGCAATTCAATTAATAATAATAATTATTATTATAGTGCCATAGCTCCTATTATTAGAACTGATCTTGATTCCAGGCTATAAAAGATGGAGAAGATAAGCAAGTTGTTGAAAAGAAGAGCAAGTGGAATAACTGAAGACCAAAATAAGCTAAAAAGATTATTCACTAAAATATTATTTTTTGTTTGCAAACATAATTATCAATTGTTATCAATTATTTTCAACTTCATCTTATTTATATGTAGGCTTATTATCTTGTTCAATCTGTAGTTTTGTTATCAAGTTATGAAGAAAATTTCATGATATTTAGATTACCCCAGATTTGCTAGAGCTATGACCTTTCAGTTTTGCTTTCGGAAGTGCCAAATAAACAATTATTATTCCCATATATATATATATATATATATATATATTTTTTTTTGTGTGTGGCGAAAAATAGCGTTCGCACCACGGGCAAAAATGTGGATTTACCGGCTCTCAATCTTTTCTAGTCCTCGGCCTCCGGCCTCGGACTTGAAAACCGATTTCGAGCCTGTAAACGCACATTTTCGGCCCTAGGTACGAAATATACTATTATGTTATTCATCAGTTCGGCCACAGCTTCAGAGCGAAGCTTGGTACCAGATATTGTAATTAAACAGTTCGGCCGCAGCTTTAGAGCAAAGCTCGGAACCAGATATTATAATGTTATCAGTCAAAATTATTGTCTGCTACTAATGTAATAATGTATATAGTCCAGGCATTTTAGACGAAAAAAGGTGAAACCTCCCAATGAGAGCGGCTAAGCTGAAAATTGGCACAATTATTATTATTGGCATAATTATTTATAATGCAATTCTGAATAAGGATTCAAAAGTCGACACCTGTATCATGTCCGCTAACTTTTTTATTCGAGGTCAAAGATTACGAAAATCAGTTCTCCGCGAGTAACTTGTTTCGTGTTCAAGTTATGTTTTTAAATATGTTATCATAAAAGTTGTAGAGCTCAGAAATCCCTACAAGATTGGTTATATGCATTTTTATCGAAAAACTAAAGGTTTCCGCGATACGGCGCGGAGAAGGGGGAGCGCGCACTTTATCAAGGGATAATGCCTGATGAACATGAAGTAGAATGTTCGATTCGCTATATTATGTTGATAGTGCAACCAGATACTATTGTAGTTAACAAATTGATTATTGAAAACTCTTGTTATACAAATTATCCACAAGTTCAAAAAATTTGGAATTGAATATCGCTCAGTTGAGTCTCAAGGTAGTAGTTTTTTTAATCTCAAATCAGGAACACGCAACTTTCCTGCCACTTCTCTGGAACTTTGATTTGATGTAAATTTCTTCACTCTTCCTTCAGTAATAAGAGTTTATTCTGGAGCTATTCTATTCACATTATTTTCATAATGGCAGTATGTGGATAGTATAGTGTCCATCAAGACCATGAATATTAATGTTTGCTACATACGTATTGCATAGAGATTCCCAGGCCCGTTCCTATAAATGGGCAGACTGGGCAAGTGCCCAGGGCGCCAAATTTTTGGGGGCGCAAAATAAAATAGTAAATTATAGAAACAAATTAGCTACTAAAAAATATGTGACATAAATTTTTTTAATAATAGGCTACAAATACAGAGTGTTCCAGGAGGAATGTGCAATACTTCTCAGGCTGATTCTTACCCCAAGTGGAGCAAAAAGTTCCATTGGAGATACCCCCAAAAACGCTTTGTTGCTGAGATAACAATGGCGAAAAATTAAAATTTTAAAAAAGTTTTCATTTTTAAATTTTATAGAGGCTTTATTCAGGTTTGAAAATTATCAATTCCCATGTTAAATTAGCTGAGTAATTCAATGAAACCAGGTTGAAGTTTGTAGCTCCAACAGTTATTGATTCAATTGGGAAAATATGCTAAAAAACACTTCAAGCATAATGCTAACAATTAAACGTTATAGATGAATATGAAATCATAAATTTGTATTTTTGATAGATAGAAGTTGAAGAGAAACCAGTTCTAAAGATAAAGTTCAATGGCGGCAATTGTATAAATCCTACTCAAATCTCGAAAATATCGATCAAAAATAAAAAAAAAGAAAGAATAGGACAAGAGGAAAATCTGTGTTTGGTCGCGATTTTGCTATTTTTGATCGCGATTTCTAATATTTGGACACTCTTTCCAACTTCCATCTATTAGAAATACAAATTTATGATTTCATATTCAGTCATAACCCTTAATTGTTGGAAAGTGGCCGTTTTAGGATATTCTACCTATTATCTCAATAACAGTTGAAGCTACAAACTTCTAACTAGTTTAATTGAATTCCTCAGCTGAATTTTACGTAGGAATTGACCATATTCAAACCTGAATAAAGCCTCTGAAAAATTTTAAAAATGTCAATTTTCCGCCATTGTTATCTCAGAAACAAAGCTTTCTTGTGCTATGTCCAATGGATTTTTTGCTCTACTGTGGGTAAGGAATCAGTCTGAGAATTGCACTTTCCTCCTGAAACACCCTGTATAACAGAACAAGTAGCCTAAATAAAATTAAAATAGTAAGAAACATAATAATGAAAAGTTGATATGAAGCATTATTGTTCATATGTTAAAATATGATAATAATAATATCAGATCTGGCAACACCGCAATCAGTTAATACGCTTTTGGCGGTACTTGCGTAACTAATGCCTATAGTCCATTCACGATGGCTTGAGACGAGATAAACAAAAGCTCTGCATGCGTATGTGTGCGATTGGAGTGGCTTCGTTTTAGCCACGACATAAACAAGACACAGCAATGCAGAAATCCCGAATTTTGTAGTAGGCAATCCAGAAAAAGTATCTCTAAGTAATCTTTAATATAGATACACATTGGGAAATTGCTTGTTTCGGTTGTCTCTTGACTGCATGAACCTAAAATGAACAAACAATTATAGTGAAAGTTTATCACTATATTTATCACATCTTCTGCTGTCACATGGAATGCATCCTAGTCAAAATAGCAACCATGCAAATCTTGGAAGGGGGCGCCAGTAGATCATTTGCCCAGGGCGCCAGCCACCCAAGGAACGGGCCTGGAGATTCCCCTGACTCAGTCAGTAAAATATAAATCTTCGTGTGGAGAATAGCTGAAGGTTCATTTTTCAGTGTCGCTATAGCTAACAGAAAAACTCAATGTTTTGAATCCTTTGACTTTTGAATCCTTATTTAGAATGGCATTATAGTGAATTGTGCCAATTTTCAGCTTAGCCGCTTTCATTGGGAGGTTAAATCCTAAAATGCTTGGACTAATAATGACACAACTAGTATACAGTGTACTCAATACTATAAAAGCGCGTGACAAGCCTTAGAAATGTCACTGCCATTTAAATAAGGTGATAGTATTAATGTTTATAAACAATTAGAAAACCAATTTTGGATGCTGAATATTGTCATCAATCCCGGAAAATGTGAGAATAGAAAATCAATTCTACGTGGTAGAAAACAGCTCGATTCTCAATACTCAACATTTATAACATGGACACACTAATCTCAGCAACAACTCAATTATGCTGTCATGACAATATGACACCAATAATTTTGAAGAAAGCACTGGCGGCTCGTACCCACGACACAGGTGAAGTGCTCGTATCTTTTACTGTACAGCACTCCACCTATTTCGTGGGCACGAGCTGCCAGTGGAAGAAAGTATACTAGTCTTATAAGATGAACACACTAGAGGCTGCAGTGCAGAGGATAGCAATTCACTTATACATTCCCTGGCGTACTCCATAGAAGTAAAACAATAATAATTTTGGAGAAGCCCTCGAGGAATACACTTCTTTCTTCTTTGTACTTCTGATTACAAGAGAAACCTCTGGCTCTGGGGGCATCTTCTGCCTGAAATTAAATACGAGTAGCAGAGATAATAGAACAACAATATCAAGCCGGCTCTAACAAGGAAAAACACGGTAACCAGAGTCTAATATACTGTTCAACATCCAAGGGTATTACCTCAACAAACCTTTTCTTTTGTAAGCTTGGGAAGATGCCGCGTGTAGCGAATAGTGTTTTCAAGAGCTTACAATTTTTCACCTGCTTGATCCACTAATTGCGACCCTTGTGCATGCAGACACCTGCTACTTCTTAAACTTCTCCAACATCCCAGATTAATTCTCAAAAAATAAGTTTTTGTAGTTGGACTGAGGAAATAACCAAAGGATAAGCAACCAGCCTCTACTACTCGTACATGTTTTCGACTAAGCTCAGTTTACTTTGATATTTATATTTAGCTTATTGAAACTTATTAACTTTCAAACTCGGCCACAACAGTTGGAAAAACTTTTTTGTTTTCAACTACCCACATAGCACATGAACATATCAGATACGCATTAGATAAGTTCCATCGATACTTACAGTATGTATTGGATACGTGAATTTACGTATCTAGGACCTATCTGATATGTATCTGATACGTGAAAATGTCCGCTTTTGAGGTACATATTATTTAGGTATTGATTATACGTATCCGTTATGTATCACCCTCATGTCTTGGATATACATCTAATATGTAACTAGCAAAAACGAATTGCCAAAATACTTTGTTGATCAATGATATAAATATTATAAAATGATAATATTGATATTTGTAATTGTAATAAAATCATAATAATCCAGTTAATCCCATTTGGAAAGACATGAAAAGATGCATAAGAAATATAGGCCTACTTAACCTTAAAATACTGAATGCAATCAATAGCCAACACAATCGACTTTAGCATTGGATCAGATTCAAATCAATTGATAAATGGGACACAGATTCACAAAATAATTATTTTATTATAATATTACATTCAAATAAACAATTTTCATCCTTTTAAAAGTCCTAATCTGGGTTTGTCTCCACGATCACATCAGCTTACATTTCATCACTTCTCACAACAGAAAATTTCAGTTCAGAAAGAGCACACGAGCAGAGGCACAATTACTAATGCATTGTGGGTAGGTTTAGCAGATACGTATCTGATACGTATTGGAAAGTATCGGGAGATACATATCAATTCTGCCTCAAATAATATGTATCAGATACGTTTGAGGTACATATTTTGTAATACATACTTTAAGGGTTACATGGATATGTACTTAAAATGTATCGGATACTTTGTGTGCTATGTGGGTATTTGGGTAGCATACAATAGTTCCACTTAATAGTCTGCTAAAGAGTTTTTGTTATTACAATGGATGGAGTCCACAGAACAATGAGTTCATATCATGATTTGATATGTTGTTGAGTCTCATCCGATATACATAGATTACAAAAGGATTTTTTCTAGAATAAACAAATGGAAAGGATTGGAATGGTGGTTTTGGGTGAAAGTGAGAGGGGAGTAAGAAAGGTTGTGGATTGTCTTTTTGTTCGTTGAGATGGGAGTTTTTCCGATGAGTAGATTGATCACGCGATGACCTCGTCGTCAGCAGTCAGCGGTGCAAAATCAGCTGCCAGACCAGACCTCAAACAAGTCCCAGCCACCATCTTGCGTGTGGAGAAAATCAAATATGTCTAGTCGCGACCTGTACCACTCTGTACGTGTGACGTGCGACTTTGAATTCAGGCCAATTCCAGTCCAAACTCCAGCCCCCTCCCCCTCCACAAACTTTCCTCGCCACGCCAATAAACCACCTCACAACTCATACAAAACGTTTCTATCTCGTTGACATCATCATAGGCACAGAACAATATCACACGAACTTCTCCCATTGTCTACAGCTAACAGATGTCAAAACAATTCTGCATCTCTTCCCCGCTGGCTCTTCCACTCAGCTTCCTTTCTTAGCTTCCTCTCTCACTCATCATATTCCATTTCTCAGGAAACATAAATCTTTGTAACAGACCTAAAATGGATGTGAATGAGAAAATATCTTACGAAGCTTTCACAAAACATTGTAGAATTTTTTGGGCAGATTTAATATCATCTTCCTAAAATAAACTCTTGAATTTTTCACAATATATGTTTTTTTCACATGTAAAAAAACTTTTTCAGAAGTTCACAATGATTTTGAACCTGAAGGATAACTCCTAAATGGTGACAAAATATTATTATAAAGAGCTTATCTCACATTCCGATAGAGAAAGGGTGAGGGCTATTATGGATTGTACAAGATTATCTGTTGTAGGATTATTCTACACTATTATTGTACCATTCTTAGCAAATTATCTCAGTTTTATCGCATATTGATATCTTTATATTGTGATAGGCAGTAATTAATACAATATGATTGAATTATTAGGATGAATCACATTCAAGTAATTGATCATAATTTATTCAGTAGCCTGCTTAAGATGAATATGAATGAATTCATGAGTGAAAAATGACGTAAAGGAATTCAAAAGTGACATCTTTATTGAAATTATACTTTTTAGAGGTCATTGATTCATTTAACCATCTATTAATTATAACTGTATGTTCCGCAGCAAACAAAAGTGAAAAGTTAATCAGTTAAACTAAAAAAGCGATATGAGCTCAACTATTTTTGGATACTCTTTATTAGCAGTGTGAGCTCCAATGTTTAGATTGGATGAGGTTGCCTTTTCTTCCCAGCCTGCCACTGGAAGCGGCAAGAAAAGAGTGGAATTTCATCAGCTTCGCGCACGTTCTACAACTGGCGTGAGACACATTTACAGGTTGTTTTTCTTCCATTCAGGATTAGAGCGAGAGCTGGAGCAAGCACTCCCATGAGCAGATAGAGGTTGGCAACACGCGTTTACTGAAGATTGCCTGAGGGGCGAATTCTGCTCGCAAGCCGACACTCTATTTGGCCGGATGGCGACCAGTATTAGTTTCGATTGCACGCTGAGCCCGAATTACCCCCGCTGAAATTAGTAGTACGCGCCTCCATCAGACGTGATACCTATAAAGATTGTAATTTCAATCTTCTACTCGATTTAGTTCTTGTTCTGTATGTACAACGTGCTCAACACGGGACACTTAGTGATACCGGATTTATGTTATAATTATTGCGATTCCTCTCACTATCTCACAGACGATTTGCTGAGAGAAACATAGCTTCTCATGTGAAGAAATAGATATTATCTTTCTGTTGTTAATGTTCTGGGTATTGGATCGGTAGGGACTCACTTGAAACTTTAAAACAATTCCAATGGATATAGCCTAATTAGTGAATAGATAAATGCTGTAACAATACAAACAAAAATATTATAGAATAATATTGGCGAATGGGTGACTTAACTGAATATGATTTAGTACTTTTCAATTATTAATGATGCTTTTAGAAAATCATAATAATTCCTATTAGTATTTTCAATGTAACTGGATTTGAAATCGTTGCCTTATTTTGATTACATGATTACATTAACATGATAATTATTATAAAATTGTATCATTTGTATTGTGAAAAAAATTCATTTGGGAAAATCCGTTGTATCCACTCTAAATTATTCAATTGTATAAATATTTCTATCTTGAAAAATGATATTGAACTGTAATCTCAACGCAACGATTAAATCGCTAACATTTTCAATAGTTGAGATTATGATTTAAGAGTTCATATTAAAAGGATTCAAGCCTTTTGAATTTTTTTATCAATCTGGAATGTCTATTCCTCAAAAATGAATATTTATTTGACAATTCCTTCCTCATGAATATTAGATCGAAATACAGATCTTCTATCTCCTCCAATCAACATAAAATAACATGATAATTCCCAACAATGGCGAATTACTCCAAACACTAGCTGAAGGAGAATCCTGCAGAAGATACATTAATGAATGTGGACATCTTAATTTGCTGTGTATTTCTAACGTTAATTTGTTGAACATCATGATAAAGAAGCTTGTTGATTATATTATAAAAGGCAGATAGAGATAAGTTATTCAGATTTTTCACGACTGCCAACAATCGTTGCATGGTAAAAGAGGCACTTAATTGTATCTGCAATTAACCCACCTCGCCTGGAAATGATAGGGTCTGTTGAGTGCGCATTTTACTCGGGTCACTTGTACCGGGTTTTCAGTGGGCTTTGAACTTGTTGAAAATCTAAACGAACAAATAAAGTGCAACTTGTAACTTTGTAATTAGATTACAATGGAGAGAGTACGCGCAGACTCTTGCAAGGGGGATCACCTTCCTGCACAAAGTTACTCGTTATTTTTCCAGCGAGATATAAAAGTTCTGCCGACGCTTTTCCGGTAGTCAAAGCAGAGAGCACTCAGGGTTGCGATGCTCCTTCTAAACTGTGCAATACTCCCGTATAAAAATTTCCGCATAGCCATGGCTATGATAATCATTGTTATAATATCAAAATATGAGTCAAAGCCACTGCGATAGTAAATTGAATCCTTGTAGAGGAAAAAACATTGTGGAGAGTCTAAAATTCATGATTCATGTTTCCTCGGCCAAAAATTCCAACTATTCTCGATCTATGAATAAATTGTGCCATATTTTTAATTAATAAAAAATGATGTATGTAAAACTAATATCACAATATACTTCTAATAGGCTATTCAAATTTAAACACAACTAGTTTTGCCGCCATTAGAGGCGTTTACAAGTCTGAAATGCGCCGAGATTTTTTTATTAAAAATGAATCAAATGACGGCAAAATTAGTAATACTAGCAAAAATATTGAAAAAAAAATGCTGAAATTATCATTTATTATATACTTACCGCATTAATAGTGGCGCCACACAAAAAAATGACCCATTCTAAAAATTATGGTTGTTCTAATAAATAATTGCTATGATTATGATTATATTTATAAGTTATGAAACAAACGAAAAGAGTACACTAAAGTTAGATGAACGGAGATAAAATTTTTAATTTAAATTTGAATTAATCAAATTTAGTTATAATTTTTCCAGGGAGGAATATAGTAAAGATGATGGAACAACATTATTTTAAAACTGAAGTTCTCAGTATAGGAGGAAAATATGATCGATCATAATCTCAGCCTGTGAAAGAAATTTCATTGATAAGCAAAACCGTCTAGAACAGCTTAAGCAACCAACCAATCCAGGCGAGTAAACAAGATTTAGTATCCGGAGATAGAAATTGAGCGGAAAACAGGCCGTATATCCCGTATCAAAATCACAGAGAACTGTTGGCAGGTTCGTTTATAGACCGGTATTTGTCACTGTAATTTTTCGTACTCAGCCACATAACTGTTCCAATCGCGGCTTTCTGGTAAGAAAGCTGAACACGAACCTTTCCGGAGCTGGTATTGGCAATTTCCTCTTGAAAAATATGTTCCACGCTTTTCCAATTTCCTCTACACGCCGGCATGTTTTCTCTCCACCCTACCACTTGCTTGCTTATCTGTAAATAGGTGATTTCATCGTATTTTACCCATCACAGCTCGGCTGAAACAAAAGTCACACTCTCATGTGACGGCTTCTCTACTCCTTAAGTGGAGGCTCTCGTCGATATCTTAATATGAATGATAGCTATTTAACAATGTATTAGGGACAGTAGGCGACTCACATTGGATTCAAACAAGTGTGTACTGATTGTAATCATCCACCCCTTACTATGAGGTCTAATTTACAAGGCGTGATCTTCTGAGCCACAACTTAATATGATAATTAGATTATGATATAACTTATTTTCTATTACAATATTTTCCATTGCTTCCATGGAAGCAGGAAAATGAGAATACGAATAATATAAGTCAGATAGAGCATGATGAGCTTCGTACGAAAAAACTTTTCATCACTGAGCTAAGTTGAAAGGATTCATCCATTAATTCAATTCATTTTACATTCCTATTCTCTCACATTTTCTCACATTCTATCATAGTACATTATCATAAAAGATTGTTATTGCGTCTCATTCAATGCGAGAATGAGACAATGCGAGTTGGCTAGTTATAAGATTCGCTACGTTATTTGGTCAATGAATTTATTTATCATTGACCTTACTCAATACATTTTCCAATACCACCTATGTTTTTACGACTTGGTCCTGCTAACGAGATAGGTAGTCGATATGCTTGTTTTTGATTCAGAACATAGGTTCTATCAAAGGTATAGGTTTTAATCCAAAGATAGGTCTTATCTAAAATGTATTAGCAGTTTTTATTTCAAATTCAATAGTCCAAGACTATTGTTGGATTGTAGTCCAAGTTATATAATTCATTTTTCTGCAATGACTGTCATGAGAATTTATTGAGCATTCAAATTAAGAATGATCAATCAATCTCTACAAATGTAGTTGAAGTTTCAAATTCCTGCCGATCGAGACAGTTTTCCGAAAGAGTGCACCCCTCCTCCACTGGGAAACTAGCGCCAAATCAGATCATTGGTTGCAAGAGAAGGGGGAAGGTAAGGGATTAAGGTGTGCACCATCAATGAAATTCAACGTAGAGACGCATTAGGGGAGATCCTTTTATGTAATTAGGTTTTGGGTGGGGAGGAAGAGCTTTATGTGAATAAAAATGGAGCGGAGATCCCTGAAGGAAGCTGCAGTAAAGGGATGGGGGTGTGAGCGGGGCGGTTGAAAGTGTGCATAAATGGCAGTCTGCATCATCTATCCACCACAACCTTCGTCTAGTTTGGGGGAAAGGGGGGCAAACTCAAAGTCCTTCGGACAAAGGCTAGCAGAGGGCTTCAGGCACTTGTTCGTTGCTTTGCTCGCCTCCCGGTCTTGCTTTGTACCCCTTTAAGACCTTAATGATATCATTAACCATAACAATAGAAGCAAAAGCGTTCTGCGGCATTCAGATCCGGCCTGGTCGACACCCCCACCGACCGTGCCCCTCCACCACACTTCCAAACACCCTTCAATCATCATCATTGTCATCATCAACACTTTGCCGTTGCACTATAGTTCGCAGTGCTGTTATGCCAGGCCTGGCATGTGCATGCATTCATCAAACCCTTGCACAGCACACATACATGCACGCACGCACAGTCTCACAAATTAATACCAAAACAATCACGAGCAGCAATTTGCTGGCTTCCCTTGCGGTTTTATTCATTTTTTCTGGGCCATTAGTGTATGGTGGAGGTCTGAAAAGAGTGATAATGAATGTTTTATCGCATGATTTGGAAACTTGTTCATGAATGAGTAGAAGCATAATTATTATGTGAGTCATTGGAGATTTGTAAGGATAGAATGTAGGATGTTATAAGAATTCATCTGGATGATGCTTCCTTGTCATAAAAAAATTCAGATTGGAAAATTATAAATTGATTGATTGGCTAAGATTGATTTATTATCAATAATCAATTTTATTTGAATATTTATCAAGTTAATCCTTCTGATTATTGATACTATATTGTCAACACTGTATTATTATTACATGATATTATATTACTATTGAATAACTCAATAATAAATATATTGATATATTTCCGCATAAGTGTGTAGTGTGTTCAGGGAAAACCTCTCTCTTCATTGTTTACAACACAAACTACTTGATTGCTGAAAATGAAACATCATTCATCAATTTATTAATGCGTTACACGTGCGTGTTGTAAGTGACCGAGTGTTTTTGCAAAGGAGGCCTGTCATGAACATTACAAATTGATGTTATTCGTGTGTGGATTGGGAATAGCACGTGGAAGAAGTAGTAGAGCTTGGGAGAGAGAGGTGAGTTTACAGGAGGCTTATAAGAAAAGAACATCTCTATTAATCAAGGGCAACATCCAATAGAAGGGTTGCTGACAGTAAACGGTGGTTTACGACAAAACGGCCAGGTGAATTTACTTCTCACTCTCTTTACTTCTTTATCGCGTTTTCTTTCTCGCTCTTCACATGTCCAGCCTTGCATTGATCGGCTTCAAGGAGCTTCTCTTCCATTAAGTCGGTCTTCGCACTGTTCTTTATCCCCCAAGGGCTCTTACAGTTTTTGTCCTCCACTCGCCAACGCAAATAACAGGACAAGCTGTGTAATGGCTATTGGCAGCCCATGGCATGGAACGTACCCCACTTGTTGGCCTTCAGAATTACACACATCATCATTATGACAGATTCGTTCATTAGCAGTGCTGTTTTTATCCAACCGGACACCACGAATTCCCCCGCTGAAACTCAATAAAACCCTCTTTCCAGTTTTCATGCCACTGTTTTTACTGCTCTATTACCAGAGCAACATTCGCTTCATAGCTTCGGGCTGATAAAATTTATGATCCGTCTCACAAGCTCCATAGCATTTCATGTGGACTCAACTCTTCTTCATCCTGCTAACACTGTTACTAAATCTATGAATTTATTGAATTTTGGACTGAACCTGAAGAATAATGAAAATATTGAAAATATCAAAATGGATTTGGAATTGAAATTCGCTCATTCTCAGAGAAATATCCGAGTGATCTTCCTTTGTTTTCCCTCTCTGTTTGAGAAGAGTATTTACAAAATCAACAAGAATTCTCAGTTCCTCAAATTTTATATCCCCTTACAAAACTATGAATGTTTTATGGACGTTTACATGCATTTCAGCCATCATGGAAAAATCCTACATTGATTTTGTCCTACTTATTTTAATATTTATATTATATCCGTCAATAAAATGATTTTAAGGGTACGTTCATTTCGGAGCATCGATCCTAGCATCGCTTTGCTTCTATCAGCTGCATGTATTGTATTGTGTAACGCATGTACAGCTGATATGAGCGAGGCTAAGATCGATGCTCCGACATGAACACACCCTTTAGAGAGTCTTCCTATAAAAAGCATGCAATGTGAAGGTATCTGTACAAAATAATTTGGACATTATGTGGTGAAATTCGGCAAAAGAATAGCACGGACTGCGCAGTGCGATTGCAATTCGTTGAAGCGTTATGTGACTGATGACTGGCACTCAAGTGCAGCTGCTGCGGCTGTTCTATCCTCTCCCCCTTACACTGTATCCATCTCTCTCACTCTCATTCCCTGATTCTTTTTCTGTCTCTCTTTGTACCTAATAAATCGCTGGCGACCCATTTCATGCGTTAGTTAGCGCGGCACATAGACTTTGCCACTTCATTACTGTTGCCGGAACTAAAACTGTGTGCTAATCGAACTGGGTCACTCACGCACTCACTGTCAGAGTCCGATCTGCTCTTTGCAAACTCGCACATTCAAAAGTCACTCGTGTTGGGGCAGAAAAGTGAAAAACTTAAAAAATGTCTATCTTTAATTCTCGAGTAAACTCTTTCATAAAAACAAGGGTCAGACTTATCACTCTCATAGTGCTGCAGGGCTTACTTTGTTTTCGGTAGAACAAACAATGTAACTGGTAACTGGCAGTTCCAGGCTCAGAGATTACTTCAAAAATTACTGGAGCAAGCGATATAATAATAATTTTACAATTTTGTGAAATCTTCTGTTCACTGTATGACAATGATGAAGTCTTGTTTCCATAGAATGTAGAGGATAAAGGGTCAACTAACAAGAGAGTTGTACAACCGTAGAGCATAAAACTCAACTTCTAATTTTTAACAAAATGCGGCTTTTCTAAAGGTACGATTTCCAATAACCGATTTGAAATACCAAGTTACCGGCTACTATACTAACACTTGATTAATCTCTGGTCATAATCTATTCCATGGAGATATAGGCTTTATAACGGTGATATTTTGGTATGATAACGGGAATAGGGAATTTCTGATTTAGACGTAAAACCGGAATAAGGATAAATATGGAGTAGAATAAATTGGCTGCCAGTTTCAAGCTTATGAAGAAAATTGTTAGTCATCATTTAACAGTAGTCGCTACAAAACCTTTTCATTCACAAGACGTACTTTCGTCCTTGAATAGTTGTCGACTGTTAACCATATTTGTAAGTTCAATTGGATTATTATCGATGAATAAATAGATGATTAACCGAATGTCCAGTTCGATTTTCACTGGAAAATTGCCAGGAGGAAAGTCAGTAAGGGTGAGAGTATCTTTGTTGAGAAATCTAATACGGTTTATGTAATCTACACGTTTCATGAACCGTGAATTTGCGAAGCTTTTTAAAATCACATATTCTCAACATGGTGCTAGCTAATTGAAAGGGATAACGGAGGGATGAAGTTGAGTTCCTGTTACTGCATCTATCCTTCAAACATAATAATATTTGAAATAAATACATGAAGTTGTAGAGACCATTATTCTGATCAGTGAATTATAAGCACATAATTTTGAGGACCAGAGAACTATCGTTATAGTTCTATAATTATTCATGATCACGGCTCAAGATTATTACATTTCAAGATTGAAGTCACCATACCATTTCACATTCTCCATAATCCCCTTTCGCAGAGATCCCAAGATCCCAAATTACAGAACCAATCATAATGTGAAATGATAAAAGAACTCCTCAGTAATGAATCCTGTGTATGTAAAAATCCAAAACTACAGAACGAAAATGTGGAATTATAAAAATATCCACAAAAATGGATACTGTATATGAGTGGACAAATTCTTGTAGACTGTGATTTAAATTATTTGTTTGTATGAGTAACAATTCAACTGATCAATGAAGAAATTTTATGAGGTTCTCCATAGCATAACCCTCCCCATACCGCTCACTAATCCATAATCTGCCGACTGAAATGGATTAATGCTGGTGACTAATATGCAAGGCTTAACATTGGCAATCCAGTGGAAGCCATTACCGGCTCAGCATTCTATTTAAGAGCAGTAATGAGCGTCTATCAGTAATATTTCGCCAGAAACGCGAATCAATTATGCTGATACTGCATTTGGGCCGAAATTATTGAAATAATGCCGGATATGCCCATCTATTGGTCATGTTTTGATCAGAAGTTCTTCCGGATTGGTGAATTGGATACGGTGAACTAATGCTGTTCAACGCCTCTCTTTCCAGATATCAATCAACGATTTATTATGAAATATGGTTCATTGGGAGCTCATACTCACTCACACTTGCAAAGTCGATTACTCCAATTCGTCCACTTTGTTAACGGATGTTTCTATTATTCATGGAACATGTTTATCTCTATCAGTTGGGCTACCTAAATTATTGATCATTGCCAATTCCCTTGACTTGCGGATCCTGTTTCCATTTATCGAATCTATAGAATGTATTCATGAGTATTTTTCTCTATGCGTAACAGCCACCTCTCTTGATATTGAACTTGTTACACAGTCCCTGAAAACTAGTTGAGTATGATTATTATGAATATTGTAGAACGTGATTATCACATCATTATTGTTCATTATTACGATTGGTGAACCGCAATTCAATGTTATCAATAAACAATATGCTTTATATGCATTATGCAATGAGTAAAATACTCACTCAGCAAGATACTAAAGTGCGCCCTCATCTTCAAAGGGAATTATCAAGTTGTAAGATTATTTTCAATGTTGGTAGCCCACCAGTGTTGTTGAGGAGGCCGGTTATCAATAGTGGTCGACTCAGACATTGCAGGTAGTCTATCTTACTCCTTCATCATAGTTGCCTACTATTGTTTTGTCTCACATCGCTTCTCTATCAATCTCGTTTGCCTTCTCTCACACTCACACTCCTCCCCTTATTCTCATTATACAAGTTCACTCATTCCCAATGTAATTGGGTAACAATTATATTGTTTCGATTTATTTATGCTCATTACCCATTTCTTCCAAGAAATGTTATGCCGCTAAAAGTCAGTCTTGGTTACTATCCGTAAGGCTGAGGCCGCACTGCCGGTGGGTAGAGCCTGGTGGGTGGAGGGTAGAGCCTGGAGGGTGGAGGGTAGTCGATAAATCTATAGAACATACACACCATCCACAGTAATACATCGTATGAATGGTATGTGTTCAGCCGCCATCTTGAATTTCTTAATTATGAACAACATAACCTCAAAAAACAGAATGACGTCATACCATTCATACGATGTGGGTTAATTGGTTGAGGGGGCTCTTGTGCCTCAACTTCGCCCACATCACTTATGTATTGTACAAAGTGGAAAATAAAGACATTTTATCTATCTTTATCTATGTATTACTGTGGATGGTGTGTATGTTCTATAGATTTACCAACTACCCTCCACCCACCACGCCCTACCCACCGGCAGTGCGACCTCAGCCCTCCCCACCATTAAAAGCAATAAGATTTTTTTACATTACTATACTGTATCTGTGTAATCGGATATGATGTTCAGTCTTCATATAATTTTCATTTCAAATAATATTCGAAATACAGCCAGGAAGTACTATACTATGCTATGAATCACTATACTATAGTATGAAGTACTATCAATTACTATAATGTTATCCAATTAAATCTATTGCTTGATTGATCTGAAATGTTCTCTATCCTTTTCTAACCAGCCTAGTTTGAACTTGTGGTAGAGATTTTTTATTTGGAAAACAGATAAGCCTACTTCTAATATTGGACATTTTCAACATAACGCTTCATTCTAGATAGTTCCTTATAACTTATTATGTAATTACAATGCATGAATAATTCTTGTAGATTCTCATGAACTTGTTACTTTAGTTTATGAAGATGTATTTGAAAACCTTGGTTTTATAACATAATCATAATAAATGAAAAGACAAGATGTTGTCAAACCACTGATTTATTAGAAAATCGAGATACCGGTTTCGGTTGTTACACCATTATCAATCTCTGGTAAACTAGAACTTAACGGACAGAGCAGCAGTATTTATACTAACGGTGAAGCACCGTTTAGTTTTAGTTTACCAGAGATTGATAATGGTGTAACAACCGAAACCGGTATCTCGATTTTCTTATAAATCAGTGGTTTGACAACATCTTGTCTCTTCATTTATTATGGATAACTACCACAATATCAATTCCACAACTACTCAAAGAGTAATCATAATATTATTATCCTCCAAATAACTGAAAATATCTTGAGAACACATTCTTGTTGACAAATTTTCGATCAAACATGAGGAGTTGAGCGCTGCATTCTTTTCATTTGTACAGTGACTGGACACACAACAGCTAGCGGCCAGTGGCTCAATTGATTTTCAAAAGCCGCCGTCGGTTCTAGTGAGCCAAAGCAAAATCCATTGTCGAAGCATTCCATGTTTGCGTGCTTCTCATGGCAGAGGCACACACAACACACTAGCTGCTCTTAGATTGTATCGAGAGGGTTCTTACAAAGTGGACGAGAGAGAAAAAATTGAAGAGGAGAGAGAAACATTTCGAGTGAGGAATGAACAGCTATATCGCAGTATTCCATCGCACACACTTTGAACAACACATAAATTACACACATATTTAATCCAGGGTTTGAAAACGTGAATATCCTCAGTTTTACGGCCCTCGCCACTTTTAATTCGTTCATATTCGTTCTGGCCGGACATTCATATCACCTGGAAGCCAGCAGTGACAACTTGATAATTGCCAGGGTGGGCACTAGACGGTAGTGTCCCATTTCGTATCTCTTTCTCCATCACTATGGCCTACCATAAATGACGAATGACGGCATTCCACTCATGGTCATAATACTTTGCCTATGGATCTTTTAGCTCAGATAACTTCTAGTTTAGATAAATCCCCCACAATATTAATATTCTTCTAATTATCAAGGGATTCATTCTCTCTAATAATCTGGATACCCCCAGATCATGACAATATTATGCTCTTGGTGTAAACATTAAATAGTTGTATCCAAATATTTGTTTGTTCGTCAATGGCTCAACAGCCCATGATGGGCCTAGTTGATTGCCAGCTGGTTGCCAGTTTCATATTCACTCTACTATACCTTCACTCAATCATATTCATATTTACTACGAGTAGATCAAAATTGCGTTTAATTAATAATAAGAATCATCTATGATTGTTTCTGTCAAATTATTCAAATCGGAAAGTTGACCAGATTCGATTCGATAATAAGTTTTAGCTCTCAAATACTAATGTTGGGATACATGAGTTTATGACTGAATGAGCAATAAGGAATTTAACTTGACGTATAGAAATCACAGTATATGAGAATATGAGGCTGTCAGTAGGCCTACCATACTACTAGAATACGCAAATGGCTAACAAAAGTGATGGAAGCTATTGTGATGTAAAGCTATTTACTCCGAAATTGAATAGTCGCTTGCAACTCCAAAAAGTTGTTGAGAAAGGTTATCAGCATCATCATTAATTCCACTCGGTTGTTATTAACTGTCATCCACAAAACATATCCAAGCTACGATTGTAAGAATTTATATGAATGTGTGCAAATTGAGTAATATTCTGGTTGGTACGGGGGCGGAGGTATGAGATTTCTGCTAGAATTCCCAAAATTTGTGAGAGTAGAAATTCCATCCCTTAAAACATATTTTCGAATAACGTTCTTTGACCTCTCGACAATTTCCAACCATTTTTCTCATTATTGAGATAATGTTGTGCAATCATGCACAGGTTTTTAGAATCTTATTTCTAAGAATTTTATCATTATGAGAGATTGTGATATTGTATCTCTTGAGAGCTGTGAGAAAATTCTGGGTCATTTCAAATAAATCCAAATGGAGATATAAATAAAGATAAATCCATGAATGCATGAATTGAAATTTTGATTCATTATTCTGTTACATTGAACAAAATATGAACCTCATAAATCAATCTATAAAGTTGATCAGATATATCCATCAATTTGTAAACTTGAAATAGGTATAATATGTTTTATCATACTGTTACATTGAACAAAATATGAACCTCATTGATGTTATGAGATTTGGAACTTAGGAATAAAAATTCGTACAATATCAATTAATTTTTTACTTCAAAGATACTAGGCCTATTACTAATATCCATGAATGTGGATGACAAAATTGATAATTTCATGATTAAAATTATAGGCTAAGATTTAACATGAGTATAACTTGATTTGCTCACAATTCAACATGATAACATAAGCATTTACAAATGAGTCTTATCAGGAATCTGAGCCCTGGCTTATAAAGATCTACAGCTTGTTTTTCTGATGAAAAACAAGTGATTGGGATTGTAGATTCACCAATAAAACTCTCGATTTACAATATTCCAAATTTTGGAAAGGATCAGCTGTTGAATCAACGATCAGCCAAAACTCACTAGAAGACCCTAACATTCAAATCCAAAATGGCCGCGATGGTTCGAGTGGAATAAGAAATCCCATGTAATCTTTATTATTTCTTTACAATTGCAACTTGGTTTCCAAATATTCTAAGCAAAGGATGAATGAGTGATGATGAATGATGAAGGTTTAAGATGTAGGTTATATGTCTATGTAAATTGGTTCAGACGAAAAATTCACGATATCAGCTGTTCAAACTCGAATCATCGCGCCCATTTTAGATTACAAGGCTAGGGTCTTCTGACTTGGTTTGTTTACGATTTTCTTTATAGGTTATGATAATATTTTAGCAACAAAATTGATTCCTGTTCAAATCTCACTATAAAAATAATGATTGATATTTATTATTAAATATATTCATAATAATAAATCGATTAAGATATCAAAATCATTAAATTAGGAGCAAAGTTTTGGTTTTAAAGGAATAGCATTGGACTATTCCGATATTCTATTTACTTGAGGTAAATTCGTCTCATGTAATTTTTTTTAATCAGCTAAAATTGTAGAATTTGCTTTTTATTGGAAACGTTTATGAGACAGAAACGCCCATAAAATCCACGAATTATGAGTAATGTGGATTGTAAAATGTTTATAAGCCAGGGCCCAGGATTGAATATTCGCTTAGTAATTCACATTGATAGCAATATTATTGTGAAGAAATATTTCTATGAATCCTATATTTGAATAAGTCATCTCCAGAATACTATTCTATTCGTGAATTTGAGTTAACAAAGCCTGTTTTCCTGTGTATACACTCTGAAAAGATGCAGAATATTTACTGTTCACTTTATTGGTGCTGCTGAGGCGCTAGAGGTGTGGCAGCAGTGCTGCGTTATGATAATATAAGGCCTGTCGCCGGGAATAGATATTAATGCGCGTTATTTGAAAAGTGTATCGGGAGTCGGCATGAGTTTGTGGGGCCGTGACCAGTATATATTTATAAAAAACAGGCTGTTTGTTATTGTAGCGCGTGTGGCGTGGCGTCGCGAAGCGTGTTGCGTTGTTGCGTCGCGTTCATTGTTTACGACGGTCGTCTCGCCGCCACCAACTCTTTCTCTCTCTTGAAATCGCGCGGTTTTTTGTGTTGCGTGAGGACTGAGCGGAGTGCAACACTGGCATGGACACAGTCAAACCAAGCCCCCGCTCTCTCATGAATTTATGACTCGTTGTCAAATGACGAATGTTCAGCCGGCGCGTAAAATAAACAGCATAGTCGTGAACATAAATTCGAAACCGCTGGCTGTAAATAGACCGAGGGCTGCTGCAGCCTGTATGGGTTGAACTCCCCCCTCCCACGACCATTGCTCTCCCTCTCGACATGACCAAATACCCAGCTGGTCCCATTGATTCACGCCTCTACAATTCAGTGACGACGTTATAGTCTCTTTTCCTCTTTCCCTCCCACCAACAAGAAGACTGCCAATCTCTGTTGCTACTGCTGCTGATGCCAATTCCCAGTTCGCCGACCTCCGCTACTGCGAACAAGCAGAGAAATTGACCGTTACCAAACAGTAATAAATGAGATGATATTGCAACGGTTTTCGCAGGCATCAGCTATTAAAACTTGTGAGGCTTCCATATTTATGCTCCACATCACTCCGTACCAGCTCCAGCTTCGTGCTTCTATAGTGCAGCCAGGGATTGATCGTCTGAATTTGATAGTCAGGTTGTAGTCTATTGATCTCCTCTTTATAAGGCAGGAACTGACTAAAACAAGTAAATCAAAATATTAATCTTCCATCACATTGTTCAATTAAAATCTAAAATGCATGATAATATTCTTTTCTATTGTGTAGCTGGTTAATATAATATATGTTAATTACTCAGAGACGTTGATAATTAATTTCTGGTTCACTTCCTAAAAACATGTGATTCATCATCACCATCCTTCTCATTGAACACATACTCAGAGAAAACATTACCAATAAATAAAGTTGATTCTCTTCTTTTTCATATAAAAAATATGATAAAATTTCTTATCTCCTATATTTCTTCAATATTAATCTGGATAGAACCAATGAGGAATTCATTGAAATTCGAATAGATTTTCATATATAACTCTATATATGATAATATAATAACTCTAACTATGATGATAATATAACTCTACTTCATGTAATTCTTTCTCATTGTAGCATCTCTTCATGTAGATTATTTGTATGAATATAGTGGCAATTAGTAAACAAGATTGTCCAATTTACATTTTTCAAGCACGCGCCTACACTCCTAAACTCTAATCCCATACTTTGATAAGCATCCTACACCCTGTACAAAGTCACTAACTCAATCCACCTCTAATCAACTGAGAAGGCTCACATGTTAATGCGGACAGCAAATGAACTGGTTGAGAGGGTGAAAGCAATTCGTAGCTGATTGGCCGATACTAGAGGTTATCAATTGAGATATAGAGAAGCAGTCCGGATCATTTACCAACACAGGAGGTACCAAGACTAATATTTTGACTGAAGAGCAACTGGAAGCAGGCACAAGACAAAGGTAACAATTTGGTTGAGATGAAGTGCTTTGAGGACGGTGGTCTCCCGCTGTGAGTCATCATGCTTTGTTTTATCAGTGGTTGGTGCACCTGCTGATTGCTCAGCCGATTCCTGTGTGTGCTGATTTTGGTGCTGATTACGTCACAAGTCAACAGCATCGGTTGCCACAGCTGCGGTACAGATCATGTCAGGTGTCGGACTGTTTGCCATTATCAGCGGACGCGCTGACATCAACGCAGCACAACTGGATGCCTACATCAAACACTGCGCACGGGACGCTCCCCATGTTACAAGGCAAATACGCGTGTAAAACAAGACCTGCCGATGATTTATGATTCAACCCTCCTACCATTTCTCGTCTGATAACGCTGCAATTTTCCGCCGGTCACTCTGTTTCAACAAGCCATCGTTTTCAACACTGTGACTGCAAGCACATTTCGTCTACCACTGACATCTAAATGTTGCTAGGAACAGTGGCCTACATAGCCTACAGTATGATGGTGGTTTTCAGTAAAAGAACAGTTGGTGAAAAAACTGTGATTGTAAAGTAAGTGGGTCCCTGGAAAAATGTTGTGAAAAAAAGTTTAGAATCACTTCGAAAAATAATAATAGTTATCGTAGGAATAGAAATGAATAATAAATTTATATAAAAAAACAAATGAGAGAAAATAAGATGTGTGTTTCTTAAATAGACCGACAAACTTCGTGATGCTTCCTACAGACATCAAAGTGAGAAGAGAAGTTCAGTCAAGTTGGTTCTTGAAATAGTCCTGTATTGATTCCATGGGAATTGTTGAGTTCTTTCTCGAATCTAATAATTCAACGAAGCCAATGATAAAAAAATACAATAGTAGGCCTACATACAAGCAAACTCAGGTTCTTACTGCAAAGTGCAATAAACAAGTATTTGAAATGAGATAAGAAGTTATTGATGCAATAATATGAAAAGAGTTTATAAGACGTTTTAAAAATGGAGCCACAACCACAATTGTAACCAGCCTTATTTGAGTGTACTCAAATAACACTGTTTAACATAGTAGGAAGCATTGCTGGTCATGAGGGCCAGTGGATTTTGGCAATCTTGGTTGAAATAAAATTTAGTCAAAGCCAAGTCCGATTGAATATTATATTTTAAATTAAAATATCTTCAAGTTTAAAATAATTACAAAATTCTGTTTGCTAAAATTCTATGTTAGTAACCCGGTACTGAAGCTTCAGATGTAATACGTAGTATCGTAGATAAGCGACGATTATTTGAAATGCATTATATATTCGATGGACTTGGTCGTAGAGGATGAATTGTAAAATAAATGTTCTGCTCACCCCACGGTGAAACGTAGTTAATTTAAAAGTTCATACTTGACTTCTCCGTTTTAGAATTGGCAGTAATTTTGGAACTGGTTTATAATATCTCCTTAATCCTTTCATATTTGTCCTGGCATATTTGGAATGGTCCGGTTGTTCAAAATTAATAGTAAAACTGAAAACCTGTTTGGAACAAGAGAAATAGAATAAAACTAATAGTTACAAACATCTTAACACCAGAGTGGTTAACATGCAATATTTGACAGGTTAATAATCAGGATACATTTTGCAGAAACATGATACAGTTAGAACAGTGGTAATGAAATATTATCCTTACAAATTCATATTAATTCAGAGTGAATAATACATTGAATTATTAGACAGAAAACAGCTCAGATAAATAAAATATCTAAAGGAAATTATTAAATAGCAGAAGGCTAAAATTAGTACCACTTGTGATAGATAAAGTTGTTTCAAATTCTAACAGCATTTTACATTACTTGATCAAAAGAGAGAATCAAATTTAGTTAAATTTAAAAGGAATAGATAAATATTTGATAAAACAGGATTAATTATTGGATTTGATATTTATGATCAAATAACAGGATAACCTACAACATAGAGACAGTTACAAGTATATCAGACTTAGACTCACCCCACTGGGTTATTTAAATATAAAATTCAATCGGGCATCGTTGCTTTAAATATTATACTTCTTAATAATTATGAAATATTTAAAGAAATTAGTGAATATCATCGTTCATAAAATTAATAAATACATTTTGTTGCCACTTGTCTGTAGGCCATTTGAACGAGAAGTGAAAGAAACGCCTGGCTGGCTGGTTAATCCACAGAGCTTGAACAGTGGTACCAACTGTTGACCAACAATTCAAAATCATCAATAATTAATTTTAACAAAATGGAAATCCAAAGTTGTGTCCAAATAATAATGAGGAAATAAATTAAAATTAAATTATTAAAATGAAGAGTTTGATAAATTTTTGGTAAACAGTTTTTTTTTCTAATGAATGTCATTGAAACTTGTCTTAGAGACAAACCATCAATTTTCAGTTCACTTTTCTTAACTATAACAAGACTAAAAACTTCAGTTCATCCAACGACGACTAAAGCAGTTCTGAGAGCAGCACTGAAACTGTATGCACACACTATCACCAGTAGGTTTTAAACTAATTCAAAAGGCTTCGTTCTCTTAAGCCTCCTGATAATATCTTGATTTTGGAGTAGTAGGCCTGCCTCGGGGTTGACATGATGATGGAGTCTGGACTCATGGCGCATAGCAAATCGTCTTATCTCACTAGACACAAACGGTATACGTAGATCTCTGTGCAAATCACTGTTTCTAATGTACCAAGGAGCGTTGACCATATTCCTCAATACTTTATTTTGAAATTTCTGTATCAAATTGACATTACTCTTACAGGCACAACCCCAGAGCTGAATCCCATACACCCAAATCGGTTTTAATATCTGGTTGTATAGAATTATCTTGTTCTTTAGAGATAAGCTGGATTGACGACCAAGCAACCAATACATTTGTCCATATTTAATATCAAGCTGTTTCCTTTTTATTTTTATATGTTCCTTCCACTTCAATTTGACATCTAATGTCATTCCTAGATATTTAGCGGTATTTTCACATGGAATTCTATGGCCATTCAGGCTGATATCAATTGTTTCTATTACTTTTTTGTTGGTGAAGTTTATTATTGATGATTTCGATTCATTTAGCTTTATCTTCCATTTCTTAGTCCATTGGCATAGTCGATCTGCAGCTACTTGGAGAGTGGTGGATGTTTCTTGTATAGTGGCGCCTGTAGTCAGAAGCGCAGTGTCGTCGGCAAATGTTGCAACAGTGATGCCATCACAATGTGGAATATCGCATGTGTACAAAAGGTACAAAATTGGCCCCATTACACTTCCTTGAGGTACTCCTGCCCCAATATCTTTCAAGTTTGAGTAGTCATCATTCTGCTTTACTCTGAATGTTCTATTTGTTATGTAAGACGAAATCAGTTCTACATATTTTTTTGGCAAAAGTGAATTAAGTTTTTTTATCAGTCCTTCATGCCAAACTTTATCAAAGGCTTGGGCTACATCAAGGAAAATAGCAGAGCAAATTTTCTTCTCCTCCAAACACTTCTCTATAATATTGGTTATTCTGTGAATCTGTTCGATTGTAGAGTGCTTCCTCCTGAATCCAAACTGATGTGATGGTATGAGGTCTCTCTCCTCAATTATTGGAAGTAATCGTTTGAGAAAGAGTTTTTCAAACAACTTTGAAATGACAGGTAGTAATGATATTGGCCTATAGGATTTGAGTTCATGTGGTGGTTTTCCTGGTTTTTGTAACATTATTATTTCAGCGACTTTCCATGAATCAGGGACATGCTTTAATCTAAATGCTGCATTGAATAAATAAGTGAGCAGAGTTATTGCTTTTCTTGGCAATTTCTTCATTATATTCCCTGTAATTAGATCGAAACCAGGTGCTTTCCTTGTACTTAGATTGGTAAGGATTTCTTTTGATACTTCATTTACACTGACAGGCTGTATATCAGAAATATCTGTATTTTCCCTGGTCTCAATAACTTCGTTTGTAATTACATTGGGCTGAAAAGTTCTAGCTAAATATTCTGCAAATTCTTCCACTTTTTCACTGTCTTTACGAGCCCATGATCCATCTGTCTTTCTCAGTGGTGGGATATGGGATGTTGACATTTTCAATTTTTTCGTGGTCTTCCAAAGTGCAAAGTCTGTCTCCTCATCTGCTGTCAAGTTTTGAAGATAGGTGTTGAAAGTTTCTTCTTTCCAGGTTTTGATCTCCCTTCTCAATTGTTGAGTTTTATTGTTGAGAATTCTTTTATCTTCTGGATCACGTGAATGCGGCCATCTTCTTCTTGCTCTTCTTTTTTCAATTACTAGATCTTTTATTTCTCTTGGATAGTTGATTCCTGCTGTCTGATATGTACGTTCTTTTGTATTCTGCCAGGCTGCTTTTTGTATTAGCTTGAAAAACTTTTCTGCTTCTTCTTCTAACTGCTGTTTGCTTCTTAATTGAACATTTAGGTCAATTCCATCATCTAAAAACAACTGAAAGCTTCGCCAATATGTAGTTTTATTGACAAGTGTGGGCTTAGCTTGTCTTTTTATTATTCTCTCGCTGAGCGTGAGAATTACAGCAGAATGATCTGAACTTAAGTCGAAATTTTCCTCAATATGAGTAAAATTGGTAGATATTCTCTTTGATATGAAAAAATCTAGGAGGTCAGGGATTTTATTTGTGTCTGTTGGCCAATAAGTCGGACTCATTGAAGAATGAAAAATGCATCCTAATTCATTGATAGCATCTCTTAATTCTCTTCCTTTTGTGGATGACAATCGGGAACCCCAGTCAATATGCTTAGCATTAAAATCTCCACCTAAAATGAATCTATCACCCAAGTGCTCTAATATCATTTTATATTGGTAAACAGTGATGGATAAATTTGAAAAAAATCTATCTAATCAATAGAATGAAGAAGGGATAATCAGATGTGTCTGCATCAGTCGATACATTTATATCAGTGGTGCATGATTAATCAGAGGTTCAGAGGTTCAAACATAACACCAAAGATTTGCCAAGAAGCTCGTTGGATCTTTGAATGAAAAAGCGATTTAATGATATTTTGATAAGCTATACATGAATTGACATTTTCCGATTTTTCCATAAATTTTACATAGTTTTTCTCTTGATCATCCCTTTTTCCACTTGTGTGTTAGTGACAGTTCACGTCAGCTATCCAATTTTCATCAACTCTACTTTCTGCGAATTGATATCATGTTGACGGCTCTATTATAACTCATGCTCGGAAACCTGGCCTATAGTCAGGAAAACAGCTATTATCTAGTTGTTAAGGTAAACGTTCTCGTCAATAACTCCTGCACCATAGAGTCCAAAGACGAGACTACAAAACATGGTCACCAATTAATATTACCCAGAATCATTATCATCATCATCATCATCATCATCATCAACAACAACAACAACAACAACAACAACATCATCACCATCATCATCATCATCAACAACAACAACAACATCATCACCATCATCATCATCATCAACAACAACAACAACATCATCACCATCATCGTACATTTCAGAATTGCAGTGAGTATGTAGACTTACGGTTCGATTAATTTTCAACTTTTTATCAATCAGAGCTCATTTCAGAACAAGGTTCGAGTCACCAATCGTCAGCAGGTTTTTTATTTCACCCAACAAAGACTATCTGACCTTTCAGTTCATGCTTTTCTCTTTTAATTAATTCTATTCAGGTGTGAAAATTCATTCAACGTTATGGATATGAAGTGACGCGTTTAAAAAAAATACTTTTTTGTGTCATTGGCTCAACACTCAACAGCCATGAAGGGCCTACAAGCTGGTTGCCAGTTTCATATTTACTTCACTGTACAGTCCGTCCGAGCAAAGAAGACGGGAAACTACAAAAAAAAAACGCTGGCCGAGCCGTATCCATCCCCCCACCACGAAAGAATGCTCACCACGCCCCGACAAACCATACAGCAAGCGAATAATCATCAACCAGGTAACGTGTGGCTAGCACGTTGATCCTCTCAACCATAAGCCAGTCTTTGCAACCTAGTGGCGGCGCAGAACACCTATGAAAAACATCCAGTTAATTAGTTAGAGTGTAATGCAACAATCGTACTATTCCTCCAGAGACGGGAACGGCTGACTATCTTTCCTAACGACAGCCAATCTCTCAATGGAGGGAATAAAAAAACTTACTATACACTATATGAATAATATATTTTCCATTCTGAGTTAACATTATTTCCATGATATTTCATTCTTTCACATTTATTGGTTGAATTTGAGCTCTCCTTCACTCTTAGAAGCTTCAATGACAAGTTGAAAATGACTCTGATTGGAGTTGAGTTCATTTGAAAATTTGAATAAATAGCCTTTTTTTGATCCGTATCCTCTGAATTGTGAATAATCCATCATTTAATTATTGTTTTTCTGTCCAGCTCAATTTAATATTGTCTAAACAGGTTTCTTCCCAAAGAGATTGATGAGATGTATAAGATGGATTGAATTTTGCAAGAAAAGAAGCGAGAAAAGCGAGTTCACTAGCGCGTTTTACGAGCGAAGCGAGTCTACGTAAAGCTAATATGTCACAATAATAATGGGGATGACCAATACAATCTTTTTTAATTATAATTATTGTTTAGAGAACATCAGAAAAGCTTTTTCAGAAATAGCCTACATCACTTTCTATTTTTCAGGATACTTTCGTTATAAAGGATATTAGGTCCTTGTTTTTCCAGCTGACTTTCTAGATATCATCTCATTGTCCATAGAGTTTCCAAATGAGACACAGAGATTGAAAAATCGAATCAGGCCGCTGTATAATGACAATAATGGAGACTCGAACAAACAGCAGATGTTGCATTGAAGCTGGTGAGCCGTCATTTCATATTCCATTATCGTCCTTGTCGGTGACAAAATTGAAATTGAATAAATTGTAATTTGCGAGCGCGGGCTGCAGCCAGCAGCTTCGCTTCATCAATTCGATTACCAGCTAAGGAACGGTTCAATACAAATGCCGGCAAAATTAGATTCTTGTAAAGCGATTAACCTATTTTCCAACCTTCTCCATCGGCTGTTCTCTTCCGGTAGGTCACTGAGCCAGCTCCTTACATGCTCCTTCAACTTGAACTGGAACAATTCCGTTAGAAAGACATTTCTAGTGCATGTGTCGTGCATATTTAATATAGTCTCTAGAAGCAAAGAAGAGCATCTGTTAAAATGGGGAAATGACTCAAGCTCGGTCAATTATGGTACAAAAATCATCAATTTGATCTCAAATTGTATGAAACAATTTGATCTACTACTAAGCCCACATTTATAATTCTTAAACAAATATCGACCAAGCTGGAGTCATCTTGCCAGAGGGTCTTCTTTGCTTGGACAGACTATATTTTATGACACCTCGTTTTCTGTTCCCATTTGTTTGAGATAGAAGGAGTTGTCTACAGATTCAATAAAGACTACTGAGAAGTGCAAAATAATAATCAATAAATTATAATTACTTCCAGCTTGTCAGGTAATACGATGTGTTAAGAGTAATAAATATGCTCTCTGGAGAGATGACAGGTGATTTCTAGGTAGTCGAGACTGGAGGCTTACCTTCTCCTTCGAAGCACGGTAGAGGCTGATTATGTGGAAAAAATCGGTTCAATCAAAAAGATCAAACTTGGAGCCTTCAGATTGCCAGACCAATGCCTCATCGCCCACATCACTAGTCACACTAGACTACATCACTCAATATAAATTTTGTAAACCGTCCAAACATCTTCTAATATTCCAAAGATTTATCTGTAGTAAAGCTACTTTGGGAGCGATTTTGAGTTAGTTAGCGTTCTAGCGGCATTCAATATACTATTTATCCACATTCTTGTAACTGTACTTGTTTTTCAACCAACGTTATTCTCCGAAAGTAGCTTATATGCTTACTCGCACAATATCTCATCCATAGAGACCAAAACCTCAAGGTTTATAATTCTTTCACCAAATACATCTAATGATGAAATGTTTTGCATAACTCCGAACAACGAAAATATTCAAACAATTTCCAGTGTTGAAGAATGAGCTAGTTGATGATAAATGAGGCTATAGTGTTGTATTATATGACTTGTTAAATAATAAATTGGACCATGACGTTCGAGTATTGGCTAATTGATAATAATGTTCTCAAATACCGATAAAAGCATTGTTCCTCCTCAATTTTCTAATCTTATTATAAAACAGATCATTATTGTTCCATTAACGGTCTGGAGTTTTGGAAAATTGGAGTGAAAAATGCTTTTATACAAAGTCGTCCTCTTCACGTCCTACTTATCAAGCTCGACTTTCGGTTCACTTCCATCTTTC
The DNA here is from genome assembly GCA_017141385.1 of Sogatella furcifera. Taxonomy (NCBI): domain Eukaryota; kingdom Metazoa; phylum Arthropoda; class Insecta; order Hemiptera; family Delphacidae; genus Sogatella; species Sogatella furcifera. The sequence goes on from CM029546.1 coordinate 23,847,707, forward strand.
GAGTTTGGAGGTTGACAATGTAATGAAGCGTATTGACAGGTCCATCGAAACTGGCGGAAACAGGCCAATTCCCACCGGCATCCAGCTATGAAACTGATGATATTCGATTCTTACCTCAACCAGCCCAGCAAGCCCAGGCGGGCTTCGATAAGAGTGACGGGCTCCAAATGATATTTTGGGAGGTCATGAGCGGTCTATTCAAACTGTCAAGTTCTTTGTTAACGCTCCTGTTTGCGAGGTGCAGCGCGAAGATTCCAGAAGGAAGAAAGAGTGAGAAAGTAGAGGACATAATCTGAAATAAGTGAGAATTTCGGAAAATAAGAAGGATTTTGATAGCAATAATGCATTTGGAAGCATTCTGCAGAGAAATGCAAGAATAAATTTGGAGGGGGGGGGGTATGTAAAGAAAAACTTTCAATTATCAATTACATCAACAGGCGAATAAAATAGCATAATAAATTCCATCCAATTGTCATCAACCAAATTCTCTTGAAGTGTTTGGATTGTTGATAATTTCAAATTTCCAACTTGAATGAGAATGAATGAATGAATAATCACGATTACTTTATGTACGGTACGGGTAGGTATGAATGATGGAAAATATTTTTACTGTTGAAATACACATGGTATTGAAAAATTCACAGAGATTTTTTCTAATGAGCTTTGTATGATCGAAAGTATTTCATTTCAATAAATTATTTTCAATTCAAACGTGATGCACTTGAGAATAGAATGATACTAGATCAAATAGATCGAGTATTTTCAATTGGTTTGACATTCATAATTATCGGATCTCCTGATATAAAATAATATGTAGACAGGCTACTGAAAGTAGAATACAAATGTTTTTGTTCAACAAGATTTCTTGTCCCATGAAGACGTTTATATGTCCTTGTTGTCGAAAAGACTAGATTGATTTCAAAAGTTGTGATTTAGTTCCCTAGTGACCCAGTTTCAGAGCAAACAGGAAATCAGAATGTAAAGTGAATAAAGTAGTATTTATCATGCTTTTGCATTTATTCGGTTTATGGATCGTAAGTGCTCGAATAAATTATAAAGGAAAGAGGCTTCGTGCTATTTTCGAGCCGAGCAGAGCCGATTTGAATTTTAATGGGACAATGTCATGGAACTTCACGTGCGCGATATTGTTGAATGAGAAGGCGCCTATAAAATAATAGCCATCCTCTCATGAATTAATAAGAATTGCAATGCATGCCCAAATTATTCAAGAAAATGATCTACATACAAAACTCGAGGGTGAAGCCCCAATACTGAAAACTCTGTATCAATCCATCAGATTTTCTCTGTTTTACTCGTACGTTGAATAATAATTATACATTGTGGAGTATTAACCGACTTCACGTTCTGGGGCAAGTATTTTAATATATTGGAATAATACTTCAAATTGTTGAAAGAGTTATTCTACTCCTGAATGCTGTTTTAGGTTTGATTAGAGCATTCATGGGAAGAATGATATTAATTTGAATACTTTCAATTAAGGCGTAATTCTTCTTATAATTAAATATATAGGCGACTTGGATTCTATGTGTTCAACCAATGAGTGTGTTGATTTCTGTTCAATTACATAATTAAATACTGTTTATTCCTGTGGAAATTGATGGCATCAGTGAATGAGTTTCTCTTTGACTGACTGGAATCGTACTAGCAGCAATATTTATACCGGTTTTCAAATTATTAGAAACGTGAGTTCATTCTTGTCTGAACTTTCTACGAATTGTAACTGATAATGACATTCAGTCAGTTCCAGTATCCTTATAAACTCTTGATTGTAACCAGCATTTATTTACGACATTAAACGGTTTTGTGAGAGCCACCATTGACTGATTTCAGAACAGACATTATTCCACTTCTTGGAAATCTTCTGTATTCTAGCTTACATTATATCCATGAGTGAATCAAATTTTACGTGGGACGTTTATAGAAATATGTGTCAAGTTCCATGAGCGAGTTACTGACAACCTTCTGTTGAATATGAGTATCGTACAGAGAGGAGTAAAATTGTGTTGAGCTGAGATATATGGCTAGCAAGATGGGAGATGGCGATCACTTTTTGGGCGATCGGGCCAGTATCTCATAAATGGCTCTCACAAATGGGTATCTCATAAATGAAAGGCGGTATTGACTAAGCAGGATTTTTTCCCAGCTTACCAGAATGTCTCCTTCGCAAGATCAAACTATATATTCATCTTTCAATAAATGGAAGCAGACATATCAACTTGATACATGTTCACTTCCATTAATTCTATTGGGTTTTTTCATTAGATCGAATAATATCGACTCCCACGGGGACTGAGACTCTCTATGCCTCATAATTAAAGTTTTTTTTGTTCTCCTCTGTTAATCAAATGGAGAAAAAACAATGGATCTGGTTGATGGCATCTATTTCACTTTTCATATTCAAGTAGAAATCTCTTAAAAATAGTAACTGATGTTTATCGGTTTTGGATTGTGATATTATTAAAACCTTATTGATAATCTTATTACAGTACATGTAATTTACATGCTAGATAAGCTCTTGCATGGAAATAGGAAATGAATGTTCGTGATGAGTGTCCGAACAATAATTCCGATCAAACGCATAGTGCCCTCCATCAGAGTCCCTTGGCATTGGTGGGAGCAAAACCTTTTATGCTATCCTATTAAGTAACGCGGCTCGTAGCTTTCAGCGCTGAGGAAGTGTAGGCAAGTTTAGAACGTCGGCTCACAAAGCGCAAATAAAATTCCTCGAAGTCTATGCTGCAGAAGGAGATAGAAGCGAGCATTAATTAATTTATGCTTCCACTTTTGATTCGCATTGAGAGTGTGCGCAGGGAGAGAAGCACAATATGGAAAAGGGGGGAGGGTAGAGGGTAGCATGCCCGGGGTTAATTTGTTGCCTTTGTTGGAAAACTCAAAGAATCCTTCCTTCCTCGGTAATCTAGCTCCTTAATATACGGACACAAGAGGAGCTGCAACTCCCTTAGCTTCCTTTCACAACCACAATCCTCTTTTCTCTTTCCTTCATCCTTCTTCTCCACTCTCTTTCACTTATTCTCTCCTCCTTTCTCATCCTTAATGCTCTCCAGTTCTCCACCCTCCATCCCAACCTCAACTCCATTGAAGTCGATCAGTGAGAAACGGTTGATCCTCTTCTCCAATTGAAAGTACTTTGAGATCACGGTTATACTTATCACCTTCTATGTAACTGTGAATTACTGCTGTAATTTACTGCATTGAAAGCACATCTTTGCTTAAAGACTTAATTGTATGGAAGTTGAAATAGCGGTTTGTAGGATTACCTTCTCATCTCTAACTACTCGAACATCGTTTTCAAGGAAAATTATTTTGGTATGATATGTCGAAATAAGTGAATATTGTGAGGGTGTGAACTGATTACAAGAATATTGATTGTGATTTAGTACTATGTCGTTTCTTCAACTTGCTTCAATTTTTCTTTCTTAATTTTTATTTGCTTTTTGAAACTTGTGCTTCTCGATCAATTGGAGACACTTGAGTATTCGAGTTCCAGGGTCACCATCTACTGACATTTTGGAATGAATGTTCGATTCTTTACAGTTGATCGTCCAATAAGGATTTGCCTGTCGGTTCAAGTTTTTCAACTGTCAATTGTCTCTCTTACTTACAGTTCTAAATTGTAACAGTCCGAACTAAGGCAAAGTTTCAGTCATTTTCGTGAATTTTTAAGAATAGAACAAAATGAGATCAGAAACACAATTTTTATAACGTTTTCTACTTAGTTTCAGGAAAATGGACGATTGCTTCTAGACACGAGATATCCCAGAATACATTAATCAGTGAGTACTCGTTTATATATAATAGATTTCCAATGGACACAGATTTTCCAATTACAGAATTGAAGATGCCAATTATTTTGAAATAATGAAACCAAAAATCCAAATCATATGATCATATCTGTCTTTCCTAAAAACATAATTGAAATACATAATTGAAATACATAATTGAAATACATAACGTATAATTAAAATATTCTGAATCTAATCAAATTTGATTCATTACATTCTATCTTACTCTTCATTTATTGGTACAGAAGTCTATGTTATCTATTCACTAAACCATTTATCCACTCATTCGTTGATCTATGGAAGGGGGAATTCATTTCTTAAGAGCTCAATATTTTTCCAATCAAGGCTCCACTACATTTGAAGATTTAAAGGCTTGATTGTCTAGATCACTTTTGAGGTGGTTCAGTTGATCAACCCCCACCACTAAAATCACAAATAATAATATCACTTTTCAAAACTATTCAATGCTTGTTGCTGATAAACACCACTTGGATGAGCATTATAGGTTTTCGTCGGCACGTAATTATAAGACCGACTTTAATATGCATTTCAGGCAGCGGCAGAGTGAGAGCCGCATAAAAATGAAGTACGAAGGCTGCTTGCAAAATAATTAATTTAACGGTAACAAGTTGGGGTCCTGGGAGTGATGGGGCAGTATATCCCGCGGGAAATTATTATAAGTGACGATTTGGCTGGAATTAAATTTTGGACGGATTGATTTAGTGAATTTTGAACTTCAACATGAATTCCCAAATGCAAAACACGTGATACTCGCTGCATTCGGCTCCGGTTATTGACTATTTGAGTTCGCGCAAGACTGGCTGGTCCAAGGCTAACTTTGTAGACAAACGAGAAAACTTTGCATATAAAGAGCACAGCAATTAGTTATTATCAACATCAAAGTTTCAAGGTCTGCTCCTTCCAGCTCTCCAAACTTACTTCAATCAACTTTATTATTTAGAATTATTGGGCAAACTCAAACAATAACATACCGTGCAATAATCTGTAGTGGATGCGGTCATGGAATCGAAGAGGAGCTGATCCAAAAGTTATAAAATTCAACGGTGTGGTCATAAAATTCTAAAGAGAGTTTCTCTACCATTATCGACACATCTTTCTAATCTCCTGTGATTTATTTTTCTCTCATCCATCGTACTTCATGGGGAATCACTCTCCAAAGCCAAGAATGAAGAGATTCCATCAAATTCAAAAATATTTTCACAAGAATATTTGAGTCGATATATACAAGTCCTTTGTTGTAAGAATATTCAGTGTCGTAATATTAATACATAATAGTTTCTTTGGATCAGGAAAAACACAGTTTGTTGAACAAGGCTGAAACACAATAGAATGTTTCGTATCATGAAATAAGATATAAAAGGGTTGCTCGGTGGAGTGTTGAATCAATAACTCATTATACTTAGTGGTAAACAAATACTCAATATGGTAAATAGTCATAATATTATAGAAGGTGACCCCAGAAAGTGAGGCGGCTTCTTCTGTTTCTTGTACGTAATGAAACTCACCAAGAGCTGATGTGAAGCATGTATTGTCTCTTATGATTTCGAAAACGTAATCTAGGCATAGCTAAATCAAAACTCTAAATTACATCAGCTGTTGGAGCGCAAAAGAAGCAGACGAAACCGCTTGGATTTTTGGCGTCAGCTAATTCTTGAACTTTAAGTTGACAAACAAGTATTGAAATATAGCTCAATTATATTCAGTTATATACAGAGGAAATATTCATTACCTAGAACCACAGAAAGTTGTGATACTATTCTATTCAAATTACCCCGCATTGCATTTGATTCTTAAATCAAATCGTATCCAAATAAAACATAAAAAGTAAAATTGTGAGTGTACTGTTTGAAGCTCAAGCATTGGCAAACCAATAATTCCAAAACAAGGAATTATGAAATGAAAGGAACTTGTTTACTGTGGAAATCCTCTACTTTCCCAACAATGTACACAGATTCAACATGTTTCCGCTGAATTGGAGTTTGAACCAGTAGCCTTGTAAGGGAATATCATGATCATGAATAATGTGGACGATATTTGCGGAGAACAGTGAGGACGCAAATATGAAGTAGTAGCGACCTGTACGGTTAGAGCAAAGTGATTAGACTCCTCCCCTCCGCAACCACCTACAACCCTGCTTCTGCCTCCGTGTTTGCGGAATGAAACAAGATTCTTCTCGAAGTAATCCTGGCAGGATTTGCCGAAAATACGGCTCCACTCTTATGTATTCCTGGGAAATGTGAGAGATTTTTATCCCTGTGAAAATAAAAGGAGACACGCGGAAGTAGAGACTCTCTGTGATTCAGCGTGCCATGAATAAAACATGAAGAAATGTGCCTGAGGCCAGGAGCGGCAACTCAGTTGTCTTGCCAGGCCTCATGTAGGCTACAACAATTTGCATTCACTTGGGGTCATTACTCTTCTGGATCTGATTTTGAAAACCTCCTTAATCTAAAGCGATCTTGCTGAAACTGGATCACTCAGATCTCGTAATTCAAGGAGACGGATATATATTGACTTACAAATGCGATATAAGCAGCTATCGAAGTGCACTTCAATGAATCGGTTACGGTTACCCGCTTGCCAACAATTCATCTATTCTGACTTGCTTTATTTCAAGATTTTCTCTATAAAATAGGCTACCTTCAAGAGAACGATATTATAATTTGGGAAATAGCTTTGCACTTGGAAGAAAGTAATTAATAATGTCTCTGGTTATTTATAGTAATTATTATACCCTATTCACGATTACTTGAGACGAAATGAACAATTTTTTTTGCGCGTGTGTGCGGATAAAGAAAGGTATTACTTCATACGACGGTTGGCCGCAATCGAACAGCTGTAGGCCTAGTCAATCACAGTTCTTGGCTTTTCCTCAAGCTCAAACAAAGATAGCTACCTGTACATGCAAAAAGTTTCTTCATTTCGTCTCAAGTGATCGTGAATAGGGTATAGTATTATTTGATGTTGAAGTAAACAGCAGTATGTAAAAATGGATTCTCCACTATAATAATAAAGCAGTTACAGCCAATAACAGTTGATAGAGCACTATAATAATTGAGAAGTTACAGTCTTACTGTCATCACCGCACGAAAAAATCGATCGAAGTTGACATAAATAGGCTATCACTAGTTTACTCGTTCTTATCACATCAATGACCACTAGAATACATGCTCTCAATAACTATCTCTTGGTTTATATTGAATGGGTTATCAGTTCTTTGAGACAGTTATTGATGTTCATAACCCTAGTGTTGACACTCCTCAATAGAATATTCGTCTCTCATAGTAATTATGAATAATGGATAAAAAGCCCCAGAAATAGAAGATGAGCTCTTACCGAGATCCATCCACTGTTTTTCTCTAGAATTCTTCAAGCTGCATTGAAATGTCAGCTACCCATTAGGATGAAAGCGTTGTATCTTCGTCATCCAACAAATTCAATATTGTTATATAGTAAATACACCAATACAGTTCAATTATGAGAGAATCGTTCATTCCAGTATTATTGGATTAACAGATTTTGAGTGTAACACAGAAATAGTGTACCTCACTTCTTATTACTGTTTTCGTGATTGCATTAACAACGTTGATGACTATTTCAACGAAAGTTTGATCGTGATTATTGGATAACGAGGTAATCTGGATGTATTTTATAACTGTGAAGTAAATTTCACTGAGTTCCAACATCTTGCTTCAATGAAAATAATATTACTGTTTCATGGCAACAACGTTAATTTTTTCTACTAATGTAAACTTTTTATTCCTGAATGATTCTTATTCAAATAAAGAGACTTATTCAAATTATAAAGAAAACTACTAAGGCTGCAAAATGTGTTAGAAGCAATAATACTACTTCATAAACATAGCTTTTTAATTGGATATTCTAATTAACAAGAACATTCTCATTAACAATTTGATTTGCCAATTAGGATGTGTCTCGAAGGCTCCTTGCCTCTGAATGCTAGATCATTACAATCAGTTTTTATTCCAATCCTATTTTGAACAAACTATTAGTATTATTATTATCGTATGCCATATTTGGTAGGGAGTCTCAAAGAGAAGTTTCACCTCAATTTTCCTCGATGGGGAATTGTGGTATCTCTCGATATGATGAGTTAGAATACGTGTTATCAAATTATCCGTCTATTAAAATACGATAGAACTTGTGATGAGTTTGACGAAACACGAAATGGATGGCAAAATAGTGTTTCAGCGCAACTCAATAACACACAACAAAGTTGTTGGGAATAAATATTTGCTCGCCATGATGCTGAGAGCAAGTAAATAAATGAAGGTGTTGGAGTTTCATACATGCAGGTGTGTGTGTTCTGGTAAAGTACCAGAGATTTAATGGGAAAACTTGAAGCGAGAATTATTTTTTCTAATCAACCGACCTTGTGATGGTGTTAGTTTGTGTTGTTGGGGAAGGAAGGAAAAGGGGGTTTGTGCCAAATTGGCTGTGCCTTAGAAGGGGCCCCGGGGGAGCGACTCACTCGTTGGCTGGCTCCCTGCACTAGGAATAGGGAAGGGGTGGGGAGTACAACCAGTGGACCGCCAAGGGAAAAATAGTGGTCCCCACTGGGTAAAGACTTCGTACTACGCTCTGTTAAAAACCGGCGCCCGACTAAATGACCCCCTCCCCCCTCCACCAACTCCATCCAAGGTACACAGTTCTTCTCTATCTTATTAAAGAGTGTACGCACATAAATTTCGGTTCCGGTAATAAATTATTCTTGAGACCGGATGCCGGCTGTGTTCGGCAATCGATTGCAAGAGACAAAACAAGAAAACAGAACCGACAAACCAATACCGGAGTGGGAGGGTGGTGAGAGAGTGTGCGTATAATATAGGACATGAAACAGTCGAAAACGCTTGCTTGCTTACAGCAACACAACCCAAACCACACTTCCTCAAATAAACAAGTTGTTTCTTTGAAAAAAAACACAAACGTTCTCTCTTGTGCGTATGTCTAAAATGAGTTGTTGAATTTGTGCCCCAATCGGTTTGTTCTGGTAAGATCCATAGAACCAGACGCGACTTCTCTTCAAGTGAGAGAAATTTCTATTGAAGAAATCTGTTTTATCGAGATTGTAGCTCGTTAGAGTCGAAACAATAGAAGATCAAAATTAATACCAAACTATTCACTTCGAATGATTAAGAACCGATTAATTCTTTGAAATTCCTCGTTTGTTGATTGTGGAGCCTTTCCTTGAAACAAACTTTTCTTTATATGTGATTAGTAAGTCATAACCATCAATCAATGTGAATAATAATTTACTACCAGAAATTATCTTTTCTGGACTTGCTTGCAGATGTACTTATAATAGGCATAATTCAATTAGAAAAATCCATTACTAGCTGACAAAGGCTGAATTGAAAAGCCGTTTCAGTGTAATAAATTTGATATTGCTACTCTTGGATTCGTACACTAGAAAATGAGCGGAATTGAAAAACAATTTCAATCAAGCTTCTATTGTTAATATTCCAATAATAACTTCATATCAAATTATTAATACTGTATCATGAATCAGTTTCTCATAATACTCGCCCACCTACTGTGATTATTTATTGGATGAAACTCAATACTTTGACAAGGTAAATCATCAAAGGATAGTCGGATTTCAAATTCAAATTTTCCTTATTAGTTAGAGCTGACCAGGAAAGGTCACTGTACAAAGGTCAAGGCTGAACTGATTCAATTTTTGATGATAATGAATCAAAAACTAGCTGCAGTATAACAATAGCCGTAGTACAGACTAACGACGTTTCTCTCTCAGTCACCATTTATCGTGAAACCCAAGCACCGATGTGCAACTAGCATCAACATCGTCGTCATCTCTATGACGTCATGAATATTCATTTGCAATTACCGTTTTGCAAAACGGGCTAGAATGGCTGACGAGTGACGTGATGGTTGACGAGGGTGGATGGAGGGGGGGGGGTGCCAGTGAGAACTACTAATCTGTTGCATGAGCACCGAACTTCAATTGAGGTGTTATTCACATTGCCATGCTATACACACCCATCGCATTGTCATGACAAATGAGTGTGCTTCTTGATCATCAGCAGCGCAATTCAATACAGCGATCATACAATCAACTCCAATTCACGAGTTCGGGCTTATGGAAGATCGTGACCCGAAATTATCATAGATAGTTCACAAGCGAGTAATCCTGATAGTTCACAAGGTGGTAGAATTCCCAGATTTTCCACTTGTAGAAAATCAGAGGAAAGTGATCACAAATCGAATTCTTAGAAGTTCAAGTAACTCTTTTGCGAGCTCTACAGCTCTAGAGCTGTATTTTTAATTTAAGTATTAATTATTACTATCACAACTACAATTATCACTATACTATACATTCGTTTATCCTTTGATTCAATTGAAAGATCCAATTCATCAATAGATCTGATAAGTCAAATCCAAAACCACAGAATATAATTCAGTAGATACTCTAATTTCGGATTTTTTACTAACTTGGATCAGTACATTCTGTTGGAAATGAGAATGTCAAAGTTTAGAAATAGCCTTATTTCGAACTCATTATTCGAATGTTAAAGATACTTACTGATGATAACTATATTCATTATAATATCATAGCAATTCAAATATTTATATAATAATTAATTTAATAATAAATATAATCAATATTTATATTATATAGCCTACTGTAAGAATCATTTTGGATCCTGAATTGATAGATATACATATAGATGTGTAGGCTTATGGGATATAATCAAGGTTTTATTTTAAATTCTGAAAATGAATTTCACTGAATATTCGATCCCCTGTAGCTTTGCTGAGTCTCTCACGTGTAGAATATATTGTGCTCTATATAATCGTATAAGAAAATATTTCTAGACTCATTTTCATAATTTCTGCTATTCGATTTCTCAACTAGGATTCAAAGCACATACTAACTCATACAAATCACCTCTTGAGGTACAATTCCCAAGCTGCAGCTCCAGCCACGCGGCTCTCCGGCTCCCCGGCTCCCCTGCTCCCCGGCTCCCCGGCTCTAGCTGCGCTGTTCTAGCCATCACAAATTTATTCACATAACTATTTTATTATAAATGTTCATTCGCTATTAGGACTAATAGTTTCTTTTTAATGAGTTTAAATAGTGAAATTCACACTTTTTAAGACATTTACAGTTCCACCGCTTGGGAATGCTACTGTTTTAGAGCTAATAATTCAACGTTATCATTGTACTGAATCAGCAAATCATTGACAGTTGCTATTGTGTCGTGTCGTCAGCTGAAATTCGTTTATTGTAGTAAAAGCAGTGTGATGAAATTCGCTCATCAAAATACAGACAATATGATAGTAGGCATGACCAACAGCTAGTCATTCGACACGGAAGGTGATGCGGAACAGTCGTCAAAAAGCAATGAAGAAAACTCGATGCTCTGGAACGGCGGCGGCAGTTACAGCACAAAGTTAATGATGGCTGGCTCTATCCTGTATGAGTGTGTGGAGACAAATAATAATGTTGCGGGACCCAGCCGTGAGTGTAATGATCATCATCAGTTGAGGGAGCTGACGCTAGAGAGGGCACAAAAACAGGGGACAGTTCACACTGATTCCTCCTGATATGGCTGTGTGGAGGTCGAGCCTGATTCACTGAGCGATATGGGGGAAAGTGAGAGTGAATGATGAAGATAGACAGGAATTTTGAGCGAGAGAGATTGTGTAATCGTGTGAGCAAGTGAGAAAGGAAAAGAATGAGTGAGACCTTTGCGACAGTCAGTACCCGACAAACAATTCATCGGTGACCCCTGTGGCGTGGGGAGTTTTATCGCAATATTACACGCAGGATTATATTATGCAAATGACTCTAGATCTCGCTTGCGCGACCATCTCTTCACCAACCCTCTCACAACCCTACCTCTTTCCTCCTGATTCGAATACTACTTGAAAATAATATTTTCGCCTCTCGGCTTTGGCTTCACCAGCCGTTTCTGCACGCAGAGATCAACCAACTCCCCCTATTTCTGTCAAGAGTTATTACAGCAATCTTTATTTGATATTCCATCTATTCTGACGGCAAACTGTTTGGAGATGTGACAGTGAAGCTGACGGTGATAACCAACTGGAACTGTGAAAATTGTGCGTGTTTTGTACAGCAAATTGTTGAAGGATCATATATCACTCTTCAATTCTATTAATTCTGTGTTGAAAACACAAAAAACACAAAAATAAAAAAACCTCGCGTGTCTTGAATTGAAAATACTCTAGCTGTGGATAATTTTTGTGATGTGATGTAGTAAAGGCTTTTCTAATTCTGTTGCATTGCTGTTACATGAATCAAAACATCAGCTGAAATAGTTAAAACTCTATTGCATAGAGTGGGAATCCTCTATAAGACGTTCAAAGGCATTGCAAACACTCAATGTGAGTACATTGTTTTTTTAATGATAAATTAGCTATATTATATTCTTAGGTTTACGTTCCTGGGATACATTTAAGCGCCATTTCCAAACAGTAATGATTGTAGTCAAACCTGTCCATCATGCTCTTCTCGATCTGGGTTATCACAGATCACAGTATCACAGGGGGGATAAAGATAGCTCGTAAAGTCGTGATCGAATTCATTTATTCCGTATATGATGAACATCGTTGTTTAAGAGGAGAAATAAATTATATCCATTTTCCCATAGCCTTACCTCTCTACCTTGTTGAAGAGGAGAAATAAATTATATTCATTTTCCCATATACTTACAGCCTGGAGGAATATTATCATTCTATTTGAGGTAGAAAAATTTCGAAAGCCTTTATAGATTCCATTCTCAATACGATTCTTTCGAAGATCCTTCGAAATCAAGATTTATTCTGGTGGATAATAGAATTAAAAATTATAGTAAAATTTTCTTGAATGTCCTAAACCTCACACATAATGCAAGAACAAACCGATAATATTTTTGAGAAAATTTATTAATTTCAAGTCATTTTAATTGTAAAATCTTCTCCACCAGCCAATCCCTTGGTTCTGTGGATGTTGATGCATTATAGGAACTGTAAATTGGTCTATATGAAAACAAGAGTCTCTGATGAGCAACGAAGTTTCCTTGTCGATATCCGCTTCACATAGTCTCGGCAGCAAATAGACCGTGAAGAGAGAAGCTAGATGAAGCAAGAGGCTTGCAATAAGGGAAATGGCAAAGAAAAATAATGGAAGAAGCATTCGGAGCTCTACAAATGCAAACAAAACGCAATACTTTGTACCACTCAGCCCGGAAAGCGAGAGAAGCAAGACGATTCCATTCCACTTCGCATATTCACTCTGCCTTGCTATCAAAGGATAATTTAGTCTGCGAATGAACTGCTTCAACCCCCTGTCTCATACACGTCGCTTATCTAGTTTATCTCTTATCAAAAAAGAATGTTTCCCCATGAAATTACATTCCACTTTCTCTGGGGCGCAGTTTATATTGGAAAGAATGCGAACATAATCTCGACACAATATGAACTGTGCAGATTCCACTTTTAACAGAAATACGATCTATGGAAATCATATTCAGCTGCTTTGAATATACAGTATGTTATATTTTCTAATAGAATTCTTTGGAGATCTTGATGGCCAAATCAATGAAGATAAATTCCTCGAATTAAGCGTAGATATTTATAAGTTGAGCGTTATTTATGCATCATGCAAATATCATCTCTAACCTATTAACATAAATTTATAGTGAGGGAATTATGTTTCAATGATTGATGAATCCTAAGCTATTATTGTTACAATTTTCACCAAATCAATCATCCTCAGAACAAATTCTGTCCTCAACAAATGATATGTTTTCCCTATCTCTTCTATGCAAGCGATAATCAATTAACATGGAATGTACGTACTTTACAGCTTAGGATCAACTGTGATTGAATCAAAGGATGATATGAATCAATTAACCAAGTATAATCATAATAAATTTAATTCAATTCCACTGGAGCTCTCATATCACTTTTCTACGTAAACTCTACTTCCTATAATATAATTCCCACATTGAGGCCCGTGATGATAGAAATTTCTGGATTGTAATATCATGAATTGCCAGACATCTCAAATTGCATAACTGTATATTTACTGTCATGAATACTATAATGTGATGAAGAGAAAATTTCTTGAGGGATTTCATAGAAGCTGAAGCAGGCTTTTGTATTGAGATCCAATTATAGCTTCATCATAAAAGCATCGGGGGGAAGAGAGCAGACGTCTTCCATGGCGAAATTCCGCGCCAGTTGAAGTCGTTCAATTAAGGATCCAAAATTGATCACAACACCTTCACGAGCTGCCTCGAAATGGAATTAATTCACAATTCAAATCAAATACGAATATTATCATCTGGAATGAGGCTCTGGATAAATCACTGAATATATTTGAGCTGCATTCATCGTTCGTTCCCTTACAAAATTAGTGATTGGAGTCGAAATCAACACAAGGTGAATAATGTGTCACTAACAGCAATCTACCTGGAATACTGTCATTTACAATTGGGTTTTGACTTTCAAAGTCTAAGATTCGAGTAATTTCAATAAATATAGCCTGCTTCTCATTCTATCAACAGTAACAATTTTGCGCTGAAATAATTAATCGAAAGTGAATACATGCAATACCAATAATTCGATGTTTTCAACATAATAACTATTCAATATCTTCATAAAATTCAATCTCTCCTAATTCTTGTGTCTTCAAAGTTTGTTTTTGAACTACTGAAGGCAGAATTATTACCCTCTATTTCTTCCAGGAGAGAGTGATCTAGATATTTCTTGGTAATCAGAATCTTGTTGTTTACAAGACATTTATCTTAGTCGAACATGAAAACTCTTGTCAAAATATTAGAAATTATCCTTATATATTCGAGGATACAGTATCTGAATAGTTCAATATCACAAATATTCTAATTTGAAAATGTATAGTTTTTCTAACTATTCAATTGATTTTTCAACAATAAAGACATGGGAACGAATCTCTGTCTTCCATATTCTGCAATCTATTAAGGTCTTAAAATTGTGTCACTATACATCCCTGTGAAATGTTCTTGTCTTGTTGCTGTTGACTGAAGTTCTGGTTTGGCAAGCTCATTTACGGCATCGCATCAGCACAGCGCCAAGTGTGAATTATTCAATGAGCCTTTCTGTTGTTTCTTCCAGAAGCTGTGTACTCCTTTGTTCAAGGCGAGAATGCTTGCTGCCAAGCTAAGAGCATGCATCAATTATTCAAAACCGCTGCCTTGAAATACGATACTAGAAAAGTGCTCTCCGACTGAGATCTTATTTGGTCGATATTCCATCTTTTCAATTAGGTGATAATTTTCTCGCCTGTCAAACTTTAGGCTCAGCTGGTAAGAAGTTGGATAGATAAGACATGAGTCTGGCATCTCAAACCTCGAAACTGTATTTTTGAATTGTTTTCCCTAGGAATAACGATACAATCAACTTTATCGTCTGGAGCGATCACTAGTTATATATAATATTGTTCATGCATAAAATAATGCATAGGCCTATATACTATAAATTTTGTATTACGATTGTCCACTTTTTTCGCATCGTGTTCAGGTTATCGCTTATTATAGCAAATAGGGGGCTACTAGGCAGGAATCTAATAATATTGAATCTAATAACATTTTTCCCTCAAATTCAGCAGGATTGAGTGCATCCATTTCAATTTAATTCTCGACCAACTCTATTTATTCTTGAAAAGCTGGATAGGGGATCGAAATTAATAATTAGAATCCAGAATAATATTGATAAGTAGCCTATTTCTCTTTCTAAAACAATTTTTTTCAACTTTTACAAACATGATTTTGAAAAAAGGAAGATAAATTCATTCCAATACCTGATAGAACATTTGAACAAAACATGTCATTTGCTTCTCATAGATTATCATTATATGGCAACTGACATGATCAATATTCTTTCAGAATCCACATTATTTTATGAAGATGAAATCATAAGAACTGAACCAATGGCTGAGACACTGGAACCAGCTGGACAAGGGTGTATTCCTGGCTCAAAACATACAGAATAACGATTTTTTTCAAATGAGAGGGCTCTATTGGAAGAACCGTGAACAAACAATGAGGGAGGATATTGTGTGGCGCTTGGCATGAGAAAAACGCTACGTCGCAGTTATTATCGTGGAAAACTCGGTTCACCTTAGCAAACACACCAGATAGAGAGCTGGCTTACATTTGGAATGATTGAGAGAGAGGGGAGCAGTGCGGCGCATAGCATAGCACAAGAAGCCAGCTGAACAAATAATCGTGTATGCCTCGGCCACTATCAAAGACAAATACAAGGTGAACAAACACAACTACTGAATGAAAACGATGCACTGGCTTTCCACAGCAATAAGCTAGATAATATCTATCATAATCGTACTAATTCAACCCTATTTATTATTTTATTCACATGATAAATATCCCACCACCCAGTGTGTCTACTTAGATTATAACATTTTTATTGTGTTTTTAAAGTTAAAATTGTAATATAAACATTCATCATCCATCACCATTCATTCACTATGTAGCCTAATCATCATCATCATCATCATCCACTCATCACTTTTGCTTAAAATACTCGATATAAGTCGCAATTGTAACAAAAAATAATTGTATGGGCCCTTAATATTGAAGACCTGTTTGAAAAGTTGACCTATGCATCATAACGTCATTTGGTTATAACCAATTCCAAATCGAATGCGTGTGAATTCCACTTCAATCATTGTGGATCTAGCTCTACCATGATAAAAG
This sequence comes from Sogatella furcifera, assembly GCA_017141385.1. NCBI lineage: Eukaryota > Metazoa > Arthropoda > Insecta > Hemiptera > Delphacidae > Sogatella > Sogatella furcifera. The sequence goes on from CM029546.1 coordinate 23,864,295, forward strand.
CAAGAAGTCGCTTATCAATGTTCTTAAGATTGAATTAGGACTCAGGATCAGAATTTTGATCTCAATTGATAGTCCATCATATGGACATAATAAAATATTCTATAAATCGCATTTGGAAATTTTTATGAATAGGCTAGGTGAACGTCAGCGTTGAACTGGAAATAGTGAGCTCTATACAGTATCTTGGCAACTTGATTACTCGAACATGAGGAATAAAAATGTTAAAACTTTCTACTCGTATAATCCGCAATAAGTTATTCATTCACTTATTACGTCTTATACAGAATTTTAACAGAGGAGCAAATGGATTTAGTATATGATTAAAATAATTTTGAATTTATTTTTCTGTGAGATGTTCCCGATCCTTCTGGATGCGCTGACTCATTATCAATACTCATCAACAAAACTCAAGTCTTTATTAAACATTACAAGTATGGATAATTATTATTCTAAATAACGTTTGGACATTTTTATCTTTTCTATAAGGTTTCTATGTTCTTGAATTCCCATTCTCAGTTCAGCATTCAATCATTCAGCAATCCATGTCAACAGACGTGACCCACATTCCCACTATTGTCCACATTGATTTTTATCTCACATTTTGAAATGCTCGAATGTTTACTATTATATATATATGCATGTTTTTGAAGGGGTTTAGTATTTCAAAGTTTTCAAATGACATCCATCTAGTTTTACAGTACACAATTTATGTTTGCACATGTTTAAAGATGTCAGCAGCCCAATATGACACTGCAACAATCGGGTCCGCATGATGGCGTAAGCCCGGGTTCAGGGCTGAACGTGGTGGCTTCTGCCGCGCGCCCTAATAAATCGGACCTTGTCCTTGCAAACGACAATTTATGACCGTTCACGTCTTCTGCCCCGACTCTCCTCGGATTTATCAATACTAATATATTTTATTGGCCAATAAAATGGAACGAAGCAATAGATTTTGATTCTAATCGTCGCATGGACCTACTTATTCTCCAGACAATGCAATCTGTATGGATTACTGTGAAATGTCCATTCCGCTCTCTTGACTGTCAATATTCTCCCAGCACGAATTGCATTTTTAATGAAATGGAATTTTTCACTAAAATTTAACATTTCCAATAAGAGGAATTAGGAAGAATTCCGTTCAAATGGGAAACGACAACAGTATTAATTTGTAATGGATAATAATTCAATTATTTTGAATGAATGTCAAAATTGTAACGGAGTGGGCTTTATCGAAATACTTCAATTGATAAAAGGGGTGGAGTATGCGTAACCCTGGAGCCCTGTTCCTTGTGTCCCAGAAATTTTTCATTTTAGCGGTAGCCTAATCAAGATGTCAAGGTTTGCAAACGGCTTTCCTGGAGTATGCTGGCGTTGTACTCTTTGCCATTGGCATTTTTAGGGGTCTCTCATATTATATCTCACCCAGCTCATCCGTCTTTTTTTTCACCAGTCTTGGAGAGCATGAGAGAAACAGTCAAAAGAGAAGTTAGAATATCATTTAAATTGACTAGTTTGATTGTAACATTTCTAAATTTTATCATTTCGCAATTGATATAAATCCATTTAATCAATGTAATACTGTGTCAAATGTGTCATATTGATTAACATAGGATGTATGTTTTAGCGCACTTCTGAGTGAAACCATCAGCTTGAAAGTTCCTCATATCAACTGGAAGAAAACCTTGCTCGGTTTGATAGTACCAAAAATTATGGCATGGTTGATGTTATGACTCAAAAGTGCGCCAAAACACCCATTTTAGGCCATGAAATTCGCCAAAATATATATTTATCCACTATTCAAATAGATTAATTGAATATTCCACTCTTGACAATATTGTTTTCAGTAAGGAGAGGTTCCAAAACATTTTTGAGTGAAAAAAGAGTAGAACACACAGATTTTGTGAAATTTTGTTGGTTGAAGACTAGTTTCTGCTGGAGCATGGTTCATTTCTAGTCAAATTTAGCCCCAGAAAGACGATAGCTAGATGAATGGTAAAGACTTCAATATTTTGAATTGAGCTAGAACTATTGTAGCATAGCTTTCTCTCATTAGGCCTATTCTCAATAATCTATTGACTCATTTTAATTGTTCATCAGTTTCCAGCACCATTTTCCTATTGAAGGTTCTATTATTTCAGTTGAAGTAAATCTATATACATGAATGCAGATTCATATTATTTTACTGGAAGAAGCACATGTCAATAAAAGTCTATTCCGGTCATAAAATCAACGATATTGGATTGGAATGACCTCTGGAAAAACGAAGCTGTTGGAGTGCCAGCCTAGCACAGCTGGGAGAACAGCAGCTGCAGTTTTCTTCAGTAGCGCCGCGACGCCAAATGTGGAAAAGCGGCAGAAAATAACGGCAGACAATGGAACGTCTATTCATATTTACACAGCTATCGATCTAGACCGTGATATTAGGAATTCATATCAAAGCGTGGTTTGGGTGACGATGGGGGTTTGGTGCCTCAGACCCCATTCGTGAAGTAGGTCCGGGCAATAATGTGCGAAGCCTCTTGCTCACACTCACACACACATACTTGCTGTAGGAATCGCAACGTCCAAACATCCAGCCATCACTATGCAGTCCCATCCCAAATCCACATTATTTGCCGCAGCTACAGTTTCGAATTCTTGCAGCGATATTCCAATGTGGCAAGAATCCATGCTAACATCGTGCTCCCAATAATTGTCAATATTATCATTGTCATGGATAATAATCGATACCACTCATCGTTCAAAGCTATTGAAGCACAAAATAATTGTGTAACTTATTGTAATTGACTGATTATGAACTATGTGGAAGAATGGCAATAACAAAGCTTATTCTCAACTGTTATTATGTGGTGAAATGCCAGGATTGTGCAATGTGCATCGAGCCCTTTCTAGCTTCCAGACTATAGCTTCCTCTCAAGCCCATATCTTTGGGCTTAGAGATAGGCTTAAATAGCTTTGAAAAGACATACCGCAATTTGATAATTTAAGCCTTCATATCAGTTTTAATTGAAGCCTTATTATGAATCATAGTGGAGGAATATAAGCAAACCACTATTCCGTATACTATATTATGCTCAATTGAAATAATTTTCAATTATCATTCCAATTCTAGAAATCTTTTCAGAGATCTCAGTATCTCCATCACCAGCCTTTAACGGTATTGCATGTCTTGAACTCCAATTGGATACCAATATATAAGGCCTGAAATTCTCCCTCCTACTCAACAATCAACTCAGCTGATGTTTAGTCTACAAGATCTATAGGTTGATATTAGTTAAGACGTGATAGATACTGATATACAGAGGTCTGGAATCTTCCCTCCTTTACATTACACAACAATATTTCCAGCTGCTGTTTGTCTTCAGGACCCTCCTTATTGATTATTGATGTTGTTAAGACGTGATAGCGCAGGATATAAACCAGTTTCTTACTCTCTTTCTCTTTCATATTAACAAAGCTTCTATCCAAAATATGCTTTACATTTAGAGGAATGGTATCGTCGAATAATCATTATAAATAGATCAATATTTTTTCATCGGTTGTATTCTAGACCTGGAATAAATCAATTCTCATCAATCCATCAACGCTGGCATGAGTAGAATTATAAATGGATGAGAATTGAAATACTGGCTCTTCAACAATTTAACATTTGATTTTTAAAAACAATAATATTTTCATTTATTATTAATACTGCTCATGTGAGTGTTCATACCGGTTTTTACCGTGCTTTTAATGAGTGTCATACCGTGTGAAATTGGCTTGACTAGAACATTAGAAGCGCTCCCGTACATCAACAATGTAGTATCACTCTCAAGAATTATCTCGGTGGGATTGGGAGTGGTCACTTTGCTTTTCACATGTGCATGCATTCATGCACTGAGAGGCGCCAGAGTATAAATAAGTGGTGAGAATGTTTTAGCCAGATTAAATTTGGGGAGCGCGCACACTGGTTGCCCGGATTCTTTTAGATAGTGTGACTGAGGCCAGATCGGACGTGTTAAGTGTGCCCTGGCATACAATGCGTGGCCGAATGCGGTTCTGGCGGAGGTGGCTATGGTAATAAGGTCCATTCATCTGCTGCCTGCTTTGCACTCGCCACGACACGCTTGCCTTCTTTGCTCGGCATACGTGAGCAGACACACAAATGGCCACTATTCACATGATCCGTGATATTTTATACCAGCAAGCGTCAGTACGAGTTTTATTTCAGAATTCTTGTATATTGAATTGAAGAAATTATGAGTCCCATGAATTATTTTGAGAGAATGATCACTAATTAGTAATTACGGTTATCCTCTCTAATTATTTATATAATAATATATAATAATTTTAATAAGGTTCCCTTCTAAGCTCTCGTGTGATTTCGCATTCATTTTAAAGATACAACACTTAAAAATAACAATAATAAGAGAAGGTTTTTTTTGTTTGTTAGTCAATGGCTCACAGCCCATGAAGGGCTAAGGCCTACCAGCTGGTTGCCTAGCTGGCTGATTAATGCCCCGAATTCATGGAGTCTCAAGTGTCAATTATTTTTATAACTCTAGTAGCAATTTATCAATTCCTTGATAAATTCTTCATGGAACCATGGATTGAAAAATGCTTCAAATGAAGCCATGAAGGTATTGTTTTAGCTTCTCTACTATGGATCCAGGTTCCTGTACAACATTCAAATGAACGAATCTTTCCATGGAGAGATATAACGATGTTAAGCGGAATAAATATCGTGATATGAACGTCCGCACTTCTAGCTTCAAAATGAATGAGATTGAATGACTCACCAGAGACGCTGTTAGCTTTTTGGAACGTGTGGCACCATTATTCGTGAGCCTCTGCATCTCATAGCAGTATTTTGTGACAGTGGGGAGGATTAAGCACAATCAAGCCAGCAGCAGCGAATTCTTCCCCACTGAACTACTAACTGCGCTGCTGGCCTGGGCCTTGGGAATAATCAACCGCGGCGACGGCGTCCCTCGTACGTGACTGGTCGCGGTCAGACCGAGCGAAACTCGTTCAAAAAGAATTACGGTGACACCGTGGGGTGGAAGGATGAAAGTCAGCGATTACCGGCTTCGCGATGATCCCCCTATATTCGTTTCACATCCTTTACAAAATTCTGAACACGTATCCTTCGACTCGGGGTAAAAGAAATGACGCATATAATGACAGAAAGCAAAGTTGAAAACTCCTGTTTTGAATAACTAACGGCGCTCGCCATCTTACACTGTTGTGATCACACCTTGCGCTGGGGGATCGCTTCAAAAAACAACACCAACTTTTGTAACGCTACAAACTTGTGCAACTTTCGCCGGTTTAATTAAAAAAGTGGGGAACTGGGAAACGATTTGCGGTCGGAACTGTACTTTCGGCTCAACTGTTTTTGCGTCCCGGGCCCTGGACGGATCCGCCCCATGCTGCTCATCTTGTATTCAGCCGTGCTCCATTCACCAATCGACCTTCCTCTATTTTTCAATTCTTACTTTGTTTCCACTGTATTGGTCGAGTTCCCTGTGACCAGAATCTGATGAACTCCTAAATAAAAATGTAGAGGATAAACTGCAATACATACGATTTCCAGTTCTCTCAGAACCTTGATAACACAAGAATAAAACATAATTTCCCTCAAGAATTAGAAAAAGGAGAAGATTATAATTATGTTGAGTATTCATTCCTGAGATTACCATCGTGAACTACTTGAACAGAGTTTTGCTGTGGATTGTGAAATTCTTCAATTACAGTAGTAGAATGGATCTTTAGAAATTGATATAGTTCAATGAATAACTTACTAATTAGAAAGTATTCGTGATAATGAACTGTAGTAAGTGGAGCCTCTTCCTCTGTAATAACACTGGTAGAGAACAAGAAGTGACTTTTGGGATGCAGTTAATTCTATTTCCTAAGAAAGTAGAGATTTTAGGAAGTCGTGAAAGATGCAAGCAAGAAGCTTCCACACATCACTGGCTGCTGCAAATGTTTTCCAAAAATTAGACTTCCTCTTCTTTTGTAGGGATTGCGGAAGGCTGCCATGAGTAGAGAAAGTTTTTAGTGCTCTCAAGTAAGAAAATGGGGGAGAAAGTGTATGTGTGTGAGTATATGAGTAAGAAAAGAGAGGAGTGATCCAATTTTCTGGTGGCTTTTAAGGCGAAAAAGTTTACGTACAGAAACTAGTTGCAAAACCTGAAAAGCCAAAAAGGCCCGGGACGAGAAATGTACTGGGAATGGTACAGGCAGATACGGACGAAGCAGGTTAAAGTTTTATGAGGGGGAAGGAGGCGGAGACTGCTCTGACTTCAGCAGTGCAGTGACATCTCGCCACGTACGGCCAACACCAAATTCATATTTGATAGATGCCAAATGCAACAAGATTATTGTGGCTAAATCTTGTTATTGTCTCCATTCCACTTATCAAAGTCATGTTTAGGTTTGTATAACAAGCTCACCAACGATTCAGGTTCAGAATTTGGAAAATATATTGGTAATGAAAATTGAAATAAATTTAAATAGTGTTGACTTTTACTATTTCAAGTTGAAATATATTATTATATTATGGATATATATTATCATATTCTTTCATCAGCTTCATATTTCTGTGTCTTCACTGATACGTATTATTGGGCTTACTTGCATAGAAAAATTAATTAATACATAGGCCTAAAGTGATATGAGGAATGAAACAGAGCAGCTTAAAATAGCAGTGATCGTGTTGAAGAAGTGGATTTCGGTCCACTAGAAGACTTATTGTCCTCAATAGCAAGTGTATTTGAATTTGTTGATAATCTATCGATATAGGGAAAAAACAATAAAATTCGTACAAGTAAGGTTATTGTCTAATTTCGATTGAAAATCGCGATTTAGAAATCAAATTGTATAATTCGGAAAGAATAGACAATGTGATTTTCATCTATATCTATAAAAGCGAAATGGCACTGACTGACTAGTTCATTCATTCATTCATCACCAGAACTAAAAATCCACTGAACCGAATGCGTTCAAATTTGGCAGGCATGTTCAGTTGGACGTTTAGACGCGCGCTAAGAACGGATTTTAGGAACTTTTTAAGGATACGCCAAATATTTAAGTTTTTCTACAGTTTTTCGGCGTTTTCTTCATTTTTTCGAGAACCAATCGGTAGAAAATGTTGATATTTGGTGGGCAGGTTCAGATAAGGTCTAGAAATGTTGTGTTAGAATATTTTTGAAATCCGTTCAAGAGTACGCCAGTTATCACTTTTTCAAAATTGTTGATGTATTGCGGGTTGCATATCTTCCGCCTTGATACGACCAATCCTTACTGTAAATTCAATGGTTCAGCAAGATCATAGATCAGAGTTCTTCGAGAATAAATTGGTAGAAAACGTCGTAATTTGGTGAACAGGTCCAGATTAGGTCTAGAAATGCTGTGTTCAATAAGTTTTGAATCCCTTCTGAACGGAATTTGCAGGCGAGCGAAGCGAGCCAGTTTGTCTCAGCTTATACTGACAGAGGTTAAGCAGGCGAGCGAAGCGAGCCTGTTTGACTTACTGACACTGCTGATACTGACGGGGGTCCAGGGGGCGGAGAAGGCGAGCGAAGCGAGCCTGTCGGTTAGTAATGGTATAAGGGACAAATTACAGAATGAATAGATAGATTCTATGCTTTTACAAACAGTATAACACACTGAACTATGATAACACTTATTTTTCAGTATCACTTTCGGCTGTTCACGAAAAACTTGAAAATAATAGGCCTACATCAAGTTGAGTGGTCCAAAGTATATTACAATCCATTATAATGGGACTACTTGTCCAGTTGAGTCATAATGGTGATAGTGTCATTAGAAGTGGTCTTCAGTAGGCCTAACATGAAGCACCAGGTGTAGCTGGAGTCAGCCTGGACTGGCCCATGACATTGCTGGGTCATAAGTAACTCTCTCGTAAACAACATGCCGGGGACTGACTAAGGTCTCCTGAAATATATTGAGAGACTAGTCATACAGACTAGGAGCTCTACTCCCCTAGTAGCTCCTAGAAATCAGTAAGAACGGCAGCAAAGATAAGACTAGCACACAACACGAGATGTTGCTGCAAAAGCCATCCCAGTTTGTTAAATGACAAACAGATTTGTCATTTTGACAAATGATGGGGTGCTCACAGCTTCGTCACTCCTCACTCTGAATTCCTTTTGCCGGTGTCCTTTGCCTCCCCTTGCCACGTCGTTTCTTGCTTCTACTTTAGAATTTCCCTCTATCCTCCCTATTTCCCCCATTTCCCGGCTTCTTGAAGGCGACATCGGCTTTAGACCGCAGCTAGGTATAACGCCGGCCTTTTCTTGCCGCCATACATCGAGCAGCAGCCACTAGCACCAAGGCATTCAACATCATTGCAGTCTCTCGACAGGCCTAAGAAAAATAAATCACTCTCTTACCACCGACGCAATCACTTCTATTTCTGCGTCTTTTCTGTCAAACTCACTTCGTATTAAGCTTGCTCACACTCATCCCAGCGGCCATCAAATAATGTATTGCTGCCTGCATCTCAAGGATTTACAATTTTCAAAAAGCTTCGCTCGGCGGTGACTACTTTTCAAATGATGAAGGATTACACTCCACCAATTCCCATCAATGGATCTTTGGGTAGAAATGAATGGTCATTATTCTTGTTCTCATTGTAATATATGAGAGACACGTGGATCCAAACAATGAACCAGAAGAACCAAAGATGGTAGATCCAGATTTAACCACGATAATCTTATCATTCCATGATAATCTATACAATATACATAGGGAGCACATCATGAATTGAAGCAGCTCTCATTCCATAGATTACCACAGATCAAGAATATTCTTGTAGATCTTGTAGATTCTCCGTATATACCCAGACCTCACGTCTGATTTATCATTTTATAGAAATAACATTGCATGGACTATACATTGAAGTTTATTATTGAATTGATTGGTGAAATTGGTATGATCAATATTTTCAGTCTGTGGAATGAGGAGGTCTTCAAATGTCTGTTGAACTCAAAAAATAGAGAAAGAAAACATTGATAAATTTTTCAGATGTTAAGACCAGTGAAGGATTACTGAATTCAAAAATAAGTTCATCAATGAAATCAATATACAATATACTGTATATCATGTATTATAGCCTAATTGCTTTTCTGAAAATGACAATCATATTGTATTGGAGGACTATGTGTGTGAGCCAGTATCATGTAGAGTCATGAATTCACAGACGTACTGTGGAGGACTGTGGGGAATGGATCCTCAAATTTCGAACTTGACAAGTTAATGGAAAATTACAAGAGAGTATTTTGTTACCTAATTGAGATAATTTGTTGAAAGAAAATCGAGATAATTTTGTTAAAAGCATTTCGCTCTCTATGATCGAACATTCCAGGAACACAAGACGACTAATTGATCTCCTTCACTTTAATCCCAAAACATGATGTTGAGAACTGAATAGCTCAACTATAGTCAATTTATCCAACGAAGCTCAGATAACCATGCAATCTTTCGCAGATGAGTTGGTCGAACAAGAGAAGTTCCCAACCCTACTACGAACAATACTACGAATTCAATTGATACTGAAGCTTGAGATAGTCTTCAGGAATGTTTTCATTACTTTGTAACTTAATCTTCAAGTGCTTTTGAACAATACCAACTCGATGAATTCCAGTCTTTCTTCCAATTAGTTCTATACCTGTATTTTCCATCTTAATCAGGGATTATTGCTATTTGCTTATTGGATTGATTGCTTTAGTGCTTTCAAGGAATTGAGAAATATTCATATAAAAGCAATTAACTGTTGATACTTGAGCAAGATGTTCATGGAGCCTGTCATCAACTATACTGTCTCTAGGAATCTGATGCCAGCTTAAATAGCTCAAATATTCATTGTTACTAATAAAAATAGCCTACTTATTTCTGATCGCTTAGCCTTACTTTTATAAAATAAGTGGGGGCTTTCGAGTGAAGAACGCTCGAGCTCATATTCCAGATAACTCTCATAGTTGAAATTTTGCTTACAACTTTGGGTTATACTTAAGACTGTTCAAGATCAAGACAAATCTACATTGAACTTCAGAGTTATCTTCCAATAACATGATCATTTCAATAACGTCAACGTTGCCAAGCACGAGCTATCTGCTACTTCATCTATGAATAACATTGAGGCAATTATAAAATTGAATCATAGCTTACTTGAAAAAGTTCATGAAAAAACACATTTATGAATAATAGGTGCATTATCCATTTATAATATTTTCCCAACAAGAATACGATAATGGGAGATTGGCGATCTGATTTTTATAACAAAACTAGCCGGCAGGCCGCTCGCCTTCTCTGCCTAGCCAGGGGGCGGAGCCCCCTGGACCACCGAAAGTATCGGCAGTGTGATCTGAGACAAACAGGCTCGCTTCGCTCGCCTGCAAATTCCGTTAAGAATGGATTAGAAATTTATTGAACACAGCATTTCTAAACCTAATCTGGACCTGATTACCAAATTTCAACATTTTAGGCCAATTTGTCCTCGAAAACTCTAGGAAAACTCCGGAAATTCCGAAAAATAGTAAAACGCTAATATTGAGCGTAACCTTGGGAAGTATATCCATCGGTCGATTCAATATCTTCTAAATTAGTTCATCTATAATCTCGCTGAAACATTGAATAATTAACAGTACGGATTGATCGTATCAAGGCGGAAGTTATGCAACCCACTATACATTTACAAATTTGAAAAATTGATTACTGGCGTACTGTTTAACGGATTTCAAAATTATTTTACACTACATTTCTATAGACCTTATCTGAACCTGCTCACCATTCAACATTAATATCAACATTTTCTACCGATTGGTTATCGAAAAAATATGAAATTCTGAAAAACTATAGAATAACTCAAATATTTGTATCCTTATGAAGTTTCAAAAATCCTTTCTGAACTGAACATGCCTGCCAAATTTGAACGTATTCGGTTCAGTGAATTTTTAATTCTGGTGATGAATGAATGAATAAATCGTATTTTTCGTGATTTAGGTACTAGTTACTGACAGACCCATTGAATCACGCTTTCAAATACGTTAAGTACTTGGACGAATAACACTATCAACTATTGAAAAACATGTGTTAATCTTATCAATTTTTCAATAATTTTAAAAGATTAGGCCTACTCTAATAATTGAATTTCAACTTATTTCTTCCTTCAAAGACGATAACAATGACATAATACTACATGTTCATATTATGTTGAGTCATAACACAAAAAGTCCACATCACAATAACGTATGTAACCGGCAATGGAGATCAAACTCACAATAAATTGCTACATGCTTGTTATTTTGATGTTATGGTTGGTTTTAGTCCTATAAGCTATCAATTGTCAATACCATAATACCATCAACCTTCTTCAAATTCAATTTCTTACAAACCTTGTATTTCTTATGAATATCAATGAATCAATGATATTTAAAAATTATGACTCTTTATGTTCATAACTTTAAAGTTTTTTCAAACGATATCCAAAGAATCATCCAAAATGATCTTTCATAGGATCACTTCTCCGTCTAAACCAACCACTATTCCAATAGTTGATTTTGTTATTCCTAAATGTGCGATGTGCTTAACTAATTTGAAAGTAATAATTCAATAGCTGTCATCTAAGGACTACGGTTTTCATGGAGGTGTCTCAAACTGTTGGAAACTGTCTCGAACGGATCCAAAGTACTGCTTTTCATCAAAGGGCTAAACGTCAAAGGCCGACGTACTTGGCGTGCCAAACTACGACAACTGTAATAGTTTATCGAGTAGAAAGCACTGAACCGTAACCAATAGCCACTCGAGCTCCAGAAGTCAGTTCACAAATGACTGGAGGACGAGGTGAAATTCAATTGATGATCTTGTTATTTCAGCTGCTGTAGCAAGTTATGCGACGTACCTCCAGTAATTCAAATGTTCTCTGTCCAATCAAGTTCCTTCGAATAGGAGTTTATGTTTCAAATACTCTTGTTTGATCAAAGTTTCACTAATCATTATATTATATGGATTTCTAATAAAATTATAAATTGGCCTGATTTGAATTGGAATTGGATCTTATCTAATGCTTATCGAATTAAAGTATGCTGTAAATAAGAAAATTCAATGAGAGAAATGCTTAGATACTATAGTAGATAGTTACCAAATCTAAATTCTATGATAGGGTACACACAAGCTGAATCCGGACAGTTCCCGGACCAGTCCCGCTCAGAAACAGTTGAAGCAATTTTGTCTCACTTCCACACTTGTCTCTCTCTCTCACACACACATACATTCGCACTCACTGGAAACGGTTGCGGCTCGTTGGTATCCCACCGTTCGTGTGAACCTATACTAAAATCCTGATAGATTGATGTGGAATGATTGATAAAAATTTCTTGAGAAATTACAGAATAATGCAATGAAAAATAAATTTCCAGGAGAGCTGTCACCTAAAATTAGCTCCCTAGCTGATGTAACCAAATAGCTTCTTTTCTAAAGCTTCTATTGTCTTTTTTGATTCGAAAAATATCTGTTGCTGTTCATCCGTCTTTTTCCACCAACCAATTAATTGAAAAAAAAAACATGAAAACTTTGTACTGAAATCACTAACTAATTCCAATACCAAGTTTTATGCCCGGTTTTTCCAAGCACACTCAATTTGAAGGACCCTCAAGTTTACTACACTTTACTACATTACCTATACTTGTCATAGAAAATGTCAGCTGTTCATCAAAATTTGAGGGTCCCTCAACTTCGAGTGTGCTTGGAAAAGCCCGGCCTTAATGTTCTATTGAAAAATATCATCAAGGCATAGGCTAAATGACAACTCAAATAATTGATAACATTGCCTGTTGGAGCGAAAAAGAAGCAGACGAAGCCTCATAACTTCTTGGCGTCAGCTATACTTAGTTCCTATTCAAATACTTCAATCATACTATTAACTGCGATTTTAATTTTCCATGTACAATTTCAATAGGATGAATTCATTCCCGCGCATAGGTACTCATGCCCATGCGGGTCTTATATTTTTATTTCAATGATTGATTGGAATGATTTGTTTTGTCAATAATATGTCAAATTTGAATTTGAATACTACACAGTCATGAATCATTATGCCAAGATATCATGAGTTAGAATAGCAAAATCATAGTTCTCGAATTAATAGTAAAAATAATAGATGATTATCGTATAATAATATTTTTGGTCATCGATCTTTAATTTCTGCTCTCTATGAAATAAATACAGTATAACTTTTATTTCCGATTTTGAAATAAAATAGATCATGACATTCTTTGAATCAAGGTTCCAGTTGAAAGATATGAGAAACAGTTTCCAAATAGAAGAAGAAATGTTTCATTGATTATGCAGCAAGTTGATATAGGCTAATCGGGGATGGTGGCAGCATCAGAGTAATAGCAGCAAATATAATATTGAAGTAATAATCATGTTTAACTTTAATACTCGAATGAGAATTGAAACAGCAACCGATACAGAATTTACCGAGTAGCTGGATTAGTTTGGCAATATTCTTCCACTGGGTGAATCTAGATACAGACAAGCAGTATAAGTGAAGAGCTAGTACAAACAGTTTTATTTTAGAGAGAAGTCATCGAAATACAAAACACTAGATTTCTCCCAGAATATCCTCATTTATTGGGTTCCAGATCACAACAAATCTATTATTCCCGTTTGAACAACGTTTCAACTTCTTGTTTTCGAAATGCTTTGAAACTCAAGAGAGCCATGCCTTATTTTATTTATCTATTTATTTGTTCGAGCTAGTACAAATACAATTATCATTTCGAATGGAAAACAGGCAACCACCCAAAACTTCTTCAATTCTTTGGTTTAATCATATAGTCCAATTCTAACAGTTTTGCAGAGGAATAAAGTGGTAAGAGTGATAAGATTAATGAGGAATCTGGAATATTTAACAAAGCAATAAACATCAAGACTTGGGCACTAACCCAACACCATTGTAAATAAGAATAATGAGTTGTTTGACGTTAAAAGGATATAGTTAAGTATGGCAGGCCAAGTGATGCCTTCCTCTGCAAACTGCGAAGTTTTGAAAACAGTTGATGACTTTTCTCGAGAACAATTTTTGGAGCCGAGCCTTGTTTTGTCGTTCGTTCCTGGTCCAAAATGCTGAACGATTCGAACTGTTATAGCGGCGTGTAAAAAACCAGAGAAGAAAATTATTTTTTCACTTTATCGGAGACGGAAGGAGAAAGTTTGCAGCAGCGAATCATCTTGCACTCGGAGGCGCAGAGTAAATACAAGATGGAGAAATAAAAAGAAACGTTCTGTTTTATGTTTGTTTAGCGGCACGAATCTGAGGAGCGGTGGCCCCGTACTTTTTGCTGAGATGAACGACAGTCTCGTTTAGAACATCTTTACAAAAACCTGCCCCCCCCCTCCACCATATACCCCAAACCCACCCACAGACAACCAATCTGATGCACAGCAGTCCGCCTAGAAGACATTTGCGAGTTTCACTCTGCCATTCCCTTGTTCACAATCTCAACAGGAAATCTTAAAAATTATAATCATCAAATAGACGAGAAGACACCGGTACTTGCTTTGTGGAATAAAATATTCGTAGAAGATAGAATTCTGATGTGCCTCTCGTGATCTTTATTACTGAGACTGTAGTTGTTAAAATTTCTAGCGTATGAAATTATCCAAGCTCATTGGCTGATGTAACTTTATTCTTACAGGTGTTGAAGGATCTGCTTAAGTCTAATAAGAGAAGACTAAAATGCTGTGAAAAAATTGATAACGTGATAATACGGAGGGTTAGTTTGTTTATGAGATGTATTTAATACGTATGCCTGAATAATACTGAATTTGATGATTTGATATTAGAATGAGAAATCATCCATAAAATCATTTTTTCTAATAATTGAAATATTTCACAAAATATAATAAGGTTGATACCTTTATTTGATAAGAATAGTTGGTAGAATAATTATTTCTTTGTTGGAAGTTGAAGAATTCATATTCAATACACTGGCGTCTCGTACCCACGAAACAGGTGATGTGCTCGTAAATTTTATAGCACTTCACCTGTTTCGTGGGCACTAGCCGCCAGTGATTCAATATAGGCTAGTATAGGCTTAGTTCACAAGTTTAGGATTCATTTGTTCCAGAAATATCCACTTTGTTTCAATATTGTAGACTATGTTGCATGAGAGCGCAAAACAAATGGTATATCAGGAAATATGATACACTACTTCCGGGTTTTTCCAAGCACACTCAGAAATGAGGCACCCTCAAAGTTTGATGAACAGCTGACATTTTCTATGATAAGTATAGGAAATGCAAACTGTTAAATTAAACTTGAGGGTCCCTCAAATTTGAGTGTGCTTGGAAAAACCGGGCTTAAATGGCTCATAATACTCAAATTACGAGAATAAGGTTTTCACCATCAGAGACGACAGTTTATTTCCATTTTTCGCCTTATGACTTCGGTAATGAATCATGATTCTTGATTGAGTGACGAATGCAATGTGGAGTGAATCGGGGTGCGAGTACTAGCATTTCACATCATAACAGCGCCTTTGAGTGCTAGGGTAAACGGGAGTGAGCAGTTGTTAAACATCTGCGGTCGGGGAAACTGTGATTGCGGCTGCGACCAGATTCTCAAGCAGCGAGCAGCAATAAAAGCGCGGCGCGGCGCGGTGACGTTTTACAGCAACTGGAATAATTCAGCTTGAAGCAGGAAGACGTAAACGTTGATGGAGTAGCTGTGTTCTTTAAAAGAGTATAAAGAGCTGTGAAGAAATTGTGTGTGCTGGGTGTTAGATTGTTGTAGTGGGAGGGTGGGGGATGGGGTAGGAGTAGGGTGAACTGCACTAGCAGCCTTGGTGCTTGAAACGTGCTGCCTGCATTACATAGGCCACACTGCAGCACAGCCCTTTTCATACACTCGCGATTTTACTTCTTTCACGACCAACCCTTGTGCTAAGAATCTTTTACACCTATACAGCCTACTAAAATGACTTCTTCTCCACATCCTATCACTTCATCTCCCTCTTTAACTTTTCTCCGTCTACCACCAACTTTTCTTCTTCTTCTTCTTCTTCTTCTTCTTCTTCTTCTTCTTCTCCTTCTTTCCTCTTGTTCTCCTGCACTTTTACATTACATTAATACATTCATAAATTTTGAAATTGATTCATCTTCTAAAACGTTAACTTTTTTTTGTTGAAAAAATATAAATTTGTTGATCGTATCATCAGTTTCCCTTTAAAGTATCGCTTTTTTGTCTTTAAAGCTTTTGAATTTCACGTGATTTTCCTACCCTACTTATTTTTATCTCATATGTTTTTTAGAGAGTACTAACCTGTTGTCATTCCAACTTATTTCAATCTCGCTCTTCCTTTCTCCTTAAATTCCAAAGTTCAAATTCCACATTATCTTTTAACCGCTTACTTAATATAAAACTATACACCGTATTCTCATGCTCTTTCTTCTTCCGCTTATTTTCTCCTTCTTTTCCCAGTTCTCCCTTCTCCCACACTTTCCTCCTCTATATCAGTTTTCTTCTTCCGACATCTCTCACCACTTCCCCTATCATTCCCCACTCTCTTTCTGACATCTCTTTCCAAACTTCACACAACTCTTTACTGTACGTCATTTCTTGCTCTTCTTCTCCCATTACTTGTACTCTTTCTCCCTGTAAATGACTTCCTTCTCCACATCCGTTTTTTCTTGTAACCACTTGTACCTGCCGTGCTGCGCCGCACTGTATGTTGCGTATAAAAAAGAGCATTGTTGGAGGCAAGTAGGCCTAGTGAGTGAGGCTGGAGAGGCCTGTTTTTAACGCCTCTTGACAGCCTCCAGGGAATTTTTCAGCGCTGCCTGTTTAGTGCCGCCTGGCACCTCCTAAGCCCTCCACTCATTCCTGGCTTTTTGCTCATGATACCCTCTACCATACTCAATTCTTCCCACCCTTAGCACTGCCTTACCATACCTATAACTGTTTCACCTCTAAAACCTGACATGTGCAAAAAACCATTCCACTGTCTAGCTCGAAATTTTATTTCTCTTATCTTGATGGGATGCAAATTACAGATATATATTATGATAATTATCCTTCAAGAGTGGTATAACATTGAGATACCTATGCTACAGGCTTCTACGTGGATAATTATAATTGGAAGAGCTATAAAATTCTCGCGGTCAGGGAAGAACATGCTTACTATCATCACTGGCGTCTCATACCTACGAAACAAGTGGAGGGCCCGTATCTTTAACTATACAACACTTCACCTGTTTCGTGGGCACAAGACGCCAGAGACTGTCAGTCTGATATAGATTCAAATCATAATGCTCTGATTGAGCCCTTAATCTCACTTATAGCCTTATAGGGTGGTGAAATATATGATTTATTATGCTGTTCAAATTATTGGCTGACTCTAAAACCATCTTTAGATGCAAATTTGAACATTTCTTTGACGTTAATTATTGTTTGTTGAACTTTAAGTGATCTACAAATTTGAGCTTGTTTTGGTTTATCTCGCCACAAACTATTTAGAAATATAGGAATTGATGAAGCGATCAATGAACTCCAAACCTCAACAATACGGTTTACACATATCAGTAGGAAAGTTGGAGTTAATCCGAAGAACAATTTTTGGAATGTTTATTTCACAAAACAATGATCCTAGAATGATAGCGATATCAGTTTCTTTCAGAGGAATTTCATGGTACACTGTCACATCTTTTTCTACCCTGGACTCCTCACAACTGAGCTATCAGTCGTCCCAAGTCGCCAACTACGAGTTAACTCAGAATGTGAGCACCACATTGTAAGAGCGATAATAATGCAACCTGGTTTTTTTGCACGATCCTTATTCGAGTCCGGTGTCATTTCGTAGAAATTTATGTCCCAAAAACATATTCATTGTGATTAGTTCCACTTCACTGGCTCTCTGTTGATGATGATGGTTGTATATTGCTCTTTCCACAACAAACCAAAACAATGTATATGTATAGCTGAGTTGTCGTAGAGGAGAACTGAGACTCAGCTGAAAATATACAGCTCATTGACGTCTCTGTAGACCGCATTAGCCAGACTGTGGGAATATCTGGAGCGTCCCCCCTATCTTCCCAAAAACTCCGCCTGCGGGAATAGAATCATTCTCTTGTGCGTGGATAGTTCACCAGTGCTTTTTCTTCGATTTTATGAGGAGCTCTCAACTTTTGCACTCAAGTGAGTAACTAAAATTCAGCGGGCGTACCCTGGAGATTCGTGAAACTCTTCTCAACTGAATATCTTATTATCTCCTAATACTAGATCACGCATGTACATTCTTGATACACTACTATCTTCGAATTTTTGTAAAGTCGCTAACAAAGTTTTACTTGTTTGATCATTATACTAGAGAGGCGTTCAAGTAAGCATACCTAATCCACCTTGCTGGCACGTACGAACGAAACAGGTGAAGTGCCCGTATCTTTTACTGTGCAGCACTTCACCTGTCTTGTGGGCACGAGCTGCCAGTGATTGCTGGTGGATTCTACCTATTTTTCATAAAAGTTTCACCTTTCTATCGATCACTCAGATATTCTTATGTTTCCTCTGTTATAATTTAAAAAAAATATCCTATTAGACTATAATATTATGCATTCATACAACAATTTCAATTCTCTCTACAATTCTCTCAATTGTAGTCTATGTAGTAAAATTGTATTGTATTGTATTGTAAAATGTAGTAAAATATTGTGTCATTCTCTCAACAATTCAATTTTATATTCTCTTCTAATAACGCTTTAATAAAATTTTAAAATTTGAAAAGCTTAATATATAGTATAATAATACAATAAAATGGATTCATCACATTTTTAATTTTCTCAATAATGATTTAAGTGGGCTTGCAGTGGAGCAATATGGAAGCTTGAAATTCTCAACCATTCTGTTATCCATATTTCATGTTTAAGCTACAATAATTATGTAACAAACTTCAAAGTATTCATGTATGGCTTCAAGTCCTTGTATTGATTGAATAGGATTGATCATATTCAGACAATGTCTGGTGACAAGACATTCTTCAGGTTCAGCGTGATTATAAAATAGTCGAAGGGTGGCCTGTATTATTTTCAACGTGGCTTGCTGATGTAATTTAATTCATGAATAGATCCAATGCAAGCTCATACTTCGAATAAGTACTTCTTAGAACAAGCGATACAATAATTACAAAGAAGACTAATAATAATATTTTAATTCATATATAAGAAAAACTAATATAATTATAAGAAATTTAGGATCGTTAATGATTTTGATTTTTTTATATTGTGGATTGAAATAATTTTATTGGCGAACCACAGTCCTCTTGAAATTATTGTTTCGTCAGTTCTGAGATGTACTTCTTCAAATTATGAGCTTGCATTGGATCTATTGATATACCTGATGACTATTCATGAATTCAATTACATCAGCAAGCCACGTTCAAAGGGAGCTTATCTCGACGATTGAATGGCGCAGCGACAAAAACAGGCGAGTCCACTGCAGTTTGGTCATCCAACATTGAACGATAAGTTGATCAATTCGATTAATGGAATTCAATTTGCTGAATTGAATCGTGATGAAGTTGGAGAAGTTTTTTGAGGACGACCATTGTTTGTTTTCCAATTAAATGGGAATTTCTAATGGTTTATTTATAATTTATATAAAGAATAATCAGTATACTAATGCCGAGACTGTACTTCATGTAACCAGAAGCACAATACACTGATTCAGTATACACTGATTTAGTATTGTACATTAAAGAAACCAATATCATATTATTGAGTTCCGCCCTCAGCTTCTTATAGCCTTCATCATGATGGATCATGGGAACAACAAACTATCAATTAAAAATTTATGAACTACTCTATGCATCAATATTATAATTATATTTTATTGACAGACAAAAGCCTATAATATATACGTGGGCTTACGAGAATCTTTTGAATGGAATTTGAGTGAGCAGAGTTATGAGGGTACAACTCTTGTACATTCTTGATCATTTATAGCTTGAGTTTCAGAAATAGAATCTCTTTTGATTGCCTCAAATAGGGCTGGGGTCAAATTTTCAACTTCTGAACAGCAAAAAGATCCTTCATTCTGCGTCATTTAGAACTTTTTGATTAGTTTCTGGAGAATACGAGATATGCCTTTCAGCTTGGTTTATTTGTCCAGGCGCTTTCTCAGTCACTATTTTGGAAGAATTAGGGGTTGCAGAGTGGGAAGAAGGCCGTGGATAAAGATCGAGAAGGCAATGGAGTGAGAAACGAGAGAATAGTCGGATAGGGATTTTGGAAAGATTGGCAATGAAGTCAGTGCTTGAGTTGCTCTCATGGAATCGGATTCTCAGAAGAGAGCGAGCACTAGAATGGAAAGATAAAAAACTTTGAACTTCGATGGAGAGATATATGTTCTCCAAAGAAAGTTAAACTGTGGGGCACCCATTCACTTTGCAGGCCGTTGAGTTGCTCTTGGTGCTACTTTTATATCAACTTCGACTGTTGCCTCATACATTAATAAATCAACCCATCAAACTTCCACAGTCATCATTTGGAAGCATATTGGTATAGAAGCATTATATTATGTTTTGTATGCAAATTCAATCTCTAATGGTTCAATCATATCAGCCGGTTATGTATTATAATCTTCATGATATTAATATTTCCCTTTCAGTTGTCAAATTCCAATCTCATTCGAAATCATTATTACTCGCTACAAATTGAAATGGGACTTCAATCACTTAGGATATTATCTTCCACTCTTGATAACTCCTTTTTGATAACAGCCAGACCACTTGAAATCAAAATTTTAAAAATAACTGAGTGATATAGCCTTTGAATGTCTAACAAAAAAATTCTTGAGGATTCTTCTTTCAAGAATATTGATTTCTGCTTCATTCTTCAAAATACAAAGCTGCTAGTGAACTCGACTTCTATTCCACTTCAAGCCCTCACCTGGAATAATCATGTTATAGGATGCTCCTCATTCAAAATGTATTCATAGTATAGTCCGATCAAGTCAAACTTATAAAGTTCAATTTGAAATAAATACACTCAAATCAAGAGATTCTGAATAGTTATGGATTTTATTGTCGTATATTCTTGATTGTTGAGAATCATTCTTGAAAAGGGGAAAGAATGGAATATAAAAATCTACTTGGGCTTTTAATTAAAATTTATATCTTTGATTTGCAGATGAAGAACACAATGGAGGAGTGGCGAGTTGCTTTATTCGTCCTGCTTGCTGCTCTAGTACCAAGATCTCTACAAGATAAAGGTGAGTCCTTGAATATACTCAACAGTTCATGGACTATACTCTAAAACGAAAAACAAGGAATGATTTTTTGAGAAGATCCTCTATCGAATGTTAATTTACCTCCATAATTATTGAATATCATCTGTCATGAAATAAACACAATGAAGACTGGGAATATTCTGATCAAATTCATTGAACATTATTTTATTCTCAACAATTTACAATAATTGTATACTACTATATGAAGTTATAATGTAGCAGCATTTATACAAGATGCTCAACAAAGTCCATCATTATGTATCTATAATGTAACAGTATATACGATTATTCAGTACGATAGCAGCATTCCAACATTCACTGTCGAAATCAGTGTTTCTAAAGTTGAGCTTAGAAAGTAAGTTAGCTTAGAGAGTTGAGCTCATGTTTTAAGACCCACATAGGTACTACATTTGTACTGTTAGCATTGCCAACATACAAGATCAAAGTACAGTAGCATTTCTACACTCAATTCTCAGGTCAGTGTTTCAAAGGAAATTGACCTCATTATGGAATGAAAGCCAAGTTGAAATTCATAACAAACTAAATAGCAGAGCTTATTCGAAATAAGACCCAGAATTCATGATCTCAAATTATGAAGTCCATGTTTTGCAATAGGCGGTAATGCTTCATTATAATTACGGTGATTATTTGCGAGGTCGCCTGCTGTTGAAGTAATTGAGTGAACTTGGTCACTGTGAACTTGAAAGGAAAATTGATGTCAAATATTTTTGCGCCCTTAGAGGAAGAAACTCGTTGACGTTTCTGAATTGAAAACAATGCGGCGGCGAAGAAAGCAGGGGCGTCCAGAATAAATGCCAGAGCAATTAAACTGGCACACTGGGACTGCCAGCAGTCCCTCTGAAATTATGAGAGCGCCTTGGAAATGTCTTTCATTATAGAGCGAAACGCGCAAGGAATACGCTACGTGATCATTCTGAATGAGCTGGCTGTTTGAGATGGCAGTATTCAATTTAGATTGTGGAATTTGAATAGGAATTTACAATTGATTTACATTCAATAATGAGTGACATTTGGAAGACAGCTGGCACTCCATCGTAGTGACTCCATTCCAAACAAAACGTTTAAGATTGTCTTCAAGCAATATTTCTTAGGTTGAGGGTTTTGAAACTTTGTTTTGGCACTGTAAGGGCAAATCTTTTACAGAAAAACGAAGTCTTGTCATTCTGACCTGATAAATTACCAGACCACTGAGAATAAAGAGTACAAGAGAAATACCAAAAATTACTGTAATAGTATAATGTAGTTTAAAAATATTAAATTATAATTTGATATAGTTTTCTATGTAAAATTGCTATTCTATACGACTAGACTAAATTGAGCAGCAATCAAGAAGTAATAAAATTATGAGAAAGCCTAATTACGAAATATCTCCTATTATCTTTATTATAATATAGATTATTGGAAAGTCCCTGATAATTATGTACTTTACCTACCTAATAACCTACCTAATAATGCACTTTTGAAAAATGAAGATGAATGTCTCAACCTTTTGCTTGTTTTACATGGTCTTCCAAACTTCCAGTCGGCTATAGGCTTCTGTCATCAAAATAATAAATGGGTTCTAACTTAGTGAGTGGGTTGAGTCATCATCACTCTTCTTCAACTTGCTACAGAGAATACATCAACCAATTTCCAGCTTGGGGTCACTGTTTGTTAGAATTCCAAACACACGAAAGATATGTTTCAGATTACTCATCACAAATTCCTTGTAAATTTTTGGTATTTATAACGACTGAAAGCAGCCTGGATAAAAATCCAGTTTCATAGCAGAATGTGAACAGTATCACACTCATGTAAATATTGGTAAGTAATTTTTTGAATTTTTTCGGCAACTGGGAATTCAGCAGCTTTATTGGCTAACGCGCTCTACTGGGTATTTTTTGGAATCCCTCACATTGATATGTGTGTGCTTAGGCCTCATGCCGCAGCGAGCATATCCAGCTTGGCTGAGGGCGCGTGTTTTACTTTGAAGGAATGAGGGTGTGTTTTGTATGTATTTATATTTATGAAGAGCGCTCTACGTGAGCGCCAGGTGAAAGCCAGTTTTTGGTATTCAAAATTTCCAGCCTACGCCCAAGCCTCACTTTCACGCTCTCTCTTCAACCAAATGCATTCTTCCAACTCTTCGTTTTCCAAAAGTTATCCTTTTTCCAAGAGAGAGAGAGAGAGAGAGAAACGTTTTCAACAAGAGAGAGTTAGGCGGGAATAAAGAGAGAACTCTGATTCGCTATCACTCTTCAACCTTTTCCCACCACTCTATTTGTTCACAGATTTTTCTCCTTCCTTGTTATCCTGATGTTTATGTCACAGCATACATATGAAAAATTCAATTATACAAATCAGTCACAAAAACCTTGATCATATTCATTTCATTCAGTAACCTGTTCACTTTTTTGCATCTCTTACACCAATATTGAATCCTCATTTCCTTGAAATTTTTATTTATTTGTTTCATCAAACTTTATAGATATACTTACTAATTACTTTTTCCATTCGTTTCATAATGGTTCATAGAATTTTGCTTTCGTATTCAGAAACAGACATTCTCTATTTCATGATTCGAACTCTCGTCAGTACTACTCCAACTATTCTACATAAGTATAGCTGACGCAAAAAGTTAGGTGGTTTTGTCTGTCTCTTGATGTAACCTTCTAACAGATGATGTAATTCATGTATTGTCTTTTTGTATTGCAAAAAGCATCACATACGCCTATCTAAATAGCATCTACAATTAACAAAATCAAATATTGCACAACTATAGAAGACGAACTTGCATAACTTTTTGGCGTCAGCTATACATTTTCATAATAAGTTACTCACCTTTCAATCATTTTCTATGACTCTCTCAGATAATTTTCGAATTAGACAAATCAGTCTTCCTTCTCAAAACGTATTGAAAGGATTTTTCCTTCCTCTCTCACGTGAATCTCTCGCCCATCTCTGCTCACTGACTCTCTCTCTCTCTCTTCGTCTCACACTTTCTAACCCTCTGGCCATACTCATTGCTGTCCCTCTCAAATCCATTCCAACTTTCAGTAGCTCCCAACTCACTCACATTAAATGCTCTCGATGGGATGTCGATGTCGACCTACTAATATTAGGCCGCCGCATGCTGAGCCGTTAGCTCTATGCTGCACTGTGGGGTGTTACCGATCCCCCTTTCAATATCGCTTAGCGATACACTTTCATCCTTTATCAGATTAATTCGCCTGTATTTGCCGCTCTGCAAATTCCCCCCGTATTAATCAGTTTTATGCACGCCGCCACCGAATTGATTCACTGCTGTATTGAATTCTATTCGGAATAAATTGTTTCGGTGATCGTTGTTGAGCTCTTTTTAAATACTACTCGCAACGTTGAACCCCTACTCTCATCGCATTGGGAAATGCGTCCATATCGTTGTCCCCTCTCAACCCTCCCCCCCTCAACACTTGTTGGCCTGCTTTGATCTGATTTGTTTGAAACTCATTCCCACTCCCACCCTCACATCACCAATGCATAGATGACTTCATAAATTCGAAAATGATCGCCTGATTCTTTAATCAAACTGAACAACGTAACTCTCATACGACTTGATTGAGAGGATTAGGACAACAATATGCCTCCCATGAAATTTAATCGAATTACTTATCCAATTATTGTGTATTGCTTTCTCCATGGATTTATTATTCGATGTAGAGGAAGTTTTCCTCTACACATTTAAATCAAACTGGGGCGATGATGTCGCTATTCGATTCTATCAAAAAAGATTCGAACTTCTCGAATATTATTGGACAAAAAGTATTATAGGTCTATCTCAATATTTCAATGGGCGCTAACGATCATCAATTTATTGCTTTGCAAAATATTTGGTTGAATCATATAGTTCGAGATTGAAATCATGTTCTGTTCTGTTTAATGTGCCAAGTTTCGATATTAAAAGCATGTCTTGTTTAATGTGTGATTCAAAATACAGTCATGTATAATTGTATATAGTTGGTACTGATTTTTCTGACTAGAGTAGAGTTTTTCTGGAACTACAACGTAGAATCAAATATATTTTCCATATCGTGATTTTTCAAAAATTCACTTACCGAATGCTCTTCCATTGATGAAATGAAACTCATTTGATGGATAAATTCAATACACTATGAATTTTGGAATATTACCAATTGATCAAAACTCTTCAACTCATTCCCACTCGCTAATTCCAGTATTCATACAATATCAAATAAATCAGTCACATACCGCGATTCGATCAGTAGTTTTGTTGATGAGAGTAAGTTTCTAACCATTGCTATGAATTTGCCACTCATTGATCATCACTACATCATTCACATACAACACACTAATTAGTTGGGGTTTTTTGTCAATGTCATGCAACACAAGCAAACAAGAGTGAGTGCTTTTAGCATGTTGAAAAGTTTGGCTTATAGCAATCTGTTACAGCAGAAGCGAGCGGCCGAGACGAGAGACGCTAGGTCGGGTCGGTGTTTGTGTTTTCTCGCTGGTTGTCTCCGTGTTTTGTTCATGTAGGCTGCAAGCCAAGTTTTTGCATACTCTGAGGGTTGCGGTCAGTTACCGCAAGCCAGAAAACATCTGCAAGGGGTCTTCGCCCGCTACCGCTTTGGTTCGCCTTTACTCACTCCTCACCAACCCATTCCTTCTCAATTCCCCAACTCTCCTTACCTCACACAACTTTCCTAACATAGCTGAAATCGCCTTACTCATGAACCTAGTACCGTTAAAACTGCGGTTGTAATTTGAATCGCATCATCCTAAAATATACTTTCCATTACTGTAGTCATATTTCATGCTCGAATTATCAGGCTGAGTTACACCGCTAGAATTATAGAAAGATACCTGACGCACCTTCGTTACGAGCTTATTGAATTCCATCTTAGCTTTTTCAATAGAAGGCCTTAGCCTAATAAAATAGCAGCATTGCCTAGTAGGTACAGTTCCGGTGAATAGAATATTCTATTTTTCGTGGGTACAGTCTGCTCTTATAAAAGCATTGAGTGCAGTTACAAATCGTAAATGTTAACTTTGTTCTTCTCTCTTTCATGCATTATTTCCATGAAATATTATCATTAATTTTTGCTGATGGAATTTATTTTATGTTCTCTGTAGGCTACTAGGTTGTGATAGAAATTGACAGAAAAGACAGAAAATAGACAAATATGATTGTATGGAGATGATTCGTAGCAAGTCAGATGTGAAAATGCCCACAGGAAACGCATCCGTTGGAACAAATTATTCAAAAATGATTCCAATTTTTCCACCTACTGTACAACATAGTCACTTCTAAGGCTTTCTCAGAAGTAGCTATAATTACACAGACATGTCTCTAAAAAACTAAAACACTACAAAATGAGTTCCTTGTACATTCCTCATTGACAGTACTTATTTTTCTCAAAGGAAGAAAAGTAGCGTAGAATGGAGATACATAGTGTTCAAACTTCAATAAAAAGTATTGTTTCATTCAATTCTGTTATTGAATCAATCGATTATTATGATAGTATGTTTTTTCATGATGCTGCACATATTTGAACAGGATACTTATATTTTGGAATGCTGAATGTTGGATACGAAAATATTTTACATTCAAAAACTGTATCGATTCGCGAACTGTTATCATATATCTCTTATGATAATCAAATTAAAATCAATACTGTATCACATGTGAATTTCAAATCAAGCTACAGAACATGTTGAAGTTTTCACAGTATTCAACTGTCGAAATATACTTGAATTTCTAGAGGCTTTCTGAAACACAGTGCTTAACTTGGGGATATCTCCCATTTTATAATGCTCATAGGTTTAATCGTGTCTCACAATCGATAAGATACTTATTGGATAGCATCAGCGGAGAGAAGGGAACAGTGCGACACTCAACAGCAGTTTTATCGTCCGCTTGAAATGGCTTCGCCGGTGGACTAGCAGCAGCGGCGGGCGGAGTGTGGGCGACAACTGAACGAATCCCAAAGCTAAGAAAGTTTCATCAGTTAAAAAGTTGTTCGATCGAGAAGGAGAATACGGTCGACAGCGTTTCTAAAATAAGTTACTTTGCCTCGGAAGCTGGATTTGTTTGACACTTTTGAACCTTTGAAGGACGCGATAAGTCAATATCGAGAGAAAACTCCGACTAACCATAAATTTGATGAGAGAAATGTCAAGCACGATGTTGAATGAGGCCTAACTCCCCGGTGATCTTAATCGAAACCGATATTTTGTTCAGATGTAAAGCCATCACACTTCTGAGAGAAATTTGAAACTCTTTATATTTTTTTATATAACCAGCAACCATTCCATCATATTGAACATTTTCACGATTTCAATCGAATTCCTCGATGCTGAATTCCATTCATTTCCATAGTTAATATTGAAAGTTTTTTTTACATTCAAAAGTATACAAGTAGGCCTATACATTCTCTAGTTCTGGAAATTTTGCCCTTTTGACCTTTGTTATAGAAACTTTCATATGTTATAATGAATATTGCTACTCCTAGTGGTGGCCAAGTTTACTTGTGCCAGTAGCATTTCACTACTCTCGATGTATTATGCTGCTGTATTTCAAATTGAGACGTTTTTTTCTTGTATTGAATTTTTGTTTGACTGTATAATTGTGGGCCTATTTCAATAATTCATCATGTCTTTATTGTAGACTAGTTTCAGAATCTCATTGTAAGATATCTTGGTTCTATACCTATTTTTGTTGTTGGTGGTAGAAATAAAATTCAAATTTGAATTTTAAAAGTCAAAATTTGTGTATAATTCAAGTTTCAAGTGTTATCATACTTATATTTTAACATCAAATGATTGAAATTAGTAAAAAGAGACGCTTTAGACTTTGTGTTTCAATTTTCAATTGTCTTGTATTTTAATCTTGTGAATAAACTTTATGCTCATGAATGAATTGGGTATGCTTCGCAATAAATTCTAATTTAGTGATTAACAATCGTCATATATTTGCTACAAAAATTCACATTTCTAATCAGAAATATTTTCCAAAATGAATTAGACTTGGAAAGAATAATATATAATAACAATAATATATAATTTATAAAAAACTTCATCCACGGATAATATTCATCTGCAACTCGTATTTGTTAAGTAATTGAAAATATAACTACACTAATAAATTTTATGCAGTCACCATTTGAATTTTTCATCGAAGATGAAAATAAATTGATTTCATTTAGAACTTCTGTAAAACTTTAAGCCTCCTCCTTGCAGACTAATGACTGCAACGCGGTGATATTCTAAAAGATATATCAAACACTCTCTTTGAGAGAGTTGGAATAGTATTGTTATAGTCTTGTAATACGGTAGTTATAACGATACTTTCAAGTGAAAAACATGAATTAAATCTTCCAAAGTAATGAAAATGAGGACTTGTCTCCGACTTTTTACTTTGGTCGTTAACTTGCCGCATCCTATCGACATCGTAACTTTTCAGATGGAACTTGACCATCTCACCGAACATGGAGCAGAGTAGGAAATTTCATTAGTTTGTCTTACATCAGTCTCTCTCTCGAACTTGTTGCTCTCCTGCTTTCTCAGTAAGCCACTTATTTAAGGAGATGGAGAAGGAGAAGAACGGCGTTACAAATTTCTTTCCTCACACGTCATTGGAACACGTGTGGAATTCTACTCAGGGGCCACTTTTCTGGCGAAAACCGGAGAAGGGGAAACATCGCAGCTACCTTGCAAATAAGAAAATTCTTTGCTGAGAGATCAATTCAACTCTGTGGATGGCAAATGCATCAACGTCAATGTCGCACCAGCTACAGCTCCTCCACTTCCACAGCAAAAGCACTCACTTATTCTGAGAATGGTGTGGTGGAGAGTGCTAAGAGATTCACGGACTCAATGTATGAATGATGAGACACTGGTTGAGTTGTATGTAGAGAATGATTAGGATGCATTAGAAAACATTCAAACAGAACTCATTCAGCTTTGATTCTCGGTTTTGCGGGGTAATTCTTGGAACTGAGCATTCATTTCACTCAAAATTGATTTGGCAGGATGGAACTGGCAAGCTTCATGAATGAATTGGCAATAACCTCCAACTACAGGTAACTCATAATGTTCAAAAATACATGGTGTTCATAATGAGCATGAGGTTTAGTAAGCTTAGCAATAGAGCATGAAATAATTATACTCGTACTTCAGAAACATCAATTAACGGCGATACTTGTTTCAAAATGGATTTTGCACTGTTCAATATTGGTTCGACTTTATTCAGTTTCTATTCATGAGAAGTAATAACTTAAAATAAGTAACAATAAATAGTTATCAATAGAATTGGGAATAGTATTTTCAATTCAAGGCATATGCGAATTCTAATGAAAACTTCAAAATATAACACACAAATGAGAATTGCGGAAATCAATACAACTTGATAGATGAAAATGAAATATAATTATAAACCCATCATAAAGAGTTGCAATGAGAATTGTCTATCAATACATAAATATTCTGTTCAATTCTGCAATGCTAGCTTGTTAATCAAGTTTTTGATAATAAGTTTGATTCTCATATCTCAACTAAAAGGACCAACTTATTTTTCCTCCATGGTTTTCATGCCTCGAAGTTTTCCCGCTCAAACTTCAATCGTGAAAAGCTCCCACCAAAGGAAATTTGCAAACAAGACCAGCTCGAAATACCGGAATGTAGATTTTTGCAAATTGCCCACATTACCAAGTTATAGGCGTGAATAGGTGAGCTTACTTGAAAAGCATCCGCGATACAAGGTGTGTGTGTGTGTGTGTGTGGGTGGGTGCGTCGAGTTATTCAGCTGCGGTATTTGTAGGCGAACGCCATAAACGGAGGCCAGCGTACACCTTTTGCCGAAAACAATTTAGACCCTAACTGCTCACCACTGAGCACAGGTCACATACAAACAAAAGCCCTACATGCTACTGCTGCTGTTGCTGCTACCTGCTTAGTTGTGTTGGTGATGTCGTTCTGCTCAGTACAAACATTTATGAAAAGACTTTTCCTAATCTTTGTCTCGCCTCACTGAACACACAGTTTTTCTCGGTTTGCTTACATGCACCCGCTTCTTGACGATCATTTCCTTCTCGCCTACCCCAGCCAGCATTTATCATCAATTATGTTCCAATTTTCTTCATTCACGTTCAAACAATGTGAGGAAGCTTATGAGAATAA
This sequence comes from Sogatella furcifera, assembly GCA_017141385.1. NCBI lineage: Eukaryota > Metazoa > Arthropoda > Insecta > Hemiptera > Delphacidae > Sogatella > Sogatella furcifera. The sequence goes on from CM029546.1 coordinate 23,894,764, forward strand.
AGAACCAGTGAAAAATGCATTTTTATCCCGGATAAATTTATACAAGAAATTAACATTTGTCAATGATGCACAACGACTAACAGAAAGAAGTGTTGAGATAAAGTCATGAGAATCCATAAACAGAGAAGAAACATACGTACAGGAATATGATTGAGAATCATCAATTTATTACACATGAATTACAACTATCTGAGATTACAATCTGATGAACGAGACGTATTATGTTTCCAGCATGCTGTATTCAAAATTAAACTTTAACAAACCCTCTCATAAACAGTGTTAATGATTAAAGTGGAAGATGAATGGAAGAAAAAGATATAAACAGGAGATGAAAATTGGTGTATTCATCAAATAACAACAAATGAACAAACAATTGAGCAAACCGTAGTACTGATTGTATTCAAAAATATCTATTTTTCAAAAATATTCCTTTATTGCTTCTGAATGGCAATCGCAGACTAGATAATATGCTTCTCTCTTCTCTTTCTACTGATTACTCTTTCATATCGAACAGCTTCAAGTGTTCGCAATTCACATTAAGCGTTCTATTCCTATTTCAGGATAGTAAAATATTATGAAATTTTGTTTCATCACTGAACCACAAGTGATAGCACGTCACTTTTGCCATTAAAAACTTGGAAGAACGAGCTGGATAATTTACTTTTAAAGCACTTCTTTTCAGAAGTGGCGGCTCAGAAAATAATAATATCACGAGCGAAAAAAGTGCTGCGAAGTGTGTGTATGAACACTTGGATGGATTATTAGTAAGCAAGAAAGAGTGGTTGTGGGGAGGAGGGGTGTGAGAGAGGAAACAGCGAGCAAGCCAATGTTTATGAGTGGAACGTGGAACCTGCACAGTTAGGCGGACCATTAAGGGTTGCGAAGGATGCCGTGTATATGGAACGATATTTCACAGGCAGTGTCTTTACTGTGGCAAGTCTATATTAGTTTTAGCTCAAGGCATCAGAAATGTTATCTTCATGCATGGAAAGCGACCCATATTACTTCCGCCACACTCCGCGCGAGCATTATACGCCCTAATCACCATCATCATCACCATCCACATCATCCTCTCCTAGATGCTCCTATGCTCTTCGCACTAGCTGTCCAAACTGTAAGAAAAAACTCAAAATTTTCGCTGACAAAAAGTTCTCAACTTTTCGACGATAAAAAGCACTTCGTGTGTGCGACAATCGCGATATTATGCAGGGCAAATGTAGGCCACTATCTCTCAGGGGAAAGTTCTTACTGGCTGTCCCGGGAGCCATCCTCATCTGCTTTTCTGCTTCCAACGTACTACTCCATCTAATAAATATTGAACTCTATAAACATTTTGTTCAGCCTATCTGATACAGGAAAAATATAAAGTATTAATAGAGTACGCTGCTCATACAATACAAAATATCTGGTACCGAGCTGCGCTCTGAAGCTGTCTGCGGCAGAACTGTTGAATTACATAAATGTGTTATTGTAAAAAATCAATTCAAAATTGATCACCTCTCACAATTTTTTGACAAGAACATGTGTTGAAGACTTTAACGTAACTCCATTTACTCCAGCTGGATAGCGATAGCCAAGTACTTGGGTACTTGGGATTATTTCAGAAGGAATATTTAATTCTTTTATTAATGTTGCCAGAGAGTTTTCCTGGACATGAGACCTGGTGCAATCTTATTCTTCCATCACGGTTATATTAGATTTCAAATTTTGAGGAAATCGTTAGAGCCGGTTCCTGGATCCGTGGTTCCACATACATACATACAAACATACATACGTACAGAAATTACTCGCTTAATATAATAGGATATTTTTTTATATTTCCATCAATGTGACAGAAAATGTTTCATGCTTAAACACAGCTAGGAGTGCTATTTTACCGCACAATTAATTAATACTGCAGTAATAATTTACTGCACGGTAACATTAACTCATTGTTTGTTGTATGTTCTTTCCACATTCTACATATAATAGGAACAAGTGATAAATGAATAGAATGTAATCGGAGAAACTATGATGATAAAAATATCAGGACAGGGAAGTTTTGTAATAGGTCGTGAAACGTTTGAAAAATAGAGCTACATATTATAGTACTCATATTATATAATGCTCATAATAATTTTAATATTCGTGTATCGTGTACCATCGATTAGTGTTGGGTGTATCTGAAGAAAATCAGAAATAAGAAAAGAAAATCTAATATGCTTTGAAATATAACTTAATGGACCATAAACTAATAATATATAAGTGTATCGTGCTCTATAATTAAACTAATCAAATACTGGACAAAAAATATGCCTGTCTGATAACGTTTAATTTAGTTTAGTCTAATAGTTTAATTACTTTGGAAGAAATCATCTTTGTTGACATCAAATCATTCTTCCTATACTTGTTTCCCATTAGTATTCAATACCCACACCTGGATGAGACTGATCCAAGTGCAGTGAAGTTAGATAGGTGAGAAATGCAAGCTTTGTTGAGTATTTCACACCAGAAGAGTAATCACCCGGCTATAACTGTTGGTAGTTAATGTTTCGCTTGCCAAGTGGGACTTGCATGTATGCTCATGCCAAAAATTAAGGCGGTTGGTAAATGACTGTTATTAATGCTCAGCTCTGTCAGGACGGCCTGAAGCTGTCTTCAAGAGCGAATTAGTATAGCTTGAGTGACTTACGTTTCGTTGTACTCTCGCACACAGCTCGCCGACTGTCCTGTTCGTGCTAAGAATTGATAACAGTCATTCTCCAAGCGCCTTTATCTTTGGCACCAGCGATACACAGCTCCCAAGGAGACCACTTCAACTTTCTATGTTTTGATAATTAAAACTGTCATGGCACCTGATATACGGCCCAGGTCATGAATCCAACTCAGCACAAATTCATAACTTTTGACAATAAAATGTCATCCTTCATAATTTATTAACTACTGTATTTGCATTGTTACACACTGCATCCCGTTCAAGTGCCTCTGGTACTGGGGAGACTGTCACTCAAACCGTGCTCAAAGTATTCATTCCTTTGTTTTATTCTGCAAATGGAAAACCGAGACTTCAGGCTTGAAATATTGATACAGGAGATCATAATAATTCTAGAATCGAATAAAATAAAAAGGCGATAAATGATATGATATATGAACAAGATCATTCAATGATAGGTTTTCAGAATTATAATTTTCTATGTTCATTGTGAATTGTAATGACTATGATAACTAGATTGAGCCTTTTCAATCAGACCGGTTCTAATATGGCATATATATCCACCAATACGGTTTCATATGGTTTCAATAATAACGGATTCAATCATATTCCATAATATAAAAATATATAAGTTCTAAACTTTTCAATGTTTTTTTTGAATTGAACAATCCAGCTTGGTATAGAATGTGATTCAGATTCAAATTATGGTTTTCAATCTAGTGGGAATTCTTCTCCTTCTGGTTCGTATCCGCTTCGGATGTTGGCCATTATACATGCTATTCTGACTCGATTTGCTAAAGCTCGGAACCATATTCAATGATTGTCATGCCAAACCACTCTCTCAGATTATGCATCCATGAGATTCTCCACCTAACAAAACTCCGTTCCCCCTGACCTCTCCATGCAATATAACATGTAGCAAGCCATATATCTATTTCCATCACGCAGTACATGCTCAAGGTATTGAAATTTCCGAATCCACATTGTGTTAATCACATCCCGTCTAAGAACCTGCTCATTAGTTACATGCTCTGTCCATGATATTCTGAACATCTCTCGGTATAAACACAGTACAAATACTTGGAACATATCAATTATGGCTATGTTCAAGCTCCTATTGCACACAGCAAACACATAACATCACAAAACCCTCATTCGTGAAATTGTATTTGTGGCTTGTGAACAGGTTTCTAAGTGTAACGAAGGTAGGGAGCTCTTGCCTTTTCAATCATACCGAAAATCTGGAGCGTGATTTCACTGGTAATTTATCACTGTACCAAGATATTCGATGCTACAGACACGCTCTACAGGTCGCTGATAGATTTTTATTTGACAGTTGTCAACCATTTCATTCACCAGCCAGCTCATCCATAATATTTTTCAATTTCTCCAAACTATCAGCAAAAAAACTGTGTCAACAGCATACAGATAGTAAGACATTTTTCTCCATTCATTAAGACTACAATATGGATGTTTTCTATAGCATCTTTTCATATTTTTCCAGAGTATAAATTGAATAGCAGAGGAGTTGGAACTGTATTGAGAATACGGTGGGTTATATTACTACCCATAGAACTATGATGAACTTTGTTACGTTCATCAGAACGCCAGATGAAATAAAATCTCATAGATGAATGGATATAAAATGCTAATGTAAGAGTAACTATCTATCAATAAAATCCATTGAATTGAAGTCTAACCACATGAGGGCGTTACTTCCCAGATTCTCTGAGACACATCAATGTCATAACACAAGACTGAGATTATAAGGAAACTGGCTGATTAATTCCAGAGCTTGTAAGAAGCTTTAGATGGAAGATGCGTCAAGTTTTAGAGAGAATGGTATGACACACTAAACTGAAGAAGGCAAGGAGGGTCTAGTGCTGGTGAGGAGGGTGGTAGAGACGAGATGAGATTCTCTTGGTATGTTTGATCTTCTAATGAAGTTATCGTTGAGGGCAAACTGAAAGGAGCCGAGTAACAAACAGAGGAAAGGAGGAAGGAGCAAGGGAAACGTGAGGGCGGGAAAGAGAAGAAAATTCACTCTGCTGTCTTTGTTCAGTCGAAAATCGAATGAGAAGTTGTTGCGTTTCTAGGTTCGCTCGCTGTTCCACCCAGCTACAAAACCAAGCAGTTGCTCATATGCTCCAGAAGTTTCTGTCTCTCTCTTCTTAGCTACATATAACTCTCATTAATATACACGGGCCATCGCCAGCATAAACAAACTTGGAGCCCACTTTGTCCTCAGTTCCGGGCTTCCAACATCAGACACATTTCGAGACAGATCCAAAGTCAAGCCTTGTTATCCTGTATAGTGTTATTAGTTTTACTGTGCTTCTTGATATGAGTTTCTGCCGTCTTAAAAATTAGGGTACTTGTAGTGAAGTTTATTTTATTGCTTACATTTGAATATAAACTCAAAAACACATGAGTCAGCGAATGAAAACTTCTCAAATGCTGACATATCTCAACCCCAGAATGATTGGAATGATTCTCCTGCTTCTCTTTTTGAGAGAATCAAGAATGTTTGTAGGCTACTTGAGAATAACTTGGAATTGTAATGGGACCTAGTTTCAGTCGATTCCCACAATAGGATTCCTGATACAATATTATTAAGATTTTTCATCACGTTTCGGTTACGAAACCTATGTTATGGATATCGTTATTTTTTCTTCAAACTTTTAAAGTTGAAAATATTCCAGAAAATTAATTTACACTGGGAAAATAACTATCTTGAGAGGAGAAAATCATTCATTCAAGGGATTGAGATGATAGATACCGTGATTCCATTATCAACCCAGAAACTGGTCATAACAATATGATTTCGGGTAGCTTAAATTTTAACTGTTCAAAGTCCAATCTCTCTTGATTTGCTTTGAATAATAAAGTTCAAAATTTGTATAAACATTAAAGTATATTTCAATCTGCAGTTGAGTAATCTACAATTTTGGAAATTTTGTAGTCAGAGTGATCATTTTGATTGTAATGGTCGTTAGAGTAATGATTCATTTGAATCCATTCACTAATTCAAATTTATCAATCAAGGCTGATTTTATTATTCAATATTACTTATTTGATTACTTATTTTGATTATCACTAACAAAACTTCCTGCGGAGTATTGTGAGTAAATTGTAAGAGGATATAAAATCAAATCAAATCGCAACAATATCCAGAAATGATTCCTTGTAAAATGTGTTGCTGGTGTATTGCTTTAAACCCAAGCTCGTATAATTCACGGAATGGATTCAATAAAGAAATAATTAAGATTTTTCCCGTAAAGAAATACTGGAAAATGTTCTGTAAATGATGTCTAATGAATCAATTATCACTGAGAAAAAATTCAGAGCTCCGATTGGATTCGAAAGCTAGGAAAATGAAAATAGTACAGTCTTTCTTGCTCTGTTACTCTGAATGATTATTAGTTCTTGTTATTGAACAAACTTTGTATTAGATGATTTTTTATATTTTCACTGTGATCAATAGATCTGAGCGAATTTAACTTTCTACCTAATCAACAAATAAAGCACAAAATGAAGTCAATTCTTAGAAAAATGATGTTTTGAGGAAAAGTTCTCTCTCATTTGTTCCAACAGAATTCTCTGTACCAGATAATTTGATTTACTGTGATGAATGAATCCAAACAAGCTCAAGTTTCCCCATCAACAAGCTCCAAATGAAATTAATCCTCATGAAAATTGTTATAGAAAAATATGTTTGAAAAAAGAGTTATATAATTTTTAATTTTTATCTCTGTTTTCTTATCCAAATGTTGAATATTTACTGGTAATTCATATGAAAAGGTGAGGAAAAGAGCTGAATAAGGTTTGAGACGTGTAGAAGCCTGGCTAGATAAGCATAATTATTCTCACAATCATCACCAACAAGAGTGTTTTTCTAATTGTTGATTTGTCGTTACTGTAATCTTTCAGTTTTAGTAGATTTATAATCTTAAAGTTTTGGTTAATTTTATTTGCCTTCAATAAGTAAATCATTTCAAGTACCTGAGCGTTATTGATTATCAACACTTCCACACTAGAAGTAGCCTTTTGATTATTAGGCTACTTGCAATAAACTCAAGAAACTGATTGTATCAACTAATTTTAGACGATTAGCGAGTTTACTAGCAATACCGTTCCTAGATTGATCTATTTTGTATTCGAGTCACTCCTCTAATTGAGACAAGCATTTGGGTTGCTACTCATAAAAATCTTTTAGATGTACACCATCATTTATACTATATGATGTAAGCTGAAATTCTTCTCAGATCAAACTAGAATTGAATTTTCGCTTTGAAGACTTTTAGGTAACTTGATAAATGAAAATCATGCATCTAATCAGTTCATTCGTGGAATTAACTCATACCTACTGGCGTCATCAGGACCTAGAAAATAAGAATAATTTACAAAACTTTAAGAATCTTCACTATCTTGAGCGTCTATACAAAGAAAAAGCCATGAAAGCAGTTTGAATACTGTAATAAGATACATCGATTCCAGTTATAGAGCATGAGTAACTGTACTGGATAGTTCATGTGATCTTGGACAGTTATTGTATGTAGCAAATGTTCGAAATCACCTTTTCTTGTAACAGCATCGTTGTTGTTCGGTTTTCTTATTTATACTATAATGGTATTTTAGAACTTGAAAATGATAATTATTCCTATTTTCTCCAATTATTTCCTAGTTATTTTTACCTTCACAATTGAATTCCATCGATCTGGAATCATTTATTCGAGAAGTGGTAGATATTTAGATTACAAGAAATTATTCAGAGCGTTGAACGAACTTGCTTAGTAGGAATCCGTTGGTTAAATACAATAGTCGGGTAGAAACAAACAATCTCCCCACAGGAAATTCGGCGTTGAATTTACAGCGTTGTGGAGCGAGATAATTTTTCTGTTTTCTCAGGTTTCCATGCCCAAGAATGTAAAGATTGAACAAAGGTACAAGAAAGTACTTCTCTTCAGCTGGTAAGAGAAAAATAAAGACGTTGTCTAATGGAGAAAAGTTTTATGAAGCTTCAGCTGTTTTGTAAGGTGTGGTCGGAAGACAGTAAGAGCATACTTCCCGGTAAGAAATGCAAAATAGTGCTTTTGCAACAGAATGAGGAGAAAAGGAATAAGTTTTGGATGGAGATTGTTGTTTTCGGTCTTGCTTTTCTGGCGTCATCTTCTTGTAGTCGTCCGCCAACCGAATAATAGGCTTCGGAACAGAGCTTTCCAAACAGAGCGGTCTCAAGTATCTGATACAGCATATTCTCAACCGCTCCCAACAGAACAGGTACATATTCTGGAAAGTACTCGATTTCTGACAGTAAGAAACGGTCGCCTATTGTCATCTATAGAGAGAATCGCTTACTACAGACAACGCAGTAAAAACTTCCGGAGAAAATGTTATAGAAATTGGTTGGATTCCTTCCTATAACAAAAAGCTCACAAACCGAATAATATTCTTGTCTCTCCAGAATCATCGTCGATAGGAGCTATGTTTACAGCAAATGAGAGCTCTGAGATTGAGACCCATTTGTATTCTCAATAAAGTGGCATATATTTAAGAAGAAATTTCTCAGGAGGGAATGATAGAAGTATATAAAGATTTCCTTTTATTATGTAAAAATTTAAAGGATGATGAGTTATCGATGAGAGTTTATTATCAATCAATGAATCTCGATTAGGGATTGAAGTTTATGATTGATTGAATCACATCTATAATAATTGAGAAATTATTTATAAATTAATTGACATAAGCTGAACCTGAGTCGGAACTGACCCTAGCCTACTCAATGCTAGGAAGAAGAAAATAATGATGGTGAAGAATTTGATGATAGATTGCAGATAATGAATGACGATAGTTGATTCTAGATGTTCTGGTGGAAGTCTTATGGTTGTATCAGTTTAACAGATTCAGTTTTCCTAGCTTCTTCATCCTTATTTTTACTTCTTTTTATTCGTTCTGATCTGCAAACTATATCCTAAAAAAACAGGAGTGCAGTCTGATTTCCAATATTTTGATGAATTTCACCTGGCTATCACTGGCGGCTCGTGCCCAAGAAACAGGTGAAGTGCTGAACAGTAAAAGATACGGGCACTTCACCTGTTTCGTGGGTACGAGTCGCCAGTGCTGGCTATTAGATCTGAACATTGCTTTAGCAGAACAATTGACGAGTATGTGTAGGCTAGTTGGCTGGAGCTTCGATCCGTCAGATTCCTATTGTTTCACCTGCTACGGGTTCGATTCCCTTTCTGTAAGACAATTTTCCACCGAACCATTCATCTTCTCATCACCTACGTGAAAAATTATAATTATATGGCATTATATGGCATATTATAATTATATGGATTAATTATATTATAATCATGTGGCAACATCGCTACTAAACACAAATTCATCACTTTTGTCAATTTTGCGATTTTTGATCGCCATTCCTGAGATTTGGGTAAGATTTACACAATCGCCGCCATTTAACTTTTTCTTTAGAATCCAGCTCTAGCTCACAGCAGAAAAAATATAAAAAAATCTAAGTTTGTAAATCTCAAGCATTTTTATCTACTTGAAATCGATTATTACTCAAGAAGTTGAAGTTGCGCCGGGCACTCTACATTTTCCATGTACAACACACAGCAGAGCTGAGCACAGACACACACAGCTCAGGACAAGTTGGCCACTAAGTTAATCAATCTTACATAGAGCAGTTGGCAGCTGCGTCTCCTTCATTAATCACAAAGCTGTACTCTGCTTGTACCTCGCTAGCCGTGAAGCAACGGACTATACCCAATACCATGATCTTAAATTACACAATCACCCCTTCCTTCTTCAGCATGCTCTCGCTTTCTTGTAGGTGTGCGTGCGCAAACTGTTATCCGTCTTCGGATACAAAAGCGGTCGAAATGATCGTTGGATCGTCGACTATGATAATAGATGTAAACCCTGAAGCGAGGTAACGGGTTTTGCGATACTCTTATCAAAGTAAGCTCCAAATCCAACTGCAGAGCCCTTTGTTAACTGGTTATACATCATAACCATCCTATACAATTTGTCTCACTCACCAATGGAAAGCAAGCTATTATTATTCATCTGGATGACCATATTTGAAATTAATCATTATCATGTAGCGGAAAAATAGAGTTTTTATCAACATAAAATACATGCAATAAGTACTTACCAAAATCAATTTACATGAACTGTTCAAATCCAGTTGTATAGTGAATCTATCAATAAAAGAGTAATAATAGAGCATTCATTTGACAATAATACACGCTATCAAATCTATTTCTATATATTTACTATTCCACACTAGTTCGTGTCTCTACAGAAAAACAAATTCTATAATTAGTGTTGGAAGCTCCACACGTTTCACTTGATATAGATTCTCATTCATCAATGGAAATTTCATAACTCAGTAATTGATAGCATAACACTAGACCCTTAAAAGGCCTGTAACGAATATGACACAAGAAACCCACCCCCGACGTGTAGCGCACCCATACTCCTGTTTCTCATGCCATTTGAGAAGCCCATCAGACTTTATTAAAAAGCTACTCAAAAATTCAATTTCACGCCAACGTAATGAAAACATTCCCCAGACATTTCAGTTTACTCCTGCCCACTCACACTAAGCAGTCTTATTGCATTGCTGAAAAGGGAAATTCACGTTGAGAATAATCTTCTTCCAGATCCTGACCCTTGTAATGATGTCGAATACTCATGCTCAATACAAGAGCTAAGGTACCAAACGAGTGCCTCCACTTAGGTGGACTATCATTTCTCAAGCACCAGCTTAATTCTTGAGAGGAATTTCATGCTTTGTTTTGAGAGGATTAAATTGTATAGTCATTTTCCACTTGACATATCATGTCTCCCTGAAAAGACTCATGTACTTGACATCAAGGAACAATATTCCATACATCATACTCATATGAGATTACTTCAAAGGGATCCTTGAAGTCTCTGTGATTCAACATGAGACTTTGTGTTTTAGATGATTTTCCAATCAGTTCTCACACCAGAATCGATTGCTTGTGATGTAATTGAATGATATTCTTGGAAAAACACAAACCAAAAAGAGGCCTGTGATTGATTCCCAGGAGAAGGTGCTGGAATCCGAATTTCTATTTCTTGGAATCTGAATGTCAATTACATTTATCTTCAAAGTGATCTGTCTGATAGAGTCTGAAAAATTGATTTTCCGACTAACTAAGCTGCTATTTGCATTCGTTGATCTATCCTAATCTAGAAGTGAGGTCAACACTCGAAATCGAATTGTGAGAATTGAATTCAGTTGAAAATCGTGGGTTTGAATCTTCTTCTCTAAAGAATTTTGTTACCCATACTATACCTCATTGCTAAACTTTTTAAGTATCTTGCTTTAGCAATCATATTTCTATTGCAATATACGATAATTCAACTGTGAATGACAAAATATGAAATAGATATATATGTAATTTGGGCACGCATTTAACTGAGCAATTTTAATTGGGATGCTGAGGAAGTGATTCAAAATGGGAGTGAGTGAGTGAGTGAATAATTGATGTGTTGTGACTTATTCCGTTCAGAAACAATCTGCATGGAAGCACTTAGCACGAAGCAGCCTAGCATGAGTAAGTAATCGCGTAGGGAACAAAGTTTTATTAGCTTCAATTAAGATCTCCTCAACTATATCACACTCTGAATAATAGGCAAGGAAATCATAGCAGTAGCTGCAGCAGCAACAGTGTAATAACCTACTCGAAACCAGGCTTGTCATGTAATTACGCTCGAATAAACAGAGTCTACTGGTGTGTTTCTCTAATTATTATCTCCCTTGCACACCTGGTCCCCCAAGTCTCAACATGAGATCTACTAATTGAGAATTATGATACACTTGCAAAATCCTCTATATCTTATTCTCTCTTACTGTCTCCTCCCTCTCTTTTTCTTCTTCTCTCACCCACTTATATTATTTAATTTCTACTCCATTCATCCATTTCGGCTATGAAATAAACATTATTAGTGACAATAATTAACTGAGTAAATCAACTACCATTAACATGTATTTAGTTTCGATTACTATAATAAATGTTGCAATTCAGATTATTCCATTATCTTCATAGTTGTTTCACATAGCCTAGTGCTAGATATCAAGTTTCTTAAATCAGATTCTCAACCACTAGCCTGTACTGAAGCAATGTTGATGAATTCACAATTTTGCCACATTCACAATCACCAAGTTCATAAAAATCCAACAAGAATAGGTATGTTTTTGTTTGAAATATGATAATCTGAGCACATCATTATTAAACCATTACCTGCATGTTGAAAGATATATCCTCGATGTTCTCAATGTTATCTTAATAAGTATTGGGACTTTTTGATAATTTAGCGAAAACGTGCATAGATATATAAAAAAACTAAAAAACTCATATAGTCCTTGTTTTTTGCCCATGAACAATATAGTTCTCATACTAACCTCAGTTATTTAAATTATTAGAAAAAAGGATAAGCTCTTCTATGAGCTGAAAATGATATTATAGGAGGCTGGGCTAGTTGAATCAATCAAATCAATGATTTTTCATCTAAAGAAGATTAGAACTGCCTTATCCCAGCTTTCTAGTATTTGATAATGAAGCTCCTCCATCCGCAGTTCTCGACTTGCTCTGATCCTGCAAATAATGTACGTTACAACCACAATCAAACAAAACTTCTCGGTAGTGTGAGAATGTACGCCACGTAACGAATTGACCTATCCACTCTTATCTACACTCTCGATGAGCGGGACAAATATTTATTTGGGTTGAGCCCAGTCAAGTACAGAAGTGCGACAGAGATCACCTGACAAAGCATGTGAGCGCGTGAGAGAGAAGGCTTCCCGAAGTTTAATCATGTGACCAGATACCCAACGCAGTATTTTTGTCGTTGCCAAGGGCTAAGCGTGTTACAGGAAGATACAGCTGGGTGGAACTGTGTTTATAGAGAGCGTCAATTTGGAGAAGAGCAAAAGTTAGTTTGGAGTCCCGGCCTCTGCCCTTCAGGCTGACCTATCAAAAATGAAAATGTGGGGATATTGCAACACTCTATCCCTGTTTCCCCTTTCTCAATTACCTTCCAGTCGAGATTTCTAAAAACATAAGTAGTGTAGTATGTACTTTTGTTGGTAGGATTCATGGGTCAAGTTGTTTATTCCATTAAGAGATAGAAGTGTTGGTGTTCAATCAGACATAATTAGTTGACTGTTCTGCTTCTATTAATATTATGTCTTTATGTCTAAGTGGTCAATGTTTTAAGTGATCACTCTTCACTTTTTATAAAGAGAGAAAACTGAAGATAAGGAAACTGAGAGGAATATGTGAGATAATTTTTTTTAAAAGCTGGATTTTGTGAAAATAGTCATACTCTTTTATTATTGATATGTATGAATCTAAAAATGTTCATCATTCCATGCGACTTGTAGAAGCATGTTCTTTTCTTATTCATTCCTTAATTTGTTATCAACATGGGTATCTGAATGGGAATTTATTCTATCATGAGTAGTTCGAAATAACTCACCAATTGATTCATTACTTGATAGACCTCATTATTGCCAAATTATCAGATTTCCTCAACCTACCAAAATCACAAATATTCTTTGTGCTTTTGATTTTTTTGGAAGAATCATCAGGATTAAGTTCCATTTGATCAATAAACACAACCCAAAAATACTCATGTAATAAAAATACATTCAGTTTCTTCTGCCTTGGAAGGTTTTTTGTGACATCCAAATGAAATATTTATTCTTTTGCTTTGCAGATAGCAAAGAGTGGTGGTACACAAACTCGAATGATCTGCAAAAACTATCAAACAACGAGGTATCACTGGACACGAACAACACATCCAGTAATGTTACGGTCCAGCTTGGCGGCACCGCTTTTCTTCATTGTCGAGTCAAAAATCTCGGAGAAAGAACAGTAAGTAGTAAACAATACTTTTTGAATTGTTTTGATTCTTAAAGCATTCTATTGTGAAGTATGAATTATTGTATCCTTCTCGTTTCCTATAGCATACCTAATACAATCCTCCAGAACATTTCTAATGAGTGAGAATGAAATCCTGTTCAACATATTCAGATCACTGTTGAATTTCCAAGCATGATCATCACAATTTTATAATTTTTATACATTCAAAACTAGTAATCCGATAAATGATAAACTGATAGGTCGTATTCGAGGACTCATGGCACGAGTAGTTCACAAAAATAAACTGTTTCAAGCCACTAAGTTTTTTTTTAAGGCTGATGCTCACATGTGCTCCAAGGCTTGTGCTTGGTAATGTGAGAGGTGATGACTAATTTTTAAGCAATCTGGGCCGACGATCTGGTGGCCGTATTCATGTGATTGTGCTAAAGTCAAAGAAGTGTTTCCTAGTTAAGAATCGAACTCAGAACCTCTATTATCAGATCTGTGCTTCATTAGACACTCCAACAAGCCACTCAAGTTCTTATTGTATATTCAATTCTGAATGATGAAAATATTCTGAGAAATTGATTGCTCTTGTAGTGATGTAGGTTGTCATTTTTTTCAATTGAGATGATAAATACAATCATTATCACTGTTAAAATAATGATGACAGCAGTGATAAATGTACGTCGAGAATTGATAACTTGATGTGCTTTGTCTTGCTGACCTCAGCCTTTTCATTCAAATTTGAACCACTATTGAACCGCTACTCCCCATTATAATTATTATTAACATAATAAGTTTCAATTGAAGTGAGAAAGTAGTTAAAAAGAATCTAGCTGATAAGCAGCTCATAAATGGATCTCAAATTATGTTATTGAATCGATGATCATAATATATACATATCAATTTCATTATCAATAACGAACTTGTGTTATAGTACATATAACTTTATATTTATAGTATATTTTACTTGTACACCCTTTATCAACTCTATACGAGAATGAGTGCTGAACTAATTATAATTTCGAAACTTAGGATAATCACATTCAATTTACTGTGTAGTGTAGCACACGAACTCAAGTAGAGAATGGCAAAATATTTATGATCATACAACATGAGCAGAACCATCAACGAGAGGCGTCAACTGAAGGTTATGATATGGAAAAAGTGGTAGCACACATGAATTTCAAAGCATTTTCCTTCGTCGACACTCTTTATAATAACCTTTACCACGCATATGCACACACGTAGGTTGAGCAGCCCTACTTTGAACGCGTTTCATGAGGTACTTACAAGTTTTCTCATAATCCAGTTCCATGAAAGCACTTCTCGTATACGTGCTCCATCCGGAATTTTTAAACACATCAAAGATCAATCTCCAACAACTACAAAGCTGCTTTAACTTGAGAGATTTCCAGTTCTAGAAATACTCTCAACAGAGAAAAGCATTCAACTTGATCAAAATTTAATTAACAAAATTAGTCAGTGAGTCAATTAGTCAAAATATGATGGTAAGTGAATATGAAAATATTTAATTCCAATGAGAAGGTTTATTTCACATTCCATTTCAAAACAACGTTTCTTTGAACTAAGAAAATATACGTATTTTTACTGTTCTCCTTCTTCATTTCCTTCAATTCTTTTCTCAATTGGACCGTAATTGGTACAGTAAAAGATACGGGCACTTCACCAGTTTCGTGGGCTGAGCCACCAGTGAATTTGGCTGATTTGAATTTGTTGTTTCATCTTCATAAAACAAATAATATTTTATATTTCCATGAAATAACGTTGGAATCCACCTCTGCTGTCAGTAGAATTGATTCAAAAGCTTGGAATGAAGCCTAAACTTTTTCTCCTTAAACTCTTATTATTCCTGTTGATTGCCCTGAACAACAATGTTCATCATGATATTCTATAAATGGCTAGGTGGAAACCATTTCAAATAGAAACAATAATAAAACTTAGGATATTCATCTCCACTCATCGATGAATCTTTTCTCCAGCTACTTTTCTATTGAAAAAATTGATTTTCCTGCAACCAATCAGAAAATCGGTTTAAAACTACCATATTCAACAAATGTATTTATTATACAGTAGTTTCTCCCTGAGATTGTGAATAAATGTATTAAAATTCTGTAATTAATGAGCATGAGGGAGCATTTTCAACTCCATTAGCAGTGAATATAGCAGAGAAAAAAGGAACGAGATTAGGCTTGATTGACTTCAAAAGCATTCATTTATTGAGCGTGCTTCCTGATTGCAAAATCCATAGCAAAAAATCGTGTTGCTCGCTCAATGCCATCATTAATCATCTGCCTGCTGCTCTAATTTCCATCCAATATGCCTGGCTAATTGCTCCGCTAGTGTTCACGCTTGTCCGATGTATCATATTCAGATAATATTTATCCGAGTGTTCACTTTCCACTGATTGCTATATGAGCTGTTCACTAGTGTAATTCAATTCAAAACAAAATTGAAAACCATCTAATACTGTAGCCTAAATTTTTATTGAAATCAATCACTTGACATTGTTCCTTGGTGTATGTGGTTTCTCACTCTGGTATATAAAATTTATCATTTCTAAACATTTAAATGTTATTAAACCTCTCTTACATGATAGCTAAATCAAGTTTCTATCAAGTAACCTACTCTATAAAGGTACTTAATACTCCATAAATTGTTAAACCAGTAAGTGTATTACTGTTCTGAGGAGTTTGGAGTTTGAATTAACAATCCCCTTCCGTCACTATACGGGTGGATAAATTTGAGTTAACACTGATTTACTGTATGTAGTTCAATAATGTAGTTGGGATAAGTAACAATAACCATTACATTCACAGGTGTTACCTTGGTAGAGACGGTAGCCAGCCAACTGGGTGCTGTTTCACTGCATTCAATAATGTTGATTGCTCATTCAACGCCAATGTAATGTAATGCACACGATCAACCCCCATTAATTATTGCAGCCGCATCTTCTCGATGGAGCATTGTAATTAGATCTGCAATCTGAGTAACGTATGTAAAGTCGACTATCAAACACGTTATATCGATGCATTATTATTTGTAATAGATATCCTGAGAGCATTGATGACAGTGTCGATATCATGGGGGGATGATGAGATGAGGATGAGAACTGTTCAATTTATAGTCTCCATTGAAAACAGTATTATATGCTTTCGATATCATGCAATAACGAGGCTGGTAGCTTGGAACGGGATCTCAATTAAAACGATCCTACCTGTTTATCACAAAGAGGATGTGATTGATTAACAGATCAATAATGTCGGTGCCCAAAGCCAGGGGTCTGCTTCTGATGTGTCATTAATCACGCAGAATAAGCGCGCACAGCAACAAGCACCGTTGAAAAAGATCATTAAACGATACAATTCACATCATTCTAATTATTGTTGATCAAGGCAAACAAAAGGGGAAATGATTGTGAACTAGATGACAACCGTCTGTGAACTGATACTGAAACCTTTTGTTCGTCGAGTTATTCTAGTATGCTGTAACTTACTATTGTTTAGTACAAGAATCGTTGCTGGAGGAATCAAGCAGCACTGTCAACAAGATCCTATTCCGATGTTTATTTGATACCGCTTTGACTATTCTCCATCTACATTTAATTCAAGCAACCGTTATTTCAAGATTATAAATGTATCCTTTCATCTGCAATCCTCGAATGGAATGTAAGTGGAGAGTGGTTTTTTTCATATAATTACCAACAAGTATGCTCTTGGTGGGTTAAAAATCATTAGATATTCTTATACCATTCTACATTGTATTATCCATACCCATTTCTTGGATTGGATTGGACGTTGCAAATATAAAAAATTCACAATGCGCTTAATGAGCATTGATTCAATACAAAGCATTTCTCATTAATGAATCAAGTTATTGTTTGGTACTGGGGTTTGAGTGTAGGAACATCATTAGTGTGTACGAAGTGAAATCATTGTTTTCACATCAAATATACTGAGTAATATTACAGAGAGAACAGAGTATATGTAATGTCCATTTCAACAATAAAAGCAACGTCACTATCAATATTAATCTATCATCAATCATATCAATCAATACTTTTCTGTTCAAAATCGTCTTTTTTCATATTCTTGAACTAATTATGAACGGTACATTCCAATTCATATGCATTAATTGCTGATGATTGCAATAATATTATGATATGCATCATACACCATATTATTTATAGATGGATGTGCGTTCATGTCGGAGCTTCTAGCATCGATCCTAGCTTTGACACTAGATAGACGATCATATTACTGGCTGACGTAACTCTGTGATCGGCCGTTTCCGTCTAGAATTAGAATCTCTCGCATTCCTCCAGTAAATCTGACGCCAAAAGTGAGTCGGTTTCGTCTGTCTCTTGTACATGATGTAACCTACTAATAGCTGATGTGAAGCATTTATTGCTTCTTCTGATTTCAAAAACATACATGCGTTATACAATAGGCTACAATAAACAGCTGATAGAAGCAAAGCGTTTATCTCCTCTAGGATCGATGCTATACTCGATCGTTTATCTAGTGTCGACGGATGCTTGAAGCCCCGACATGAACGCACCCTAACTCTCTGGTAGACTGAGTCCTAACTCAGCTCATGAGGATTAAGGTCCTCATGATCCATAGTAGCTCAACCATAATTATTTTAGTTCCAACCATTAGTTGACCCAAATACCATTATAATAAATGTGTCCTGCTTGTTGTAATTCATTATTGATTCATCACTAACACCTACACTAGCAGGCCTTAGATAGTTATAATGAAGGTTATAAGTAAGATAATCTTCATTATTCCATTACTTTTTAAAACATCCAAAAGTTCTTTATTCTTTTAGAAGCAGAGTTTGTTGTAACTCACATTCGCATTTCAATACACACAATGTATCATTATCTTTTGTGCAGATCTCTTGGGTGAGAAGGCGAGACTGGCACATTCTGACATCGGGCATGTTCACCTACACAAACGACGAGCGCTTCCAAGTGCTGCATGCAGAAGGCTCAGATGACTGGACACTTCAGATCAAATACGTGCAGAAGAGAGATAACGGAACATACGAGTGCCAGGTGAGATCACCTTTCTGTCCCCTAGTTTCAATAAAGCATCACGAGAGCTTTTTCCCCATTCATTGCAATACTGGCTGACGTAACACTGTGATCGGCCGTTTCCGTCTAGAATTAGAATCTCTCGCATTCCTCCAGTAACTCTGACGCCAAAAGTGAGTCGGTTTCGTCTGTCTCTTGTACATGATGTAACCTACTAATAGTTGATGTGAAGCATTTATTGCTTCTTCTGATTTCAAAAACATCACCTAGGCATAGCTAAATGTCAACTCAAATTGATAAAATCAGCTGTTGGAGCGCACAAGGAGCAGTAGTAACCGCCTAACATTTTAGTGTTATCCATATAAAATGAGGTCGATAAAAATAAAGACAGTCACTCTAATGGTTGACAAAGGCTTATGAATAAAGGTTTATAAGACTCTTTGCATGGATTACTGTCTTCTGTCAAGAAATTGGAAAATTACTGTGAAGGCTAATACATGTGAAACTTTTCGAATTATAGAATATAAGGTATTTTAATTTTATTCTTGATCATTAAGAATTTCATTTTTTCTTTCTCTCTCTCACAACGATTAGAATTATTCTAATCTCTTGATTGAAAAATCATTCTAGAATAAACTTTTCATTAGGCCTTACTCTATGCAAACGATCATAGTTCATTCAACTTTCGTATCCATGGATTAGATTGTTGAAGCGATTCATTACAGTCTACTGTTAATAGGTTTAAACACACCTAGCTGCAAATTCCCTATATTTCACAATATGAAAGGTGAAGTAGGCTCTCCTTTGGAGCTTTATTCGAGATTTATATACTGACAGACTTATTGCATGTCTTCATACCGAACATAATTTTCTTTTTTCAACCTATTCTTCTATTTCTGTCTCCTTCTTTTTTCTCATTCTATGAAGTGTTTCAAAGAAAGGTAAACATAGTTGCATGGATTCGCTTTATATTTTTGAGAGGAAATATTCGATCTATTTAGTTTATTCTGCAGAAATTAGCTTTCGTGAGCTGCTGACAATAAGACGAGCTTTGATAAATCGGGAACATTGTGAATGGGGAATAGTTTCTATTATGAAATCCGTATCAAGTGATTCATAATTGGGAAGAAGATATCAAGTGAATATCAATTTTATCAGCTTGGGGAGAAAAGTAGATCTGTATTGAACAAGGCAAATCCAGTTAATTGATTTGTATGGCCTATGTGAATTTTGTAGGGTGGCTCAGTTTTAATTTATTAATTTTCTTCTATTTGTGAAATTTGCATCCCATTTTGAAAAATGCATCTTCACAGCTAATTAATGATGTAAACATACATAACTCACCTGATACAAGTGCGAGCATCAAGAGCCACACTTGAAAGATGTTGGCAAATGTAGCCTATCAGTATGCTTGCATATACTCAGCCAATGATATTTCTCATGTAGGCTATCATAAAATCTGACTGAACGTTAACAACTCAATATCATACATGAATTGATTCTTTGAATCGCCTTAAGCAGAAAACCCAAAGCCACCTCAGTATCATGGAAATATCCTCATGATAGATTCATCATAATTGAGATTATTGTTCATCGCACTTGCCAGTTGCTACTCATGTAA
Organism: Sogatella furcifera; assembly: GCA_017141385.1. Taxonomy (NCBI): domain Eukaryota; kingdom Metazoa; phylum Arthropoda; class Insecta; order Hemiptera; family Delphacidae; genus Sogatella; species Sogatella furcifera. The sequence continues at coordinate 23,915,049 of CM029546.1, forward strand.
AACATTTGTTATTTGAGTATTTATGTAATTTTGGGGTCAAGGAATTCTTCACAGAAGTGTTATCAAGCATAAATTGTCGAAAGTAAACATTTAATACTCATTTTCAAATAGAACTAGAAGTATCAGCTTCAGTCTGAAAGGAGTAGTAGCCTTCTTATAATAGTTATAATATTAGCATCATCCTGAATGAGTAAATGCATCATCCTGCATAAACTCACAAAGATACTTGTATTAAGCTATGTATTATTCTTCTACTTCTAGGTCTCATGTTCTGCCAAATAGCCATTTGAAACTCGTTCACCACTCAATTAGAGCAATAGTGCTGCAATGAATCAGCCTGACTTCTATTCCATGTTAATGGAAACGTCTGAGAGCTATTCAAAGAGGCACCTCGAACCAACTCGATCATGATCCAAATAAGTTTGAGAGAAGCAAGACTGAATTTCGTTTACCATCTCGTTCAGGCACAACTTAGCAAGTTTGCAAGTTTACTTTTAAGAGTGAGCCGCAGCGGCTGCCGCCGATGTTTGCAAGCTTGCAGTTCGTTTAGAGTGTCGTAAATCTTGAGCGCGTCTGTGATGGTAGTTCAAGCAGCTCGTAAAATATTAAAAGTGTCGATTTGAAGTTGGCGTTGTGAGAGCGGCGGCGGAAAGAAGCGCGAGCAGGTAATCCACGCTTCGGAATTTGCATCCTGCTACAATAAATAAAATATGAGGCCGAAGGATGACGGCGTTCTTAGTGACGCGTCCTCTAACCAGCACATGGAGGCATCCCTGATATACGCTCCGCTCACTGTGTGTATTACCGCCTGTCCTAATGAAATCTATGTACGCTCTCGTTGAGTTGGCATTCGTATTTCCAATAATGCAAATGAAACCACCAACAATACAAGAGAATTCATCCTCATGAAAATGCACTTTTGTGTGCCAAGTAATATTCTTTGAATACCTACTGAACTAGTGGAGCTTGAATCCTTATTCTATCAGATGTCTTCTACAGCATCAATAGCATTAGCAGTAATATGTAGCAGTGAGTTTAGCATTTACATAGTGTGGAAGGAAAATTTTGAAATGAAAGATTTGTTTTCCAATACCAAACTCTTTAGTCAAAAGGAAAGAGAATTGACAAGCCAAAGAACTGTGAGGCAAGATTAATATTGCACTTCCCTTGAAAACCATATTTAATTTTCAGTTTTTCTAATGCAGAAAAACCTGAACTTATTATGTTTCTCAAGCAAGAAGATCATTAAAACCATTTGAACCTGATTGTAGGCTGTACGTATATGTATACTAAATTGATCATTAATTGATTTGTCGGTTTAAAACAGGAAAGTTGTACTCAATCATATTCTTGAAGTGTGGTCTCTTAACGTAGGATCGACTATAAAAAATTTTATGAATATTGATTACTTCATTCAATGAGTTTCGAATAAATGATAACGAGCATGTCACAAGAATAATAGGAGTAGGAATAATTGGAGGATATGTTGCAGTTGTTTTTTGGGCATTTTTTGGAAAAACAATGATTAGAGAAGAGAAAAAAAAATAGGAAAGTCGGAAATGAGTAAATGTCACTCAGGAATAGCAAGAAAACAGAAATGATGCAGGGGAATTCACGTTGCTGTCGTGATTAGGAAGCCGACGGATGATCTCATCAGGTATGCGCTGCCTTTCCGCGCTAACGACTCGGTTCATGAGTATTCGCCATTCCATGCAGCGAACAACCCAAATACCGTGACATTCTCTAACCTACTATCCCGTCATAAACTCACCCACTGGTTACAGATTATAGGGTTGTAACACACATGGTTTTAAACTACAGAATAGATGGAGATTGGTGCATTTGAATGCGAAGCAAGGTAATGAGGAAATAATAGTTTTTATTTAACAAGAATTGCGTTATTGATGAAAAGCGAAGAAATGTGATGAAAAAACAATAGTTTTTTAATCAAGAGTTGAGTTTTATCAGGTCGGTTGGATTTGAGAGAAGTTGAGAACTGATATTGAAAAAATCGGGTTTACACATCAAAATGACTATTTAGAAGTGTAGCTTGGTGTAATTCATACTAGTCCACACTACAAACTCTGAACGTGAAACTTAAACTATCTTATTCCAGGTGAACTAAAATCATGTGGCTTCAGCGAAAAATGTTGAAAATAAAATACTGTACACTGTACTCAAAAATTGAGAAACTGATTTATTGATTGACAACTTTTTCAATGGTACAGTATAAAGAGAAACAGTAAAGACAATGATTTGAGGAAAGTAAAAATAATGCAAAGGTGGTAGGATAATGCATGAGTGAGATGAAAGCATGAGGAGATGAGTATTGTCTGACAGCAGAGTGAGTCCTCAAGTACAACTTGAGGAAGAAATATAGACTTTGGAATCAAGAACGTTCACTGTTGGAGTGCATAAAAATATGTAAAAAGTGCAGAAAAGTATCAGGTGAAAGTATCTGTGTGAAAATTATAAATATGCTAAAAGAGATTCACTGAGAATGTGTAATTCTGCAATCACCAATTAATTCATCAGGCATTTGTCAGTCAAGTAACGTTGCCAGTGAATACTTTATCCACTGTAGATTACCATTCTGCATTTATTTCCGCCAGTAATGTTGGCTTGTAACGCTTATTATTCAATTGCAGCTTGATAGTACTGAGTCAAGCGTAACGTAACACACAGCAAAGTTGAAAGCCTCCTGGGAAATTCAGTTCTTCAGTGTAACAGCAGCGATGCTATAAAAGCAGAGGATTTTTCCGTGTAAAACTTTGAATGAGTGGAAGTAAGTGCCAGCTCTGGTTGATTCACTCACAGTTTACTACTCTTCAAACGATTTTTATTCACCAAAGAGAACATTCAAGTTGTTCGCTATAAAAGGTTTGGGATCAGTCTCCTTTACTTTGCTGAATAGCATTGGATGCTCATGTGATTGACTGGTTCCCATTCCCATTCGTGACTCTGTTTCATGGTTCAAAAAGGAATTATCTATTAAATCCACCTATACAAGGAATAGGACAGCATCTTTTCAAGTCTCTCTACAAATCATAGTTCTGATTTCCTAGTCTTTGTTCTGAACAGCACAATAATGTGACCTACTTCTCAATCATACAATTTACATCAAAATTGAGAGGCAAATCAGTCTGCCAGAGAATCCTTTTTCAAGATACTAGATCAAATCTATCTAAGTTGAAATGCATATCATCATATAAATGCATAGCAGCAGATATTAACCATTTTCATAGAGATACTAGCCCAATCAATCATCTCTACTTAAGCAATTGTTGGAATCTCAATAGACTTCTCGTTGAATGACTACAATTCACTTGACAAATTATGATGGATACTATGAGATAAATGGATACTATGGATACTATGAAATTATTGAGCAATAATAGAGCCAAGCGTCACGAGTCGTGCGGCTCGAGATGCCGCTTGGGAATGCTACCTCAAACTGATATTTTCTTATAAATAGACCTAATCAACTAATCAATGAATATCCATTACGAGATTTCCATTTCCTAGATATTAGCCTATCTCATTCTTATCCCTTGACTTGCATTGTTGATAATAATTAGAGACAAACAATCACAAAATCTCGTATAACTAAGTCCAAGTACCTCAAAATGTTCAATAATATATCATTTACACCTTTCCAAGCTCAGAACCAATGGGATTATCTGTATAAAACACGTCTGTTCGTTGGGATGAAACAATAAGTTGAAGCGTGAAATGTAGAAATTAATTCGGGAAATGCGTATACTCTCAGCGGGGGAATTCGGGTCGGTGGAAATGATGGCTGGCATCAAACCTGGCAGAACAATTCAATCGCGTGGAATCCTTGGGCAGATTGGCTGCCAGATTACCCGGTCGGTGCCTACTCGTTTCCCTATTGCCTTGACCTGCCTGCTCTGCTCTGCTCCCTTGCTAGTCAGACCACTGAGAAGGAGATCAACGGCAAGCCCACGTGATCAGATTCAATCAGCAATCTCGTTCTGATCGATACTTTCCTTATTTTAGCGAAGGTGCGTGCGTGACCCACTCACAACGCTTGCCCGCAAACTGGTGATTTCAAATTATTCCGCTCTGCACATCTCAGCCGTCCAATCGAGAAATTGAGATGAACATCTTTTTCGCTTCATTTTCTATCTGCTCGATCAGAAAAGAAGATGAGTCTTGAAGTGCACAGTAATAATATAAAAATATTGAATATTTAATAATGTTTCTCACTTGCGTGTTGATTAACTGCTTGCTGTATTGCACACAGAATAATGTAACCAACATTCACTAGTTTTCTAGAAGGAAATATTTAACTATTTGACAGTAAAATGTAAATATTCTATACTTGAAATTAATGGGCTTAGTAGGTCATTGTAATTCAAGTTTATTCAATGATAAATCAAATGTGGTTAGAAATATTTGGAATATATTGAAATAATTTTGGGAATAGAAGAAATCAAAGAATATATTATGTCACCATGTGACGTTCTCACGTACGAGAGTAGTGTGTATCAAATACACCAAGATTTTTTATCGAATTATTCAATCTCCAAAGTGTTATATTAGTCAAGTGTTATAATTTATCGTTTCGTTGCGTCCGCATTAACGGTACTCTTCAGGAAAGATTTGGACACAGTTTTGATGAAAAAATTTGAAACGCAATCCAATCAAGGTGAAATATTTTTGAAAAATTAAAAAAAAATTCCAATTGGAATAATTAGGACCAAATTTTTGGTGAATAGAGTAGACACAGAATAGCTACAAAGATTCATTGAGCTTCCACATGGCACAACTACTCAGCCAGCAGCTAGCATTAAAACAGAAAGTCATAGAGGAATACATCACTGCATTATATTGTACTTCATCGTGATAAATCATCAATCTTTCTCATATGAAGGCTATAACGAGAGTTTGGTAACATGTTCTGTGTGATGCATTATGCTAGAAGCAGACGTTACATTGGAATATCCAATGTCCATGTTTAGTTTAGTTGGGGAGACTAGTCTGCAATGTATGTACGCACATGGTTGCACAAAGCTCAACACAGCTCCTGTCGTCTATTCATGTAGATACGTTTCACAGTGATATTGTCTATAAAACATGTAATAGCAGACAACGTTCCATTATTATGTAATGTGATCAATAGAATTTTCAACTAGAAATGGATGGGTATGAGAAATGAAAGGCTTGAAAACAACAAGAATAGAAAAGCTCCAAAGACCTTACCTCATACATCCATAATTATTATTGATGTTGCTCCTTACGCTGAGATAGCTACCAATTTATTATTAGCCTACCTTGAGTGAGAATAATCACTCAAGTCAGAAATCCTGACATACATCAAATTAAAACACAAATCTCTATCTATAATATTGATCTTTGAGAGACACAAATATCACGTTTAAAAAGGTATATTGTGATTTTCATTATGTTATCAGTCCAAGCTGCTATAATATTTCCCCCTTGTTTAATTGAATGGAAAGTAGAGGTGTTGAACCCCGATATCACAAGGCTGTCTGGATGAGACAATAAGACAAACGTTTGAGCTCTCATGAGGCAATGATCAAATCACTCATTTTATCAAGATCCATTAGAAATTTATTCATTTTCTGTTAAATATTTTAGAATTGATCGATTATTGTTGTTGACCAGATCTATAATCATTGTCACAATAAATGAGTAATAAAGTACAGCATCAATCACTTCCAACTACTGGAAACTGACAAGAACTAATATTGATTTCATCTGATCAGTCAATATTGGTGTATTCGGAGTTGGCGTGTACATGAGTGTCGCATCACTAATTGAGATACTAGAAGCGGCAAGCGGCAATGGCCCTAGCGAGCGGTCTCCCCACGGAAGTGCGCAAGAAATTGCACGGTTGGCACTCCTCAGTTTGTATAGTCAACTTTATATCCAATTACAATTCAGGCAGTAAAGGGTGAGTGATGCAGCATGATAGAGAAACAAAGAGAGAAAGTGAGAGAGTCTCCGAGAACTACGTCACGCCTAAGGGTAAGTTGGAGCAAGCGAGATAGCGAATATTGCTCCGATAAACCAATATTGGTTCCCTTCCGTCGGTCTGGCCACCATATTCGACGGTGAGCCTATCTTGTTGGCATAGTTGCTCGTGAGATTATAAATTGCAACTGCCTACTCGCCACAGCACTTAATCACACGCTACGGAGCTGTGAATTTATTAATCATGAGCCGGGCTGGCTGAACCGATCAGATATGGCGAATATTCATCTTGGCACGCATCCTAGACCCAAGAATCGGTGCTTCTCTAGATGTGATGATCATGCTAAATTATTCAATTCATATTTCGAATACTGGCTGTAGTGTTATATTAATGAATGAAATAAAGGTTGGATGCAATAATTAGGATAAACTTTTTGTGGGAAATGAGTGGAGATGGAGAAAACTTGAAAGAACAAAATCAAGGAGATTAAATAAGACCCATTCCATTCTTCCATCCTTTTTTGCTAATCATTAGGCCCAATTCGTTCGAACTATAATGTCCTCACTCTTCAGACTTTGAGAAAACATAAAAATTAGATCTTTTGACAACAATTCAATCTATTTTGTCGATCGATTTAATTCAGAACATAAAAACTCAGAACAATAAAATACAGATATTCTCAGAAATAAACAAGTTTCAAATAATGTTGTTGAATATTGAGAAGATTATTATTTTATTGGATATGGAATTGAATACTAATAAACCAATGCCCCTAACAGCATCCACCAAATGTATGTTAGTAATTGAATTAGTAATAATGATAAAGCTATAATAAGAGGGCGTTGAAGTATATCCGTCCATTTTTCTCGTTCTGTATAATGCTGCAACGACTTCATCTACAACTTTCCAATTGCGATAACACCAATAAAAGTAGATGCTACAGCTCCATACAACCAATATACCATTTCTCACCGTCATTCAGATGTAGTTTTAGAGAGCACCTAGCCACGTTTCAATAGAGTTTTCGACGGAAAACAGAGTTTGTTGCCAGTACTGAGCAAAGTTGTTACATGTGAGTCAGGTTTCCTCGGTACCAGCCAGCGTACAACATGTCAGAGTGAGCTATTTATTGCATTATTGGCTAGCGTCCGGTGAAGCGCCATTCTATCCATATCACACTATCTCTTTTCTGCTCATTCTTCTCATTTTATCATTCCTTTTACTACTTATTTTTCTTCTTCTTCTTCTTCTTCTTCTTCTTCTTCTTCTTTTTCTTCTTCTTTTTCTTCTTTTTCTTCTTCTTCTTCTTCTTCTTCTTCTTCTTCTTCTTCTTCTTCTTCTTCTTCTTCTTCTTCTTCTTCTTCTTCTTCTTCTTCTTCTTCTTCTTCTTCTTCTTCTTCTTCTTCTTCTTTTTCTTCTTCTTCTTCTTCTTCTTCTTCTTCTTCTTCTTCTTCTTCTTCTTCTTCTTCTTCTTCTTCTTCTTCTTCTTCTTCTTTTCCATCAACTGGTCGTTGTCCAGTATCCTCTTCATAACCTTACCGCTGTGTTATCCGAGGGATGGGAGAAGTAGCACAGCGAAGCAAAAACACGGAAAGAGGTCGTATATCGTCAAGGGATGCGTTTGGTCCATGCCAACCGCAAACCTGCCACGGAAGCTCATCTCTATCTCTTTCTCATCTATTCCTCCTACTTTTCTCCTCACGCTTCATCCTTTCACTCTCTTGGTTCTCTACTTCTTCCCTATTTTTCGCTTGGCTTTCTTCTCCATCAGCCCTCCTTATCGTTCTTTGCTCATTGCCTTTTCTTCTTAAGCTCGTTCTTCACATCTCTTCGTCTACTGTCTCATTACGTGTACCCTTTCAATTTTTCCTTGCAGCCTCCCTCTTCTCCTTTTCTAACTCCACCTCCCTCTCAATCCTTTTTTCTCCTCCAGCCTACATAAAGTCCTATTTCAGGTCCTTTAAATTCCTCCACTTCCCATCTCCCCCTCCTCCTCCTTTTCATTCTCTATACTTCTTCTCCTCGTCCTACCATCCCTCCACTATTTTCTCCTCCTTTTCCTTTCCCACCTCTCATCCGCATCCTCCCAGATCGTGTAAAAGGTCTGGACGTGCGGACTTCCCCAACTGTTTATCCCAATTCGGTTTTACGACTGTGAATAGAGAAGGACCGATTTCAACTCTACCTCACCTTATCGCTCAAACGGTTTCGAGTGAATTCAAGAATCTGCACGTAGGAAGAGTAGGAAAAGAAACGAAGGTAGAGTGAGTAGAAGAGATTGATGAAGAGTGTGTGATAAGAAGTGCGAATATGTGAGAAAGTCGGGGATGAAGGCAGACGAGAGTATGAGAGAAAAAGAAAGATAGGCTCGGACCTTGTGGTGTGCTGCACATTCACTGCCGATACAATCGAAACTGCAAATCGAATTTGCAGACAGATCTTATTCGTGTGTCCAAGTTTGTTTCAATGTTTCTGTGTGAAAAGTAATGCAGGTCAACCGTGCCGGACACTGAAAAAGTCAGTTTTGCAATTGAAATTCGTGTTCACTGTTTCTGACTATTTCAACCGGATAGTGCGTGACACATGGAACACAAAAAGAAGATGAAGTAAGACAATTTGAGTATTCATTGGAACTCACTTGATATACGAATCAACTCTGGGAGTATGTCTGGAGGGATAAAGGACCTGTGTATTTCATGATAATCCAGTATCTAGCTCATTTCTGTAAACAACCATTTCTACAAAATGAAAGAAACTCGTTTAGTTTTGAATAATATTGTGATACGATTCTAACGAGATCCAATATGATAGCTTTTATGAAATGAACATCTTTTTTCCTTTCTTATTTGAAATTTTAATTTTCAATCAGATTTTCACATTCAAACTTTTGGTTCTGAGAAGGTTTTAACAAACATTTGTTTCCTTTTTAAATAGAACGTTGATCTCAGAGGTTTATTGCTAATATTGATTTTTATTGAGTAGTATCTCTTGCGGATATGATAATTCAATCACAATAATGCTGAAATCTAATAATATTATTGTTATAAACATGAATTAAATTTTCACTTTGCACGGATTTTCCTACTCATATTGGATACTGCGAAAACTTCTCTTGGAGATTTGATTGACTCAATTATGGAACTGATTTACCTTTCTAGTTTCTGAATACAATGCTCAATGAAAATAACAAAATAGTCAACGGATGAATAATATCAAGTTTGAATTGAATTGATAATATTCCATATTTCATCATACGAGGAGAATTCGCTTTACGATTTTCCTGATTTCAGATTTCCTGATTCAGATTTTATCACGCAATTAATACGAGTATCTTATACTATAGAAACAGAATTGGACAAAATAGTAGAATATCAGTTATAATGTTTTGTCAGATCACATTCAACAAATATCATGACTGGATCAAGTTTCTCAACGCAAATGCATTAATTTTTTTTCGAAAAGTGGGGTTGATAAATAGATTTTGATCATAGAGTTTTTTCAAATTTAATCCTGGTAGCATGAGGATGGGTTGAAGTTTTCAGAGAATATCCTGATAGCATGAAGGTGAATTAAACTTTTTCTGATAGTATGATAGATTGAACTCCACCTAGTGTGGTTTTTTGATAGCAGGTTTAATTGATTATCGGCGTTTGGTTTGGTGTTTTTAAGGTGGCAACAGGAGGCGGCGTAGTATCGCAGTTCATCACTTTGCACATAGTGGTGCCCGAAGCGTTCATTCTGGGCAGCGGCGAGCATCACGTTGATCTCGGAAGCATCATCAGCCTCGTCTGCATCATTGATAAGGTCAGCCAATAGAAAAAATCAAGCGACAAATGTCGCTCGTTTCTAAGCAATAATTAACAGTCCGTCTGTCGCTGGCTTCCATTCGTTGACCCTCTGTCCAATCATTTGTGCGTATCACAATAATTCTCTCTTCTCGTCTTCTCTCTCTTCTCAAATAGCACCTAGTTAATTGAATTTAAAAAAACTTCATTTAATTTTTCCTCCTTTATAATTTTTTTTTGTGGCCTGGTGCTTTATAACCTTTGGTCTGTCCTCTGGCAAAATTGTGATGTGAAAATTTCATGCTATGAATTCTTTCAAAATTCAATAATTTCCGATTGTGGATTAGTGCTTCGAGTGTTATTTTTGTGTTTGGTTATAAGAAATTTGGAGAAATTCACCAAAATTCCAATAACTTTAATCAATACCAACTACCTCAATAATTTCCCAACATGGGAAATTGTGGTTATGTCGGCTGTGGAACTTCTTCGGAACTCCCCATAAAATGAGCCATACGAATTAATAATGGGAAAATGACTCGGTCAATATTGGTTCAAAAATTTTCAATTTGATCTCAATTTGGGGAAACAATTTGATCTACTCTTGAGACCACATTTATAATTCTTGAACAAATATCGACCAAGCTGAAGTCATTTTCTCATAGAGTCTTCTTTACTTCGACAGACTATAGCAATGCCTGGTTATAGGCTCGAGTCCCAGTAGTCATGGGTATTTTTCACCTCATCAATGACCCTTGCACTGAATATCCATTACCCAACGACAAGTGCTTATGTGGGCATCATCTAAAATTGAAAAAATATGAACAAAAAACGCACAAAGCTTCAATCACTTTTTTTTTAAATTTGAATTTGTTAAATTCAAGGAACTCATACAGTCATGAAATGAACAGAATTTATTCCACCAATCACCAAAAATCACTGAATAATCTCAATTTAGGAAAGCCAATAACTGATATGAGAGTTCTCGGGAAAGAACTAGAAATGGTGGATTTTTTTTACATATTCATAGATATTGGCATCGAATTTTAGCTTACTGATATTACAGTGACTAACCTGTGGGATATTCATATTGTAGTCATTGTCACCACAACCACATCTGAAAATTTCCGAGTTCGGGAAAAACTACCGAAACATTTCATCAGCTTATAGAAATTTAATTGAAGCTTCAATTCAAAGATATTTTCCACTATACACAAAAAACTTAACTTCATCTAAAGGAAATTTTCAACTGATTTCCGAAGCTTCTGAAAGATTGATAATATCGCTCCATTAGAGTGCTTACTTTTCTCTTATCAACTCATTCTATTCTAGTATAAATATAATACAAAATCCGTCCTTCATAATCCCCATTCATTATTGACTCCTTTTCAAGAATGGAAACTCATAAAAATCACCCTACTTGTTTTTTAACTCACCTATTCTGCTCTCACCTCGACTGAATAAGGGTTCAGTACATAATTTAGATATTAGATTTTGATTATAAAGTTAACTTATCAATATTACCCACGCTTCAACCTGGAATGTACCTCTTCTTCATCTTGTTTGATCTACATCCCACGTATATTCCATTATTCTGGGGAAGTTTTTGTAGATTTTCCTTTTTTCACCTGTAATAATTTTTGTTTTTTCTTTATTGACAGCACTTGGACGTTTCTCACAGCCTTCTCACGTAGAAACTAAATTAATAAATCTATTTTCCATGTTGATTTTTTCTTCCTCTTCGTATCCATTTAAATTCACTTATTTTTTTCCTTGCTTGTCAATCTTCCCTCATATTAATTGAAACTCAGATGCTTCCCTCTCTTCTTCTTCCTTTTTCGTTTCTCATTTGATCATTTCTCCCCCTCACTCTGTTCCCAATCTTTCAAATAAATCGCATGTGATTTCCTATTTATCCAATATATTTATTCTATATCTTCAATCTATTCTCTATTATTCAATATATTTATTTCCTATAATTTCTGTCACTTCACGAAAAATCACTTTAAAAAAGTATCTTTCATCCATCTAGTCATGTCTTTTATTATGTTATCATGTGTCTCATCCATACTAACAAGAGCGTCTTCATTCTGTATTTTTATAATAGATTCATCATCATATATTATTTCTCTCCACACATGACTCTCTTTCATTTACTCTAGATCCCTTGTTCTCTCACTGAAAATAATATATTATTCGCCACGTTTTTTCCTCTGTCTCTCACTCTCTCTATTCTCTTCAAGCCCAGTTCTGTTCTCACTTTCCCCGAATTGGAACGAAAATTAAAATCACAACCTGCCCGCTAGCACCGGCCGTTTCCTGATTGATTTAGTGGCTGTCGAAAATGTAGAAGCTATCACAATGATTCGTACCATGACGCCGATCAGAGCAAACTTCGCAGTGCTTGAAAAATATTTAAAAATTTTGCAAAACCCAAATATTTGCTGTACTCCACTTTCGAATGCGACCAATTAGTGTACGCTCTCTCACTCTTTATATCGAGCTGTTATTGACTCTCTATAACAGCACTTTTACAAAAATTGAAAAGAGTAGGTCCAACAGTAAAGTTATTTGTAGAAGAGCATGAGTGAAATAATGTTATTCATCTTTATTAATTGATAAATCACTGAAATTTCAAATATTTATAGGATGCAATCATTTAAAATTCCATTTTTGTTTATTATCCAGAGACCTGAAACCAGTCCTGAGTCCAAAATATATATTCATTCAATTGAATATAGTAAAACGATGTTAAGAACATAGGTTGAAAATGATGTGTACTTGATAACTTTAATCTTTATAAGTTCTGACCGACACATTGAAGAACTATATTTCGAGGCCAAAAGTTTCTATGTTGAAGTGTTTAGGAAGCCGTAATTTTGGACTATGCTATAACTCTAATTTAGATTTAGGAGGGAAAGAGTAGGTTCTAAACCTGTATTCTACTATCAATTCATTTTCCGCCTTCAAAATCCATCTCTTATAACCTTTTTTAACTATGTATTTCATCATATAACTTGTATTTTTTGTATCCCAAGGTTTTTTTGTATTTTTTCTCCTAATGTAGCCTATTTTATGACAAGACGAGCCATTCCTCCAAAGATCTACAGCTAAGTCACACTGTCTATGAATGATGGTGGTTAGAATTGTGGGTTGATGGTTCTTCTATGGGACATACAAAATCTATAGTAATACATCATATAAATAGCATGACGTTACAGTGTTTTTTTAAGTTATGTTTTTCATATTGAATTTTTTTTTGGCTGAACGCTATACAGACCATCCAGGCTATTCACCCTCCATGTCTATGCTATCCACACTCCACCCATCGGCAGTGCGGCCTCAGCCATTTCTCCACCCACCACCACACCTATCTAATTGAATAGTGAAATCATGTATCGATTACGTTACAAGGGGTCATATTTCATGAAATAAGTCATTCTTGATGAATATTTTTCCTTAAGAACTAGGAGACACATGAAGTGAAGTAATCGAATTCGAATGTTTGTTGAGCTTTACTCACAATGGATGTTTGGAGATTGATTGGCACAATATTCTGTTTGTGCAGAGCCCGCAGCCGCCGCAGTACGTGTTCTGGTACCACAACGAGCGCATGATCAACTACGACACGGCGCGGGGCGGGGTATCGGTGGACACGGAGCCGGGCGCCAAGACCCAGTCGCGCCTCACTATCAGGGGCGCCCAGGACACCGACTCCGGCAACTACACCTGCAGCGCCTCCAACACCGAGCCTGCATCCATATTCGTATTCGTTTCCGAAGGTCAGTCGCTTCCTAAAAAGTTACATATCACAACATTTTTTTTTAATTACCACAAACTTTCCCACAAGCTATTATCCATTATTTTTATTATTATTATTCATTCCTATTTATCTTTATTTATTCTTCACCACTTTTATTCTTTTTTGTTCGTATTTATTAATTTTTTTTGTAATTTTGTATCAGAATCAGAGTACTACAGGCTTTAAAGCCCAAAACTGTCCTGCTTGAATTCATACAAACAAAACAAAAAGAAGCTTATGTCATGAAATATATCTAGAAGAATAATTAGCACACAAGAAGCAAAGTTCAACCCCTGATTTAATTCCAAGTATTGTTGTGAGTGAATTATGTTATCATTGATGCAATGGATCCAACAATCTTTTTATATAAATTTCTTGTAGTACCGGTAATCAGAACAACGGCTGTTCCAGAAGATCTTGAATGATTTTTGTCTTCGTCTAGAAAAGAATTATTATCTGTAGCACAGAGTACTGCAATGCTTTCTGTCACTCATTTAATTTTTCTCAAACGACTTCCAAGTTTTTCAAATACTAGTCGACTGAAAATATCAATTTACATGTACAGGTATAAATAATATGTATTTTCCTTTTCTGTATTATGAATAGTGTTGAGGTATAATAATTATAGTAAAACGTAGCATGCGACTGTCCATGACAGTGTGAAATGGAATGGCTTCAACACTTGTGGAATTTGTATCATGACGTGAGTCGGACAGGGGTGATAGCTCTGCTGCTGTTAGGCCGGTTGCATAACCTGATCCTGCGTATTTCAATTCGATAATGTTCATGTAGCCAGTCAAAGAGAAGGCTGGCTGAAAGTGGTTCACCTAATGAATTCAGTTCAGTCAGATTTTTCAAAACTCGTCTAACATTATAATGTTTCAAACATTAATTTTTCTTCCCAATTTGATTACTGATTCAGTAGTTTGTAGATCACCCATTCTCGTATCAGTTCCTCGAGAAAAATAGATTTCTCGAGATTCACACAATCACGAGTTCTCATTTTCCGTATACTTGTGAACGCCAAAAATGAAAAATTGAGAGAATAAATTTAACCGGAGGTAGTTGTAAAGTCGAATAGTTGAGGAAATGTCTCAGCGTGGAAACAAGACTGAAACGAGCATTTGACGTAACTTGATTATGACAGGTGCACACAAACAGCTCAAAGTGAGATATGCGAGCTGCCTTGAGGCGCAACCTGGAATGCGTCTTGAGAGAAGCAGTCAACTCCCTTCAACCCTTCAACCACCTCCCCACCATAAACCCAAGTCCCAGATTCACAACACCTTCAGCGCTCCAACGCTCCAGATTATGCCACAGACACGTCCTCCCTAATGGATAGCTGTGATACTCAGACTTGCAATCTTACATTAGAATTGATGATCGTTGAATGTCTTATTTTCTAATGTCGTTTACTTTGCAATATGAGCTGAGCTACATTTCTGCGGCTGTCACCTGTAGAGATCTTGCCAGTTTTGATGCCAACATGAAATTCAAGCTGGGAAGGATTTTATTAATCATTATTCCAATTTGTTGAGAATTAGTGGCTGAAAATCATATATGATTCATATAATATGGGAATATACCCACTGTTTATCAATATAAAACAATGCGGATTTCAGCGTATGGAAATAGACTTTGTTATTGGTTTTTTAATAGAAACGTTCAAAAACAGAATCCAAAGAGTTCTATATAAATTCATACATGCCAGATTTATGGGTAACAAATCTTTGGAGAAAATCAATTACGTAAATTTATACTCCTTATCTCAATTTGTTATAGAGCTTTGAAATCGCAGTGACGATGATGTGGAAGTGGCCGAAATTGATCATCTAATATGAATGAATTTTATGAATGTTTCATGGGATGAAGTGGTCTCGTTATCTATTTATCTATAATGGAAATAATATGGGTATAGATTTTAATGGTCGGGAGACACTTACGGGTACGTTCCACCTCGCTAATGTGTACTTGGCTAAATGCTGGCCACTCATCCACAGTGTTCGTGACTCAACTCCACGATCACTTAGCAATCACTCTCACTGAGTGGCCAATACCAAGTATTTCATCAAATAACAGAAACATTACGATAAAGTTATACAAGCCAAAGTCTTGTCTAGCGAATTATTGTCTGAGAAAAGCATGTACTTTAATTAAACAGGTTGATTCTACCAATAGGGATTAACAGATTTGTCAGAAACATTCAGATTACTCGAATTATACAGGGTGTTTCAGGAGGAATGTGCAATACTTCTCAGGCTGATTCCTTACACCAAGTATACAAAAAAGTTCCATGGGACCAACCCCCGAAAACGCTTTGTTACTGAGATAACAATGGCGAAAAATTGAGATTTTTCGAAATATATTAATTTTTCTAATTTTTTAGAGGCTTTGGTGAGGTTCTAAAATGATCAATTCCTATGTAGAATTAGCTGAGGAATTCACTGAGAGCAGTTCCAAGTTTGTAACTTAAACGTTTATTGAGATAATTGGAAAAATATGCTAGAAAACGCCACTTTTCAACAATAAGGCTGAGGCCGCACTGCCGGTGGGTGGAGCCTGGAGGTTGGAGGGTAGTTGGTAAATCTATAGAACATACACACCATCCTCAGTAATCCATCGTATGAATGGTATGACGTCCTTCTGTTTTTTGAGGCTATGTTGTCCATATTTAAGAAATTCAAGATGGCGGCTGAACACATACCATTCATACGATGTATTACTGTGGATGGTGTGTATGTTCTATAGATTTACCAACTACCCTCCACCCTCCAGGCTTTTCCCACCGGCAGTGCGGCCTCAGCCTAAGGGTTATAACTGGATAAGGAATCATAAAATTGTATTTTTTATTAATGGGAGTTGAAGAGAGTCGGATTCTAGAGAAAAACTTAAATGGCGGCGATTGTGTAAATCTCACCCTAATCTCAGAAATAGCGGTAAAAAATCGCAAAATTGACAAAACATAGCACAAATGATGAATTTATGTTTAGTAGCGATTTTTGATCACCATTAGTGAGATTTGAGTAAGTTTTACACAATGGCCGCCATTTAACTTTTTCTTTAGAATCTGACTTTATTCAACTTCCATTAATAAAAAACACAATTTTATGATTCCTCATCCAGTTATAACCCTTATTGTTGAAGAATGGCGTTTTTCGCATATTTTTCAATTATCTCAATAACCGTTGAAGTTACAAACTTGGAACTGGTTTCATTGAATTCATCAGCTGATTCTACATAGGAATTGATCATTCTAGAACCTCACCAGAGCCTCTAGAAAATTAGAAAAATTTATATATTTCGAAAAATCTCAATTTTCCGCCAATGTTATCTCGGTAACAAAGCGTTCTTGGGGGTTGGTCCAATGGACCTTTTTTTCTACTTGGTGTAAGGAATCAGCCTGATAAGTATTGCACATTCCTCCTGAAACACCCTGCATATCAATTATATTAACTGGTCAACCAGTAAAAGATGTTCAAAGGAATCCAATGTCTATTAAGAAGATTTTTTTTCAAGAAAGACGTCGGATCAATTGCGATATCAAGTCATTTACGAATATCAAAAGTTTTGAAAACGGTCATAAAAAATAATGTAATATTTTTTCAAACGCGTATTTTTGACACAGGAGTACTCGTTGAATCATAGAGTTTTTAGATGTAAATATATTGTAAGACGAGAATTATACTGGAATAATTATATGGCTGATCTTTGTGAACATCGTTTCCTTAGCTATCTTGTTCCTCGACTGAGGGATGGTGACGCTGAAAAATTACGATCTTCAGGTTTCCAAATTTCGTGGTTCATTTTCCTATCTAAGTGATTTCATAAGATTCCACAAAAAAGTCACAAATGACATGGAGACCGAGAGGGCCTAACAATCTTGCCGAATCGGAAAACGATTGCCTCTACTGCTTTCGTATAAATACTGAGCTTTCAATACCTGATATCAACTCGAAACAATGTGATTTCTTTCAATTGAAAAAAAAACGTTCGACTCCCGTAAATGGGCTTGTATATACAAGACAATTATCTGTGAAGACTACACGAATCAAAATCGTCTACAAGATAACTCATTTCTACTATCCTGCTCTTTAATTTCATTCATCTCTCTCCTGTCCGTTCAAAAGTGATAATATTAGCAGAGATATCCAAGGTATGGCAGATCAACCTTGCCAAAGTGGTGATTAAAAAACGTTTTTGCTCTCATCAAGGCTCAGCTGCTGAGGAGATTCATATTGACTTGAGTGGAAGTAGAGTATGATTAATGAGACGCTACCCTTCAAAGTTTAGGTTTTTCTTGTCTCTTGTCGACAAAAACTCGTTTTCTCATGTCTTTTCAGAACATGATATGAAAGGAATACTGGCTTTCTCGTTGAAAATCTCCCATCCAACGGAATGAAATATTTTTTTAAATGCAAGTTTCGAAATATTGAGGCAAGATTTTTAAAACAGAGACAATTTTTTTTTAATTGTCATACAATATGAAATGGACTTATTGATTAACTGTGTTTGCGTACGTTGAAAAGTTATTAGAAGTCAACAGTGAAACATATGAGTCATGATGCGAGTCATAGCTTCCTGAAGGCCCTGCCCTAATAATATGGCAACGTCGCACCGTAGACACAGTCTTCCCATATGAAAGCATTAAGTACAGGTATAAATCATGCATGTTGACTTGGTTTTTCTCTCTTTGAGCATAATTTCCATGAAAAACATTCATGAAACTCTTCGTATAGAATTTCTTTTGTATTTTTCGTAATAAGTTGTGATAGAGTCATAGAGATTAGCAAGAAAGATTAAGAATAGACAGTTATTTATTAAAATAGCTTATGATTTGTAGCAAGTAAAATGTGAGAACGCACACAAGAAACGCATCCATTTGAACAGCTGATTGGAAAATGATTTAAATGCTTCTAAATGGACCCAATTTCCTACTCTACATAGCTGTCAATTTTTAGGCCATGGCCTTCAAGGAAGCTATGTACGAGTACATGAGAGAGTAAAGCAGATTTCGAAGTAGAATACTCCAATCTTTAAACTATACTTCATACAAAACTCAAAGCGTGCTGTATACGGGGTCAGTAGTGTCGGCAAGTTGAATATCTGTAGCCAATCACACCTGTTGTTGTTTGACTCGATGAAAAGACAAAAGCTGTGATTTGCTACAAATATTCAACTGGCCGACACTACTGTCCCCGTGTACAGCATGTTTTAATGGGTGATTTCCGAAACTACGCCGCGCACAGGCGTAGAATTGTGCTATTATACACAATGTACTTTGTACTTCAAGTACTTCCAAGTACAAAGAGATCGTGAATTCGCGCTACCCAAAATGATAACAGTCTTAGAAAGCTGTAATGTATTATTGATTTTTCTTCCAAAGTTTATGATACAATATTTTTTTATAACATTTTGCTGTGATTTTCTTAGTTAAGAAGATAGGCCCGAAAATTCTCCAACGATATACACAACACCACAGTTTCTTGAGTTTGTAATGGCTGTTCATGGAATTCATTTGAATTCTTCGCAGGCCATATCGTGCAATTTTGACATATCCACTCCGTCCAGAACAGATATGTCATTTCAAATGGAATTTTTCAACCAATGGCAATACCGCAACATTTCTCCTTATCTGGATCTTGAAGCTGATGGGTACGATATTCCGGTAGGGATGTAACATTAATAACTTAGTGGCATTCTCCAACTCCTATATGGCTATAAGACAGTCCAGTCTGGGTGGAAGGTTTTTGTAGAACGAATGAATGTTTCACTTATCGTCTGCAGACTGTCATCAGTCAGAAATCATGGCCAGCCAATACGATCATTCACGCTACCTGTATCCCGAAAACGATAAAAAACCACATATTATGGTTTACTACATAACGAAACATACTCTAGCATCTAGAAAGGCATTGGAGAAAAGTTCTTGACGCTTTACGTAGGATTTCGATTCACAGTAACTCAAAACAATTGAAAAACTTTTTTCTTGCTAAAAGACAATGCAATTCGAACTGAACAAACAAACTGATTTCTGGCCAACTGTCATCCGGTCGCGTGATCTAGCCGCTGTACTACTGGACGAAAAATTCCCACATCCAAATAATTTTTTACAAATTTTACTGTCTTTCTACACGGCTTCAAAAATTGGGTTGCGTAACTTTTTGGTCACTCTATATAAACACTTTTTTGTTGACGGCAAGCAACTATATAACAGCACTATCACACTGTTAGCTGCCGCCTATATTATATTATTCGACTATTTGTACGCTGACGCCTAAGCGCGGCTTAGTTTCTGAAACCACATCTATAATTTATTGATTGCATAGCATCAATTAGAGTATTATAAAAAAAATTTAACAATGTATTGTTTGTTTTTTGCAGGGGATAAAATGGCAGCTATATCAAGAAGAAAGTCATCATCAGGCTCGGGAATAGATGTGATGCTGTGGTTCGTGGTGCTGCCCCTACTAGTGATCGCGTCAAGATAAGAGATAAGTCACGAGTCGAATTACGAATGAAACTGATCCGGCGCGGTTTTCAGTGCGTGAATAAGAAAGGAGGGCTTGATGTTTAAGCCGAAGCTGGAGTTGGTTGCGGGGGTATTTGGTGACGGGCTGAGCGTGCCTTCCACAGGCAACGAGCGCACAGCAAAACTGTCTTCTAATCTCCACAAGCGCTGCCAAGGAGAAAGGATCGTGTAATCCTAGACAATCTCTGTCAACACACTTCATATAAAATCGGCTGCCTCAATTCTCAGCACTGAAATGAGATGCAGTTCTCCCGAAGTGAAGCTCACGCGTCACAATAGTGTTAATCTGCCGAGTTCTGCTCTCACTTGATTAACAATCGGTGGGATACAGCCGCCGCCGCCGCCGCGCCAGTCTTAGCAATCTGAACTTTCAGTGATAGTTTACTGTTTTCAATCCTGTTTCATCTTCTCGAAATTATCACTTCTGTAGTGTAAATACTGGTCTGAAAGTTACGTGCTGGAACTAGAATGAAAACATGGATATCGTGTTGTACTAAGGTCCCACCTACCATTGACATAAAATTCCCTATTCTCGTTATTGTGAGCTTTTCAATAATAATTCATTCAAATATTTTACATAGTAGATCAGAATTCCCAGCCCAAAACAGCTCCCCTATTTACAGTTTACCGTAGAAATTCATCTTGAAGTGATATTTTTCATTTGAATCGATTCATAATGATGAATTCAAGGAGGATTATATGGCTGAATCATATCACTGGAGTTTCTAACGAAAATATTGGCGGCTGGAGAGTGATGTTCTCCCAATAAACAGCTGATGCTTCGCTAAAACATCAATTTTTTCTATTGCGGATGATGCCCGCTCAATTATTTCAGTTGTGTGTGGGTAATGATGTTAAAGAAAGAGAGAGAGAATAGAGTTGAAGAAAGAAGAAGATAGAGAGCAAGGAAATGTCACTCTGTTCAGCTGACTCACCCGCTAATATTTTTGTTGGGAACTCTGTGATGCATGAATTATCTATATTATTTCAGTAGGACATGGCAGCCTTTCTGTTTTATGATAAAATAGCAAATTTCTATAATAAATAAATAGTTCTGTGCTTTCATCCATTGAATGGATAGGTATTACCCAGAATGTGTTACTCCAAGATTTCTAATCAAGCTAAATCTGTTTTTTCTATTGTCTTCCAAAATGTTTATATGATTTTTCAATTTATGAAGAGTGAGTCGCGATGAGTTCTGAGATGCGGAGTGAATTGAATGAAGGAAGGGTTGTGGAACATGAGTATTATTTTGTATTAACTTTCAAATAGGATATTATAGCTTTGATTCTCATCTTTAACGCTGGAGTAAGCTCTTTATTTCTTTGTGGCTTCCATACCCTATTGAAGCGATTTCTCAATTATTCAAACTATTGTTGGATTGGAAACTATAGTTTTATTGGTTTATTATTGTTCAATTGATTGAATTACATAACTCTTTGAAAAATAGATTGCACTCTCTGTTATTCTGTTCAAATAACCGTATCTAACCATTGATAACTGAAGAAAAATAAGATATTTAAGTCAATGAAATACCGAAAACAAAAAATGTACATTTAAAATTTTCAAGTGTTTATTGTAAGTGGATGATCCTCATTCTATCAATCCACTAGAATTTATAAATTTAATGAGTTGAATTTCATTTAATAAGTTTTGGAATCCAAAAATTGTTCTTAGAAGTTTTTGTATTACAAGGGACACTATTCAAGAGGAAACTTGTGAGTTCTTAACAATTCATTGATTTTGAATGAATTTGTTTCACATTCTGCTGAACCAAAAATATGTCAAAAATTATGTCAATCTACTGAAGTTTTCAAAGAAATGATCCTTTATTGAATGGGTTATGGCCTCCTATGATAAAATATTCATGTGTAATCTTCATGTATTTAGTTTATTTTTCTTCATGTGTAATACAGAATGGAAGTTAGCCACGAATTGATAGAAGAACGGTGCTAGAAGAATTGCATATAATTCTCTCTTGAAAATTTCATCTAGTAAGAGTTTATCATCTATTGTTCATTATGTGAGATCTATTATTGACGATGAACTCTCTAAATCCTAAAATGATAATTTAAATAATTACAAATGGAATCTTATTGGAATTTATATGATTGTTTAGATTGAAATTTTATAAAGAGTTGTTGTTTATTCAACTATAAATTAATGTATATTGTAAAGTTGTAATATTATTTATTATCAATAGAGACTTTTCATACATACTATGGTGATCCAGCCAAAATAAAAAAAGAAGAATTTTGTACATAGACTATGTGAAACTTATATTTAAGGCATTAAATTAATTTCTCAGAGCTTATTATGTCATGCTCATCATGTGAGCACTTGACAACTAGTATCATCATTGTAAATATTGTAAATAGAAACTGAATTCAATTGAATCCTTGTAATTATTTGTTTTTGAATGATGGAGAGATGACGTATCAACAACTTCACTGTTTTCAACAACATGAGTGGAAGAATAAAGATATTATTGACATTATAATGGATAATCAATATTCCTAATTTCATTCCTAATTCATATAGGGCACGCATATGAATGATTGTGCTATTATATGTGCAATTGTCTCTATGATAATAGTCTACCTTTCTTTAAAATTTATAGGGTTTTCAATGATTCAATATAATTTTGAAAACTTAGAAGAAAATATTTATCAACAAGCTTCTATCAGTTCCTGCAAACGCTTATTTCCCAATCCTTCAAGCTCCAATACTTACAAAATATACAAATTGAACATGTTTATGCTTATCTAGGACAAATTTAGCCGCATTGCACATCGTTATTATTTGAACCCTTAAACAAGCTTTCGTAAGTTTCTCAATATGTTAAGATTTCATCAAATTATTAAATGTTTTATTAAATTACTAGAAGTTCTGTGAACAGTAGACCTCACGAATTCACCCATGGATGGGGCATTATTCATAAAAGGAATACTTACTTACACCAACACCTACTAATACATCAGGCCCCACAACTGACGCTTTCACAGACTATGCTGTCATCATAAGAAGATGGACGGTAGATAGACAAAATAAGAGCGCTAATGTTTGTTTACATTCTTTTTCAATCCCATTCCATGTGATAACCAACAAAATACAAATTTCATTATTGCAATCTTTCACATTTATCGCATTAAATAGAGTTTATTCATAATTCTCTTCAATTTTTGTATGAGTGAGTTGATGGTGGATTTGACATTTTGGAACATGAAACTTTACCGCCGTGTCATTATTGTAGCAGGAATGTTTTTTCTTTTACAAAAAATAGCCTGAAACGGAAATGAATCTGCAGAACACATTTCAATTATTTAGGAATTTCTGAGGTGAGTTTTTTCATAATTTCCATTTTAAATATTGCTCTTAATTACCCTAAAAATGCTAGAAAACATGTAACAATAAAGATTTTGTTAAAAAAATCTTTCAATACAAGTTAAAATATAAAATAGGCTACAGAGTAGAATAGTTTTGTGATGAAGCTAGGAGGTACCTATACGGTACCGTACTAACCTTGCAACAAGTTCTTTTGTTTATGAATCTGAAGGTAGATTCTGATAGGTGATTTAAAAATCATAAGGAATAGTTCATCATGATTGATTTTTTCTCTTTTTCATGAAAAGTAGGTAATGAAGTAAATTACTAATTTTCAAAAATTTGATGTTTTGTAGCTCAAGTAGAGAACTATATCTAGCTATATTGTCTGTATTGAAAAACGTACACAGCAGGTAATTTTGTATTAAAACTATAATAATTAATATAAATTTTTGAATTTGAATTAGAAATTCATAGAAAAGTACTTAGAACATTCCATCAACTCTTAATTTCATTTATAATGTTTATAAATTCTTGTTTCAGGTATGAAAAAATAATTTTGATGGAAAAGAATATCATTGAAGTAGTAAAAGCTCACAATGAAAAGGAAAGAGCGTTTTTGAAAAATAATAGTGTGGTTCTCCTGTACTAAGTGATGACAAGAATTGATTTTTAATACTAAACTTAACAAAGAATTTTTGTTCAATGATACAAACCAGATAAGCATAATGCTCAAGAAAGTAAGGATGAAGAACAAACATTTACAAATTGGAAAAGTGAATAAGAAAAATTAAGTGTCAACTATTAATTGAATAGGCCTACTGGCTATGGTGATAGAGTGTTAAACTAGATAGTGAATGAAAAAGCTGAAGTTGTTTAGATTTTTAAAAACGGACCCAAGAACACATCAAAGTAACTATAAAATAGTTTCTGACAAGGAATGTAGAGAGAATCTAGTTATATTTGGAACTATTTCATATATGAAATTTGAAGTGTGATTTTAGGCAATATGCATATCAATGTCAACTGTCTAAATAATATCAATAAAGTGGAATGCTTTTACTGATTTGGATGCAAATTTATCAGTTTGTTGGGTTTCTCTGTTCCTCTACCACAGATTTATTTGTGAATCAAGTCCTTAAAAGCCTCTTCCCCATGAAAGAGTTACTCCTGATTTGGTGGTGGAGTTGATATTCCTTCAGAGGCTTATCACTCATAACGACCGATCACAGTATTACTTGATTCTTATAATTACACATTAATTATTTTGTTCCACAAACGTAGATTATAGAAAACATATCCTAGATTTTTGGAGTTACTGCAAATTATAGGTACCATTCATCAAGGCTGATAATGGAAATAATTGATTATATTAATCCAGCTTTCCATTTCTCATATTTTATAGTTATATCCTTGAGTATTTCAGTTGAAATGAATTGAATTCGTTAGGCTGATGGCTCTATTATTGGATCTAACATATCCTAACATAGCTAAGTCATGAATAAATAATTATTGCATTCGCGGAATAAAGTGCTTCAATTCAAATTAAATACTACTAAATGAAATATACGTCGTTTTTTGAGAGATAAGAATGAATTTCACTCATTAAAGTATCAATGCAGCAAGTAAAATTGAAGAGTTTACAGTGATATGATAGGAAACTTCACTGGCATCCTAGAGAAAATCCATCTACTTGTTATGACGTCATTAAATCAGTTGTGGGGCCTGATGTAGGTGTTGCTTATACTGTATGTTGAGTTTCAAGTTTCATTAATTGCATGCGTCATTGAATAAACTTGACAGCTGGGCCCAATTTCACAAAGCAACAAGTCTTGTTATTAACCATGGTTACTGACAAGTACTTGTGATAACAAGTTGTTAATTACAGGCGTTTCACAAACGGAATGAGCTACAATTTTACAATTTGACAAGTGTTCCCACCCATCAGTGCCATCTGTATCGGTTTTTTATTCATTCTATAGTTTGCACTGATATAGTTTTGGTTGAAATTTTAATTATTTGTGGTAAAGATAGATTGATAAAATTGATTTTGAAAATAAATCAATCATTAGAAATCCAAATTGCTCAATCCTTATGTTATTTGGAATAAAAATAATAATATTAATAAGACATTTTCAATCCATTTAGATCCTTTACTTGAATAAAAAAATATCATAGTGAGCTTGGAGTGGTCTCCCCTCATATCACATGTTATAAACATAGCCTATATTCTACTGGTACTGACGATTTTTCTATTCTATTAAATTAGATTTCTAGACTCATATTTGGCACAATAAAATGTACGAAGAAAAAATATAAAATAGTTCTAATCATTGAAAATAATATTGAAGCATTGGAAAGCATCTTTATTAACACTTGTAACTTACTTACTTAGGTCTATTCATAGGTAGAAATTTCATGGTTAATTACAAGTTTTTTGACAAGATTTGTTCGTTACCATGCCAACGTTCGTGAAACACTTTTCATAACCGGCGGAACGCTTGTAAAATTGTTAAAATTCACTTGTTATCACAAGTCTACAATTGTACGTTCGTGAAACGCTTGTAATCAGCTGGATTAGTAAATTTGTTATAAATCATGGTTAGTGACAAGGCTTGTTACGTTGCGAAATAGGGCCCTGGTACCCTATGTTCAGAAGTATAAATGTATATGTATGGTAATATTTTAGCACTAGCCGGCAGACTCGCTTCGCTCGCCTTCTCCGCCTAGCAAGGGGGCTCCGCCCCCTGGACCCCCGACAGTATAGGCAGTGTAAGTGTGTCAAACATGCTCGCTTCGCTCGCCTGCAAAATCTCTGTCAGTGTCAGCTAAGACAAACAGGCTCACTTCGCTCGCCTGCAGATTCCGTTCAGAAGGGATTAGAAATTTATTGAGCACAGCATTTCTACACCTAATCTGGACCTGTTTACATAATTTCAACATTTTCTGCCAATTTGTTCTAGAAAAAACTAAGAAAAACTCCGAAAATTCCAAAAAATAGTAAAACGCTACTATTAAGCGTAACCTTGGGAAGTATATCGGTCATAGTTTGAAACTTGATTCAATATCTTCCAAATTAGTTCATCTATAATCTCGCTGAACCATTGAATTTACAGTTAGGATTGGTCGTATCAAGGCGGAAGATATGCAACCCGCAACACATCTACAATTTGAAAACCTGATTACTGTCGTAATCTTGAACGGATTTCAAAAATGTTTTAACACAACATTTCTAGACCTTATCTGAACCTGCCCACCAAACATCAACATTTTCTACCGATTGGTTCTCGAAAAAATGAAGAAAACGCTGGAAAACTATAGAAAAACTCAAATATTTTGCGTATCCCTGAAAAGTTTTTAAAATCCGTTCTTATCGCGAGTCTAAACGTCCTAGTGAACATGCCTGCCAAATTTGAACGCATTCGGTTCAGTGGATTTTTAGTTCTGGTGATGAATGAATGAATGAATGAATCAGTAAGTGCCGTTTCGCTCTATTTCCTTTCCTTTTCCTTTCATATTATCCTTAAAATGTAATATTTCAAGAAACCTTATACATCGACGCGCAATTTCAAGAGGAACATTCCTGTCAAATTTCATCCGAATCTATTGCCGCGTTTTGTCGTAAATGCGGAACAAAAAAAAAACAAACATGCAAAATCGTCGTCTTGAATCTAGACCTCACTCACGTTCGGTCAATTAACTTAATTTAGCGCTTACTCCCACCCACAGTACAATTTTTATTGTTAATAAGCCTTAACAATACAGAAGACAAGAAAAGTTTACTTTGAATTTCTACCCGAGAAGGGGGTGAAATTTGATTTGAAATTCGACTCTTTATCTAATTTCCAATATGGCCGTCCGATACCCTTCTGTCCATTATTGAAAACCAATGAAGTTCCAGTCCAACACTTCAAAGGGCTCTCAGCCTTTGTACGTGATAAAGCAATTTCTTAAAAGTGAGATACTCAAACGGGTATAAATTGGAGACTAGTATTGCCGCATAATGCAATAAGAGAGCAACCAACTATTGTAGGAGCTGACCAGGGCTCATATGGCCTAGAAGGAGAGAAGATGTTAACTATGGAGGATATAATGGGCTACCAAGCATCCTTCTAGATGCCTATTATCCGAGATGGTCTGGCCAGCTGACCGGACAGTCCATGAGTCCATATATAGTCTGAAAAGCAAGCCTGATGTGCAGTCTGCTCGATAGAAGTGCCCCCTTTGGAGCAATCCATCTCAACGAAACCCCTCCTCACGCCTCTGCATCTTACACTACCCTTCGCCTGACCTCAAACTCCCCATCCCACGCTCTGCATTCACAAAGAGCATTTGTGAGATTCAGAAAACGGAGATGGCGTACTTGCGATTGTCAGAATAAATAAGCACAAGGAGATCCTTCAAGCTAAGTAGTGAGAGCATCTGAAGCCCACCCCACCAAGATTTCGGAGTGATGGGCTCAAATTTGAATACCGTAACCCAGCAACTGGCCTGGTTGGGTGCACTTTGTAAATGAAGCTGCAGAATAATATGTTGTTGAATCGTTTGCGCTGATATGGGAAAGTTTTTGAGAGGAAAGTTTGTTGTTCAACTATACATTATGCACTAGCTGGGCTAATTAACAAACACCTCTCGTCAATACTGTAAGGGCAAGTCAACTTCAGAGTAGTTTAACACTCTTTTATGAATGAGAGTGCGAAGTCCTCGAACAGCAAGGCATCTATGGATCTTATTAACATAATTCTATTAGCATAGAAGCGAATCTGTTACTCTCATACTTTACTTATTCTACTTCGGTCATGGAATTGCGACGAAAATCAACTCATAAGAGAATACAGGCTATTTCACTAGATTCTCATTCTCACCCATAAACTCTTAGTATGCTCGCATATACTTGAAAATACTAACGAGTTCTCTCATAAAATGTACTGTTCACAGCAGGGCCGCCCACAGGGGGGATTGATGGCGCAAGTTGCGCCATCGGCACGAAATTTGGGGGGGATTTTGAAAATTTTGGGGGGGGAATCAACAAATTAATTTGATTACGGTAATATGGAGTTATTATTTTGAATGGTTCACTTTCACATGTAGGCCTAAACGTTTTCTATATATTTTCATAATCCAACTGAATAGAATAATGTCTCTGACAGTTGTAGATGTAGAACCAATACATATATAGTTAATTTACTTATTAGTAGCCTATAGTTGTTATGGATCAACAATGTCTAACGATTCATGTTCACAAATCACCGCGGATGCCAGGCTTCCGTTTGACTGAGTTGATCTCATTTCTCAGAATGAACACGAAACTTTCAATAGAATTCAGACCTGAACAAACAAAATCGATTTTAATCGGTTCCTGTAATTATACCTTCTTCGTAGTTGACGACTTGACAATATTCAATTTTATACAATGCTCATATGCACATTCAGTTGTTGTTCTGCTGTGGGATTGAGCGGTGGTATTTTTGTTGTTCGTAATACAGTACGTGGTTTATGAATGTATAGTGTTTTATATTTTTACTTTTGAATTAAATGTAGACTTACTAAGTTATGATTTCAAAAAAGTTGAAAAATACAAATAATGTGCGGAGTTCATATACAGTACATAGGGGTTACATTCCGGTGGAATATAAAATAGGTAATCAAAGTGAAAGTCCATGAAAACGTTATGGAAAAACAGGCCGAAGGAGCAAAAAAGCTTCGTCGGGTGATGAACTATAAAGGTAATATGAAAGGTACAGTAGGCTATAATTAAAAAAATATTCATTAATAAGTAGGCTAGCCGGGAAGACTATTTTCAGCTTTGCATGAGTTCTATAGAATACAGTTAATAAGTGGCTACTGCCTGATGTACAAGCTCTCAGGGGAAGCACGGCTGCAAGAAAATAGTGATAAATCTGGAAATGGAAATAAATATCTAGACCTTGACAATTTTTCCAACTTATTGTAAATCAGGATATTTGATCATTCTGATTTGAAATTGAATGTTATATTGAAGAGCATTTAAATATTGTTGTTTTTAATTATAGTGTTAATTTTTTAATTATTGCGTAACCGAGCTCATTATTTTTAGAATGTCATGGAGTGGGAAAACGTTAACTTATTTCATGTTCTACTGACTTCATTTTTTATTTTACTGTGATTTTTTATCTTTCTTAGTAATATTTTTGGTTCTTGACGAAGGACTGGAGCGCTTACAAGTTCTATAAACAAACTATCATACAGGAATTATACATAACAGGAGCAAAAAAAACACATTTGATTGTGATATTGGATACTGAGATCAATAGTCTCTTTTGAGTGAAGATTGTTCATACTCAATACATTCAAGACAAAAATCAGAAAAAGTGAGATAATTTTTCTCGATTTCCTTTGAAAAGATTCCTTATCTCGATTTCCTTATAATCTCATAATAAGATGGTCTCATAGATTGAACTGTAGTTTAATTCAATACGGTAATCAAGACCATCGTAGAAAAAAATCATAGACCATAAATCGTAGAAATCAAGACCATATGTGAGTATCATTAATATTATACTGTAGCCTAATTTATTTCAGAAATAGGTACTGAAATAAGTCCTGTTTATTGACTGAACACTTCTTATTCAAAACTAAATTATTCACAAGTTTCAGCGACAGAAAAGTGAGTTGAAGCATCAGGTAAACATGTTAATCCTCTTTGAAATTGAAAAATATTAATTATTTTCATATTTTTACAAATATCCCAATAACCAATACAGATTCAAAATTCTAACCAGTTCCATTGCAAGCCAAATTTACAGTAGAAAAAGTATTTCGTATGACCTAAATCACTCGAAACAGAGCGATCAAATCGTAGACAATTATTCACACTCAACATAGTCTCATTTTTAACCAAATTAAAACTGGAATTCTGACTAATGGATTTGAGCTAGACCCCTGTACTTGGTCTCATATGAAAAATAATCAAATGAAAAACTTTTTGCGCTATAAAAATTATTTTGTACCCTGGAAAAAAATCAAGAAAAATCTGTTAGAAAATAAAAAAAAACTTGAAAATCACTCTTTTTCAACTTCAACCGCTAAAAAATACTGCTCAGTAATCGACTTCGGCATGTGTTACACCTTAAATCAATGTGAAATTTTATCTTCTTTTCAACGATATATTGACGATTCAATGACGGTTTGTAGGCCTACTTGAAGAATATCGAAGAATCTATATATCTCGAGGAATCTATTGGGGTTTTTGAGGAATTATAGTACAGGACTATTAACGAATTTTGGGGGGGATTTTGCGCCATCAGCCTTGGGGGGGAGGGGATGGGCACCCCTGGTTCACAGTCAAAATGAACTACCAATCTGACAACTTCAGAGAATTGAATGTAAAGGAATTAAAAAAAACATAATGGAACTTCTCATGGAAACCTTAGAATACTGAAATCATGAAATAATATCATGCACAATCTTGATACTTCTTTGGTATTCACTATCCTTATAACGACCTCCTATTCGACCTATTACGATCCTATTCTTAATTTATTCTCAGCTACAGTGTGTTCAATTCTCGTAGTTAGGTTCCCATTTTTCGATGCTTGGGTACAAACGTACTATTATTAACAATTGAAAATTGAATTATCACAGTATGGTGAAGTTTGAGTACATGGCTTGATGAAATTCTAATCAAATCATCATAAATATTATACTTATATGATTATAAGTATTCTTATTAGCTATGAAAATGATTTTAAAATTATAAACAAAAACATAATGGAATAATTTTTGATGTTCGGTGATGGTCTATTTGTTCTATTAGTTGTAAACGTACTTGAAAAAGATTGTAAAAAAATGTTAGGAAGTTACAATTAGGCTATAAAGGTTATAAAGGCTATATTTTGAATGATCCAAGAAAGGTATATCTAGATTTGAAAGGCTCACGATCTGAAATCAATCCTAATATTGTAAAAAAATAATGAAAAATATTTTCAAATGAAAAACATGGCTCTCTCATGAAAATGGAATCCATGTAAAAGCAGGAAAGTCGGAATAAGATGTTACGAAATAAGTCTAGTATCGCTGCTCCAACAAGAGTATAGCTACCATTTGCGGCACAACGTATTCCCTAGATTGTTTATAGAAAGATACAATGTATCAGTTTGTTTTTCTTCCCGACTGATGAATATTTCATTGGACGATTGCCTGAATGCTGAGCCATTTATGAAGTCTACAATGATTCTATGGAAGAGCCCGTTCTTAGATGATGGCTCCTTCCGAACTCAGTTTCCTATCGACGTCTCGCACAATATACATCCAATTTTCCATCTCGCTATCACTACTTTCTTTGGCAAACAAATAACATCGAGGGAGATGCGAGAATGTTTCATCTCCAATGACAATTTAGCTCTGGAAGGAAATTCATTTGTTGGAATCCATCATCAAAGACGTCCAAACGACAACTCAATAATGAATCATCAGCTGTTTTGAAGTGGTAAACTTGCCTTATAAGAGAGCAATAAATACAGTAGGCTCATGATTATGTTCCTCCACTTGAGCTATCGCTAAACTCACCTCTCTCTCAGTAGTTTTTCAGTTTTGTGAAATTCATCTCCATTAATGCAAAAATATTTGTGTAAATGGTCTAATTATAACAGAATGTTGTCAACAATCATAAACTTATGAGTGTAGCGTGCCTTAGACTACGTACTATTACATTGTCTCTATTACTACTCTGTACATTGTTTCTGATGAAACACTCGCAACTGAGACATGTATCAAATAAAATTCTTCAATAGTAATGCTCACATTCAGATTCAGACGGAATAAACAAGCCCTCAAAGTAAACAAACAGGGCGGCTTCTATAGCGATAACAAACCACAGCAATGATACGACGGAATCCCGAAAAAATCAAACACATACGCAAACATAATAAGTATTGCCAATGTTATGACATGTCTATGCTACGTCGTTTATGTTTTGTCGTGACTGAGGTAGCTACCACAAAATTCCACGCACATACTCGCAAATAGCTTGTTTATCCCAACTCAAGTTATGGTGAATAAGGTGAATCTAAATTCTTAAAGTAGTTGTGAAGTTGATCTAAATTGATAGTAAGGAGCTCCATCATTTATATGAGTGTTGGGCAAGTTTGAAGCTCAGCCACTTATTCATGATGAGAAAGATTTCACTGATAGCTTGTACACGGCAGTCACCATTCTTCAATACGTTTATTGTGGAAAATTCAGTTCTGAAATATTCATGACATTGATAGTGAGTGATTTTTTTACTTGCGTTCCCCATCGGTAACTTTCTCTCAATGATAATAGCACTCGAAACGTATATGTATCGGTTTGTGGATGATTAACTTGGAGAGAGTTATTAACGAAAAACATATTTTTCTACAACTGCGCGTAAAACAAGATTTTACGAGCTGAATTCTCCTCGTAAAGTAGCCCATTTCTGAGGAGAATCTTCATTACGCTCGCTAACCATCTGCGCATGCGCAGTAGAATTACTTTACGCTCGCAAAGCAACTGCGCATGAGCAGTAGTTACTTTACCGCTCGCTAATCAGCTGATCATGGCTCGCCAAAAGTAGGTCAGGTGGAGTCATAACATAACCTAACAAAAGTCGACAATGTCTGATTGTACCTGTACCGGTAATTAAACAAGAGTAATTTAATAGTTCGCAGTATTTGAGGACTAAAAACTGTAGATTAACAGGTTCGTGCAGTTGTAGAAAAAATATTGTATGTAATTCGCGCGTAATGCTTCTTTATCGCTCTTGCAAAATTATCACGCTCCGCTACGCGTCGCGTGATAACTGTTTTGCGCGAGCGATAAAGTCGCGCATTACGCTCTTAATACATAAATAGCTATTTTTGTTTTATTGCATTCCTCTTCAACATAAGAGAGTCACTTTACATCAGAAAGATAGTCTTTTTAGAGTTAAGACTTATCAATTCAAGGATCATATCAGGTATGGGATTCTACAGCTTTAAAAACAAACAAAAGCAGTTTTCTCCAAGATCTATTATAATAGGCTGTCAAGCTGCTGCCTTTTGAACTTTAGAATAGAGCAAATTCCACTTCATTGTGGTCCAGCTTCCTTTTAAATTCTACTAAATTGAACCTAGCTTGACAATCACATGATGCGTATTTGCACACAAGAAAGCTAGTGTGCAGTTTAGTGTCATCTACACTAAACAGAACAAATTTGTGAGTACCTACACGCAGCAGAAGTTATTTGTATCTGCACACTTGATGTGTTTGCTAATTTGTGTTGAATCTAGTAGAATTCACACGAATGGCAAAAAATTGAACGTTCAAAATCGATATTGGAATTTATAGATTTGAATTCATCTTATTATAGAATATGTTGATGTAGATTCCAGTAATTAGATCACTGGCTATGAATTATTACTGATTGCTAAATCTTAATATTGTTGATTCAACTAAGCTAATTCAGTACTCATGTCTGATTATGACTAATTTTGCTATGTTCAAATTGAAAATTCAGGTGACGTGCTGAAATGGTGCATCGAACGCACCAATAGCTGGCTCAGCTAATTTAAAATTCAGCAACATCTTGTTGGAAATGTCGAACTGCGTGTTCCAAGACGGTCGCCTCTCCTAAAGCGCTTCGACATTAGGAGGATAAGATGCTCTCCAAGCGAACGTGTCCAACTGTTACGTGTCACAAACGAGGAGAGCACTCTGACCAAGCCTTTGCCGCCGAACAGTTTGTCTTGGATGCGAGCCGAGATTTAGACAATCATACATATTCATGGGTTTTCGATCGACAAACAAAGTCGACCCTTGAAACTTGTCCCTCCTCACTCTTGCCTCCGGAAAACGGTGATACGAAGCTCCAGTTTTTGGCCGGGTTCGAACAAATATCCGACATTTCAGGGATCACAGATGCTTGTCTTAATTTGAAGACATATGAACTTAAAAAGGTGATTTTTGTATAACAATTTCAAAACAATTCAAGATTATTCGAAGCATAATCGATTACTTGTTATATTATTCAAAGATTATTCTATCAGAATATGCATAGGATAAGCATATCGATATCAAGGAGGATGAGTATACAACAAGATCGACTCCTTAATACTCCAACCTCTCATTATAAATGACTTTGAATATTTGAAAAAGTTTGGAACCAATAGGTTCCAGGTACGCTACTATGTTCCCACCTCGTTGGAATTCATCCACCCTGGAGAGTGGAGAATTTTCCATCGATATCGTCAATATTATTATTTCTCTTTTCTTAACAATACTGTATTTATATTTTGTAATCGGATAAATCAATAAATTACAATAATATAATTTTATCATTCGAATTCACAAAATGTGTTGTATTACTCATGGATATCAATTCGAGCTAAAACCCTTCTTTAACCCTTCTACGTTCAGCATATAAATGAGTTTTGATTATGACCATCAGCATACCAATAATTGTTATTCAGAAATATATTTCCGAAATAGAATTTGAATTTAGAAAAAATGATATTCCAAGATTCACAGCTGACAAAATCCTGAGAGTTCTATGATCATTATTATTATGTAACAGAGGAAAACTTTGAGTTTCCTCATCGATACTGATGTAGATGAGCTGCTCGATTCAGTGGGCCGTGCATTTGCCAATCGTCAACGCGGAGAGAAACTCTCCAACTCGGACGAAAACTTCATTCCCATCGCAGGGCTGCGCTCACACTCGGGGGACACACTACAGTAAAATTACATCATCCTACAATTGGAAACAACTGTTTGTTCTAGTTTTCCGGTACATTGTTTTGCTGCTCCCCTTCTCTGACCTACACAGTCCGAATATTCGTGCAAAAACATTCATTCTTTCTCCTGGGTACGACTTTTTTCTCAAAATGGTCGAGGCACTTAGACGAACGAGAAAGTTGAGGTGAGGGAAAGGGAGTGAGTGCTGTACCTCAGCATAGCAGGTTGTGAGGCAATCGATCTTTGATTGATGAGGTCGCCGGTTTGATTTCTCTGAAGGGAATACGTTGTACTATTGAAGGAGGAAAATCTATTGGTGACAAATAGTTTAAATTGCTATTTGGAGTTGGACATTAATGAACATAATAGATTTGTTTACCTTGGATGTGAGATTTGCACTGAATGAATCATCATGAAAAACGATTTCGAGGAATCACTCTAATTACATCCGTTCTTCAAGTAAGCTACCAAGGAATTATTGTCATGCATGTAATTGGCAGTAATATTGAATGGTTTGTTCATAAAAAAGCTTCAAAGAATGTTCAATATTGTTTAAAACTTTTTTTCCAAACAATATAACAATTTTCAAACAACATAATGAAACACATCTATTCAATTTCAATTGAATTTATGAATCATAGAAATTTAATGCTTATTTTCTCTTAGGGCTACTGTATTTTTTTACACTTTAAAATAATTCAAATCAAAGTAACTTTTTCAAAATATACACGAGAAGATCTTCACATGAGATTAAGCAAGTATGATTTTAGACTATGAATGGCATTCCAATTTCCTCTCATTTGGGAGATTGGCTGTCGTTAGTGAAGACAGTCAGTCGTTTCCCGTTTCTGGAGGAACAGTAATTGTTGCATTGCACTCTCACTGATTAACAGCATGTTATTCAGAGGTGTTCTGCATCTTCACTTGGTTGTGAAGACTGGCTTATGGTTGAGAGGATCGACGTGCTAACCACATGTTACCTCTATCCTGGTTGATGATTATTCGTCTGCTGTATTTTCTGTCCGAGCTGGGGGGGCATTCTGGTGGGTTGGGGGTGGGTTCGGCTCGGTCAGTGTTGGTACGGGGGCTGTGGGTTCTTTTGAGAATTTATGGCTTTTGGGCCGGTATTGGCCGGGCTGGAGTCGTTTTCCTGTCTTGCCGGAGTGTCTTCTTTGCTTGGATGGACTGAATAGTTTGGTGAATATGAAACTGGCAACCAGCTGGTAGGCCTAGGCCCTTCATAGGGCTGTTGTGCCATTGACAATGGCATCCCAAAACTAATTGGCTCATCATAATTCATTTTGAATACCATTGTCTTTGGACTAAATTTTAACCATAGTTCACGAAATTCTTGAGTTTGAAAATGTTATATAGTCCAGTATGCAGGGAATTTTGTAATGCTAATTTAATTACCCTAAAAATGCTAGAAAACATGTAACAATAAAGATTTTGTTAAAAAAATCTTTCAATACAAGTTAAAATATAAAATAGGCTACAGAGTAGAATAGTTTTGTGATGAAGCTAGGAGGTACCTATACGGTACCGTACTAACCTTGCAACAAGTTCTTTTGTTTATGAATCTGAAGGTAGATTCTGATAGGTGATTTAAAAATCATAAGGAATAGTTCATCATGATTGATTTTTTCTCTTTTTCATGAAAAGTAGGTAATGAAGTAAATTACTAATTTTCAAAAATTTGATGTTTTGTAGCTCAAGTAGAGAACTATATCTAGCTATATTGTCTGTATTGAAAAACGTACACAGCAGGTAATTTTGTATTAAAACTATAATAATTAATATAAATTTTTGAATTTGAATTAGAAATTCATAGAAAAGTACTTAGAACATTCCATCAACTCTTAATTTCATTTATAATGTTTATAAATTCTTGGCAGTGTAAGTGTGTCAAACATGCTCGCTTCGCTCGCCTGCAAAATCTCTGTCAGTGTCAGCTAAGACAAACAGGCTCACTTCGCTCGCCTGCAGATTCCGTTCAGAAGGGATTAGAAATTTATTGAGCACAGCATTTCTACACCTAATCTGGACCTGTTTACATAATTTCAACATTTTCTGCCAATTTGTTCTAGAAAAAACTAAGAAAAACTCCGAAAATTCCAAAAAATAGTAAAACGCTACTATTAAGCGTAACCTTGGGAAGTATATCGGTCATAGTTTGAAACTTGATTCAATATCTTCCAAATTAGTTCATCTATAATCTCGCTGAACCATTGAATTTACAGTTAGGATTGGTCGTATCAAGGCGGAAGATATGCAACCCGCAACACATCTACAATTTGAAAACCTGATTACTGTCGTAATCTTGAACGGATTTCAAAAATGTTTTAACACAACATTTCTAGACCTTATCTGAACCTGCCCACCAAACATCAACATTTTCTACCGATTGGTTCTCGAAAAAATGAAGAAAACGCTGGAAAACTATAGAAAAACTCAAATATTTTGCGTATCCCTGAAAAGTTTTTAAAATCCGTTCTTATCGCGAGTCTAAACGTCCTAGTGAACATGCCTGCCAAATTTGAACGCATTCGGTTCAGTGGATTTTTAGTTCTGGTGATGAATGAATGAATGAATGAATCAGTAAGTGCCGTTTCGCTCTATTTCCTTTCCTTTTCCTTTCATATTATCCTTAAAATGTAATATTTCAAGAAACCTTATACATCGACGCGCAATTTCAAGAGGAACATTCCTGTCAAATTTCATCCGAATCTATTGCCGCGTTTTGTCGTAAATGCGGAACAAAAAAACAAACATGCAAAATCGTCGTCTTGAATCTAGACCTCACTCACGTTCGGTCAATTAACTTAATTTAGCGCTTACTCCCACCCACAGTACAATTTTTATTGTTAATAAGCCTTAACAATACAGAAGACAAGAAAAGTTTACTTTGAATTTCTACCCGAGAAGGGGGTGAAATTTGATTTGAAATTCGACTCTATTATCTAATTTCCAATATGGCCGTCCGATACCCTTCTGTCCATTATTGAAAACCAATGAAGTTCCAGTCCAACACTTCAAAGGGCTCTCAGCCTTTGTACGTGATAAAGCAATTTCTTAAAAGTGAGATACTCAAACGGGTATAAATTGGAGACTAGTATTGCCGCATAATGCAATAAGAGAGCAACCAACTATTGTAGGAGCTGACCAGGGCTCATATGGCCTAGAAGGAGAGAAGATGTTAACTATGGAGGATATAATGGGCTACCAAGCATCCTTCTAGATGCCTATTATCCGAGATGGTCTGGCCAGCTGACCGGACAGTCCATGAGTCCATATATAGTCTGAAAAGCAAGCCTGATGTGCAGTCTGCTCGATAGAAGTGCCCCCTTTGGAGCAATCCATCTCAACGAAACCCCTCCTCACGCCTCCGCATCTTACACTACCCTTCGCCTGACCTCAAACTCCCCATCCCACGCTCTGCATTCACAAAGAGCATTTGTGAGATTCAGAAAACGGAGATGGCGTACTTGCGATTGTCAGAATAAATAAGCACAAGGAGATCCTTCAAGCTAAGTAGTGAGAGCATCTGAAGCCCACCCCACCAAGATTTCGGAGTGATGGGCTCAAATTTGAATACCGTAACCCAGCAACTGGCCTGGTTGGGTGCACTTTGTAAATGAAGCTGCAGAATAATATGTTGTTGAATCGTTTGCGCTGATATGGGAAAGTTTTTAGAGGAAAGTTTGTTGTTCAACTATACATTATGCACTAGCTGGGCTAATTAACAAACACCTCTCGTCAATACTGTAAGGGCAAGTCAACTTCAGAGTAGTTTAACACTCTTTTATGAATGAGAGTGCGAAGTCCTCGAACAGCAAGGCATCTATGGATCTTATTAACATAATTCTATTAGCATAGAAGCGAATCTGTTACTCTCATACTTTACTTATTCTACTTCGGTCATGGAATTGCGACGAAAATCAACTCATAAGAGAATACAGGCTATTTCACTAGATTCTCATTCTCACCCATAAACTCTTAGTATGCTCGCATATACTTGAAAATACTAACGAGTTCTCTCATAAAATATACTGTTCACAGCAGGGCCGCCCACAGGGGGGATTGATGGCGCAAGTTGCGCCATCGGCACGAAATTTGGGGGGGATTTTGAAAATTTTGGGGGGGGAATCAACAAATTAATTTGATTACGGTAATATGGAGTTATTATTTTGAATGGTTCACTTTCACATGTAGGCCTAAACGTTTTCTATATATTTTCATAATCCAACTGAATAGAATAATGTCTCTGACAGTTGTAGATGTAGAACCAATACATATATAGTTAATTTACTTATTAGTAGCCTATAGTTGTTATGGATCAACAATGTCTAACGATTCATGTTCACAAATCACCGCGGATGCCAGGCTTCCGTTTGACTGAGTTGATCTCATTTCTCAGAATGAACACGAAACTTTCAATAGAATTCAGACCTGAACAAACAAAATCGATTTTAATCGGTTCCTGTAATTATACCTTCTTCGTAGTTGACGACTTGACAATATTCAATTTTATACAATGCTCATATGCACATTCAGTTGTTGTTCTGCTGTGGGATTGAGCGGTGGTATTTTTGTTGTTCGTAATACAGTACGTGGTTTATGAATGTATAGTGTTTTATATTTTTACTTTTGAATTAAATGTAGACTTACTAAGTTATGATTTCAAAAAAGTTGAAAAATACAAATAATGTGCGGAGTTCATATACAGTACATAGGGGTTACATTCCGGTGGAATATAAAATAGGTAATCAAAGTGAAAGTCCATGAAAACGTTATGGAAAAACAGGCCGAAGGAGCAAAAAAGCTTCGTCGGGTGATGAACTATAAAGGTAATATGAAAGGTACAGTAGGCTATAATTAAAAAAATATTCATTAATAAGTAGGCTAGCCGGGAAGACTATTTTCAGCTTTGCATGAGTTCTATAGAATACAGTTAATAAGTGGCTACTGCCTGATGTACAAGCTCTCAGGGGAAGCACGGCTGCAAGAAAATAGTGATAAATCTGGAAATGGAAATAAATATCTAGACCTTGACAATTTTTCCAACTTATTGTAAATCAGGATATTTGATCATTCTGATTTGAAATTGAATGTTATATTGAAGAGCATTTAAATATTGTTGTTTTTAATTATAGTGTTAATTTTTTAATTATTGCGTAACCGAGCTCATTATTTTTAGAATGTCATGGAGTGGGAAAACGTTAACTTATTTCATGTTCTACTGACTTCAAGACCATCGTAGAAAAAAATCATAGACCATAAATCGTAGAAATCAAGATCATATGTGAGTATCATTAATATTATACTGTAGCCTAATTTATTTCAGAAATAGGTACTGAAATAAGTCCTGTTTATTGACTGAACACTTCTTATTCAAAACTAAATTATTCACAAGTTTCAGCCACAGAAAAGTGAGTTGAAGCATCAGGTAAACATGTTAATCCTCTTTGAAATTGAAAAATATTAATTATTTTCATATTTTTACAAATATCCCAATAACCAATACAGATTCAAAATTCTAACCAGTTCCATTGCAAGCCAAATTTACAGTAGAAAAAGTATTTCGTATGACCTAAATCACTCGAAACAGAGCGATCAAATCGTAGACAATTATTCACACTCAACATAGTCTCATTTTTAACCAAATTAAAACTGGAATTCTGACTAATGGATTTGAGCTAGACCCCTGTACTTGGTCTCATATGAAAAATAATCAAATGAAAAACTTTTTGCGCTATAAAAATTATTTTGTACCCTGGAAAAAAATCAAGAAAAATCTGTTAGAAAATAAAAAAAAACTTGAAAATCACTC
The DNA here is from genome assembly GCA_017141385.1 of Sogatella furcifera. Classification (NCBI taxonomy): domain Eukaryota; kingdom Metazoa; phylum Arthropoda; class Insecta; order Hemiptera; family Delphacidae; genus Sogatella; species Sogatella furcifera. The sequence goes on from CM029546.1 coordinate 23,955,990, forward strand.
TTTTTCAACTTCGACCGCTAAAAAATACTGCTCAGTAATCGACTTCGGCATGTGTTACACCTTAAATCAATGTGAAATTTTATCTTCTTTTCAACGATATATTGACGATTCAATGACGGTTTGTAGGCCTACTTGAAGAATATCGAAGAATCTATATATCTCGAAAACGAAGGTATATAAGAAAAAACTTTACTGGATATTTTTTGTTGCAAATTGCATGTAGAAAATGGTTGCCGGCTGTTACACTTCTCGTGAGACACTCTGTATTATGAAGTGCGAATTTCTGTCTTGGAATACTAGACATGGTATTCTCTATTTCGAGTGTTGGGCTTCAAGTCGAAAGTTACGTCAAATAGAGTAACTTACCTATAGTTGCTGAAATAAACTTTTATTGAAATATTTTAATTATTTCAGTCAATGAAGTCAACGATTTTACTGGTAAATTGGTCCTCACGTTTTGTTGTTAGTAGTGGGGGGGGGGTTGGTTGGGGTTTTTGAGGAATTATAGTACAGGACTATTAACGAATTTTGGGGGGGATTTTGCGCCATCAGCCTTGGGGGGGGGGGGGGGAGATGGGCACCCCTGGTTCACAGTCAAAATGAACTACCAATCTGACAACTTCAGAGAATTGAATGTAAAGGAATTAAAAAAAAAACATAATGGAACTTCTCATGGAAACCTTAGAATACTGAAATCATGAAATAATATCATGCACAATCTTGATACTTCTTTGGTATTCACTATCCTTATAACGACCTCCTATTCGACCTATTACGATCCTATTCTTAATTTATTCTCAGCTACAGTGTGTTCAATTCTTGTAGTTAGGTTCCCATTTTTCGATGCTTGGGTACAAACGTACTATTATTAACAATTGAAAATTGAATTATCACAGTACGGTGAAGTTTGAGTACATGGCTTGATGAAATTCTAATCAAATCATCATAAATATTATACTTATATGATTATAAGTATTCTTATTAGCTATGAAAATGATTTTAAAATTATAAACAAAAACATAATGGAATAATTTTTGATGTTCGGTGATGGTCTATTTGTTCTATTAGTTGTAAACGTACTTGAAAAAGATTGTAAAAAAATGTTAGGAAGTTACAATTAGGCTATAAAGGTTATAAAGGCTATATTTTGAATGATCCAAGAAAGGTATATCTAGATTTGAAAGGCTCACGATCTGAAATCAATCCTAATATTGTAAAAAAATAATGAAAAATATTTTCAAATGAAAAACATGGCTCTCTCATGAAAATGGAATCCATGTAAAAGCAGGAAAGTCGGAATAAGATGTTACGAAATAAGTCTAGTATCGCTGCTCCAACAAGAGTATAGCTACCATTTGCGGCACAACGTATTCCCTAGATTGTTTATAGAAAGATACAATGTATCAGTTTGTTTTTCTTCCCGACTGATGAATATTTCATTGGACGATTGCCTGAATGCTGAGCCATTTATGAAGTCTACAATGATTCTATGGAAGAGCCCGTTCTTAGATGATGGCTCCTTCCGAACTCAGTTTCCTATCGACGTCTCGCACAATATACATCCAATTTTCCATCTCGCTATCACTACTTTCTTTGGCAAACAAATAACATCGAGGGAGATGCGAGAATGTTTCATCTCCAATGACAATTTAGCTCTGGAAGGAAATTCATTTGTTGGAATCCATCATCAAAGACGTCCAAACGACAACTCAATAATGAATCATCAGCTGTTTTGAAGTGGTAAACTTGCCTTATAAGAGAGCAATAAATACAGTAGGCTCATGATTATGTTCCTCCACTTGAGCTATCGCTAAACTCACCTCTCTCTCAGTAGTTTTTCAGTTTTGTGAAATTCATCTCCATTAATGCAAAAATATTTGTGTAAATGGTCTAATTATAACAGAATGTTGTCAACAATCATAAACTTATGAGTGTAGCGTGCCTTAGACTACGTACTATTACATTGTCTCTATTACTACTCTGTACATTGTTTCTGATGAAACACTCGCAACTGAGACATGTATCAAATAAAATTCTTCAATAGTAATGCTCACATTCAGATTCAGACGGAATAAACAAGCCCTCAAAGTAAACAAACAGGGCGGCTTCTATAGCGATAACAAACCACAGCAATGATACGACGGAATCCCGAAAAAAATCAAACACATACGCAAACATAATAAGTATTGCCAATGTTATGACATGTCTATGCTACGTCGTTTATGTTTTGTCGTGACTGAGGTAGCTACCACAAAATTCCACGCACATACTCGCAAATAGCTTGTTTATCCCAACTCAAGTTATGGTGAATAAGGTGAATCTAAATTCTTAAAGTAGTTGTGAAGTTGATCTAAATTGATAGTAAGGAGCTCCATCATTTATATGAGTGTTGGGCAAGTTTGAAGCTCAGCCACTTATTCATGATGAGAAAGATTTCACTGATAGCTTGTACACGGCAGTCACCATTCTTCAATACGTTTATTGTGGAAAATTCAGTTCTGAAATATTCATGACATTGATAGTGAGTGATTTTTTTACTTGCGTTCCCCATCGGTAACTTTCTCTCAATGATAATAGCACTCGAAACGTATATGTATCGGTTTGTGGATGATTAACTTGGAGAGTTATTAACGAAAAACATATTTTTTGTTTTATTGCATTCCTCTTCAACATAAGAGAGTCACTTTACATCAGAAAGATAGTCTTTTTAGAGTTAAGACTTATCAATTCAAGGATCATATCAGGTATGGGATTCTACAGCTTTAAAAACAAACAAAAGCAGTTTTCTCCAAGATCTATTATAATAGGCTGTCAAGCTGCTGCCTTTTGAACTTTAGAATAGAGCAAATTCCACTTCATTGTGGTCCAGCTTCCTTTTAAATTCTACTAAATTGAACCTAGCTTGACAATCACATGATGCGTATTTGCACACAAGAAAGCTAGTGTGCAGTTTAGTGTCATCTACACTAAACAGAACAAATTTGTGAGTACCTACACGCAGCAGAAGTTATTTGTATCTGCACACTTGATGTGTTTGCTAATTTGTGTTGAATCTAGTAGAATTCACACGAATGGCAAAAAATTGAACGTTCAAAATCGATATTGGAATTTATAGATTTGAATTCATCTTATTATAGAATATGTTGATGTAGATTCCAGTAATTAGATCACTGGCTATGAATTATTACTGATTGCTAAATCTTAATATTGTTGATTCAACTAAGCTAATTCAGTACTCATGTCTGATTATGACTAATTTTGCTATGTTCAAATTGAAAATTCAGGTGACGTGCTGAAATGGTGCATCGAACGCACCAATAGCTGGCTCAGCTAATTTAAAATTCAGCAACATCTTGTTGGAAATGTCGAACTGCGTGTTCCAAGACGGTCGCCTCTCCTAAAGCGCTTCGACATTAGGAGGATAAGATGCTCTCCAAGCGAACGTGTCCAACTGTTACGTGTCACAAACGAGGAGAGCACTCTGGCCAAGCCTTTGCCGCCGAACAGTTTGTCTTGGATGCGAGCCGAGATTTAGACAATCATACATATTCATGGGTTTTCGATCGACAAACAAAGTCGACCCTTGAAACTTGTCCCTCCTCACTCTTGCCTCCGGAAAACGGTGATACGAAGCTCCAGTTTTTGGCCGGGTTCGAACAAATATCCGACATTTCAGGGATCACAGATGCTTGTCTTAATTTGAAGACATATGAACTTAAAAAGGTGATTTTTGTATAACAATTTCAGAACAATTCAAGATTATTCGAAGCATAATCGATTACTTGTTATATTATTCAAAGATTATTCTATCAGAATATGCATAGGATAAGCATATCGATATCAAGGAGGATGAGTATACAACAAGATCGACTCCTTAATACTCCAACCTCTCATTATAAATGACTTTGAATATTTGAAAAAGTTTGGAACCAATAGGTTCCAGGTACGCTACTATGTTCCCACCTCGTTGGAATTCATCCACCCTGGAGAGTGGAGAATTTTCCATCGATATCGTCAATATTATTATTTCTCTTTTCTTAACAATACTGTATTTATATTTTGTAATCGGATAAATCAATAAATTACAATAATATAATTTTATCATTCGAATTCACAAAATGTGTTGTATTACTCATGGATATCAATTCGAGCTAAAACCCTTCTTTAACTAGACTACGTTCAGCATATAAATGAGTTTTGATTATGACCATCAGCATACCAATAATTGTTATTCAGAAATATATTTCCGAAATAGAATTTGAATTTAGAAAAAATGATATTCCAAGATTCACAGCTGACAAAATCCTGAGAGTTCTATGATCATTATTATCATTTTCCAACTCGGACGAAAACTTCATTCCCATCGCAGGGCTGCGCTCACACTCGGGGGACACACTACAGTAAAATTACATCATCCTACAATTGGAAACAACTGTTTGTTCTAGTTTTCCGGTACATTGTTTTGCTGCTCCCCTTCTCTGACCTACACAGTCCGAATATTCGTGCAAAAACATTCATTCTTTCTCCTGGGTACGACTTTTTTCTCAAAATGGTCGAGGCACTCAGACGAACGAGAAAGTTGAGGTGAGGGAAAGGGAGTGAGTGCTGTACCTCAGCATAGCAGGTTGTGAGGCAATCGATCTTTGATTGATGAGGTCGCCGGTTTGATTTCTCTGAAGGGAATACGTTGTACTATTGAAGGAGGAAAATCTATTGGTGACAAATAGTTTAAATTGCTATTTGGAGTTGGACATTAATGAACATAATAGATTTGTTTACCTTGGATGTGAGATTTGCACTGAATGAATCATCATGAAAAACGATTTCGAGGAATCACTCTAATTACATCCGTTCTTCAAGTAAGCTACTAAGGAATTATTGTCATGCATGTAATTGGCAGAAATATTGAACGGTTTGTTCATAAAAAAGCTTCAAAGAATGTTCAATATTGTTTAAAACTTTTTTTCCAAACAATATAACAATTTTCAAACAACATAATGAAACACATCTATTCAATTTCAATTGAATTTATGAATCATAGAAATTTAATGCTTATTTTCTCTTAGGGCTACTGTATTTTTTTACACTTTAAAATAATTCAAATCAAAGTAACTTTTTCAAAATATACACGAGAAGATCTTCACATGAGATTAAGCAAGTATGATTTTAGACTATGAATGGCATTCCAATTTCCTCTCATTTGGGAGATTGGCTGTCGTTAGTGAAGACAGTCAGTCGTTTCCCGTTTCTGGAGGAACAGTAATTGTTGCATTGCACTCTCACTGATTAACAGCATGTTATTCAGAGGTGTTCTGCATCTTCACTTGGTTGTGAAGACTGGCTTATGGTTGAGAGGATCGACGTGCTAACCACACGTTACCTCTATCCTGGTTGATGATTATTCGTCTGCTGTATTTTCTGTCCGAGCTGGGGGGGCATTCTGGTGGGTTGGGGGTGGGTTCGGCTCGGTCAGTGTTGGTACGGGGGCTGTGGGTTCTTTTGAGAATTTATGGCTTTTGGGCCGGTATTGGCCGGGCTGGAGTCGTTTTCCTGTCTTGCCGGAGTGTCTTCTTTGCTTGGATGGACTGAATAGTTTGGTGAATATGAAACTGGCAACCAGCTGGTAGGCCTAGGCCCTTCATAGGGCTGTTGTGCAATTGACAATGGCATCCCAAAACTAATTGGCTCATCATAATTCATTTTGAATACCATTGTCTTTGGACTAAATTTTAACCATAGTTCACGAAATTCTTTAGTTTGAAAATGTTATATAGTCCAGTATGCAGGGAATTTTGTAATGCTAATTTTGCAAAAGGTGGTGTATGCGATTTTATTGTTTTAATAGCTTCACTAGCATCCCAATAATGTGTATTCGGAAAGTGCACACAAACCTTTGACAGCCAGAGAACCATTCATTTTTTTAGTTTTTCGCAAATAACTAAACAATGGTCCTCATTTTTATAGGTATATAGTGAATTAGAGAGGACAGAATTCAATTGGAAAAAAGATAACAAGAATGGATAACTTTTTCATTCATTCAAAAGACACATTTTTTTTCAAATTTTCCCAAAAATTGTGTAAATCGTTATGCAGCTCATAAAGTAACAGAGAAACGTATTACTCCTCTTCCTAAAAGTTATAGAGCTTTAAAACTTGAGTTCAGAAAGTACAAAAAATTGATATTTGACCAATTTTTTGAACTTTGACAATCACTTTTCCAAAAATAAAACATTTTTTTAAATATTTTGATGTTGGGTTAGACTTAGGCCTATAAGGTTCAAACAGAGCCTATCTTGTATTTCGAAGACTACTTGGATCACTTTTCATCAAAATAAATACTTTACTGCTTGTTGGGGCGGTAATAGCGATTTAGTGTACTGTATAATGCGAGTTTTGCGTAAAATAATAATGAAGAAATATTAAAAAGGACTTACCCGTTGGTTGATCAAAAAATAAGGGGTATACACTGTACTACCTGCAGGTTTCCAGATGGTGCGAAAAGGGCTTTGCGCGTTATAGTGTTATGGCGAAGAAATTTAGCGATGTCTCACTTAGGAAAGTGGAGCGAGAAATAACTTGAAAAGTAAGGGAATGAATTGTAATAGCCGGCCGGTGACTTTCTTATCTTGTCTGTCGCCCGCATGTCTGGTATTGTCTGATTGCGCTGTCCTCTACATACTCCCCCGCCCTGAAACGACGGTTTCTGAACCATATGTGTGAAAAGCGAAGATGAAGCGAAAAAGGCGACAAAAATTCTAAGATAGGAAGAGGAAAGATCTTCACTTCAGAGGGGGCTTTCACAGATGGCTTTGGAGGAAAGAAGCCCGCGGAAGAGACAGGTTTGAAGGAAGGAAATACTTACAAGTGTAATGGAAACTACTAATAATTGTTACGGCGGATGTGAATATGCTAAAAAAACTCTTCTTCTTGATAAAAATAAAATAATAGCCTACCTGGCTTATAAACCATAAGTGATTCAAAACGATAATATGAAAAATTATATACATGCAAGCTGCTTTTAAAACATTGAAAATAATTCATTGCGATGGTAATTTACAAATTTTTGTCACTGGCCTGGTGAATACTCCAGTTTTTATGCGTACTTTCACTACTCGAATCGTGCCGTCTGCACCTGGTACGACTTCTTTAATTCCAATGGGCCAGTGAAGCGGAGGACTATTGTTGGTTTTTATTAAAACAATAGATCCAACTTGTATTGGATTAGTGGGAGTCATCCATTTTTGTCTCGTTTGCATATTATGGAGATATTCTATGTTCCACCTTCTCCAAAATTCTTGAACCAAACGATCAAGTAATTTATATCTAGACAGATGATTGGTTTCTTCGTTCAATACATCACTTGCTGGAAATCCATGCAGCGGTTGTTGCAACATAAAATGCGCGGGTGTCAGAGCTGAGAGTTCACTCGGATCAGAACTCAAACAATACAGCGGGCGAGAGTTTTCTCTTTGTATTTCTGTAAACTAGAAATAACTCGGCGGCGGATAAATCGGAAGCTTGTATCAGCGAATTGCGTTGAATTTCCTTCATGGATCTCAAAACATAAACTGTACTTCTCAATATTTTATTATATGATGAGCATCGCTTTATCAATTCTTTCAGCGGGTAGATCGTTTTCTCGGTTACAACTAGACCACGTTGTTCTACTGCGTTTTCAATTGTCAAGTCGATAGAATTTTTCGACCAACAATCGTAATCTTCATTCAACCATTGAGGACCATTGAGCAAAAGTTGATTTTCAATTATATTTTTTGGTAATAAGCCACGAGAAAGATAATCAGCGGGATTTTCTGGTCCATTGATGTGAGACCAGAATGATGAAGGTAATTTCTCTTGAATGAAGACAACTCGGTTAGCGACAAATGTTTTCCAGCGAAGATGTGTCGTTGTTAATCCATTGAAGCACTATCATTGAATCGGAAAACATTTTTGAAGTTGAATTGATTTTGATACTCTTTGGTAACAAATTCAATTAGACGTGCAAGCATGATAGCAGTGCACAATTCTTAGCGTGGAATTGTACTAATTTTCATGGGTGCTACACGGGATTTAGCGCATAGAACATTTATCTTATAACTTTCGTTTGGTTGTTGAGCTCTCACGTAAACAACACATCCCATTCCTATTTGAGAAGCGTCACAAAATCCTATCAGATCTGCAGTCTGATTTTCAATGATAAAAATATTCCTAGGAATTTTCATCTTCTCTGAAGCGGGTAATTGTGACTGGATTTCATTCCATACATGAACAATATCATCTAAGGGAATATCATCCCAATCTATTTTCAAAATCCACAATTTTTTCATAATACATTCAGCGAAAAGCGTGACTGAAGCAAGAAGACCCAACGGATCAAATATTCTAACTATTATTGAAATGATATTGCGTTTGTAGCCCAGGCAAATTAGATCGAAAAAGGCTGTGCCTCCAAAAAAATAAGATGAGGCTGGAAATCGTCTTAATCGACTTTGGGCATCCTGAATAAGTTAACTATGCGTTTGTGACGGATTCCGAGGTGTGCATAATACAGGGTGACTAGAAAACCACCAAATTTCGGTTCTGTTTTTAGTTCTTCGCAATTTACGCCAAAACGAAGCATCTGACAGAAAATATCATTCCTATACTTTTTTTAGCTAATAAAATTTCCAAGAGATTGGTATCAAATCCAACCTTTCTATCTTAAACAAGGACCGAGAAATGAGGTTTCAAAAAAGAAGTATTTTTTAGAAAAATGAAAATTTTACCTTATTCAGTATTTTATTGTTCATATCTTCCGTCTGAAGGGTTACAAAGGTGTATTTCAAAATCCCTCTGGGAAAAATCTTATTCTCTACAATGTAAGACCAAGAAATACTTCCTATCTTGTATATTTTTGTGTTAGGGCTTTCAACAAGTTTCCTTGCACAGCAAAAAATACCATAATTCCACTATTAACCTCCAAAATTAGTCTATATATTCTTGTAGTGGAATTTTATCACTAGAATATTTTTTTCTTAAATAATGTTTTGAATTTAAAATTACTATACCACCCTCAATCCAGGTTAGAACATAATCCCCTCTATCACTTTATGTGTAGAAATTATGAGTTTGGGCAATTGAGGTTAATTTTATCCTCAAAATCAGAAAAGGAGGAATCACTTTTCATTTTTGCTTACTATCACTATCTCTAAAATTTGATTGCATCTAGATTAATTGAACGAGCGAAAGCGAGTTCTTACTTTTGACTCAAGGCCGAAGTCGTTGTCCGTCTGTTCGTTCGTTTGTTTGTTTGTTTGTTTGTTTGTTTGTATGTTCGACAATAACCTTTGAACGCCTCAATTAATCAACTTCAAATTCAGAACACATATTCTTGGAACCTTTATACAGGTCAAGTTCGTTGGACAATGAAATCGATCTATTCCTTCATCCTTTTTCAAGAGAAAAAAAGATAAGTTCTCAACAACACTATATCTATATATACTCCCGTATATTTCAACATAATAATCACGGCTGGGAAAAAATGTCATATGGAATTTGAATGAATTATTTTTTTGGAGAATCCATCTGATACATAACTTAATTAATTTTTAATATTTTTCATCATTCTCTCAATTTGAAAACTTTTCTGTGAGAGAACTGAATAACAAACTATAATATACATTTGAGCACGTGGCAATTTTTCTGAAATTACAAATTATAAGTGATATCATCTACATTATACTTTTCAGTGCTCAAACACAAAGAATTCGAGGAATTTGCTCAAGTTTGCTAATAATTGAGCTCTATTATGCACGGTTGATTTTTGTGAATAGATCCGTATCTATCAAGTGTATGTTATTCTGACTGATTTCCAAGTGATTGACTTGTGTGAATTTATTGCTCGTAATTTTTATTATCCTCCTCCTCTTTTGTTGTTTATTCATTATCATTAACTCATATTTTCGTGTAAGAGAAAAAACCTCTCAATGCATGTGCTTCTTTAATTATCATTGAGATTGTCAGTTTCTAAGAATTTAAATATTTTATTAGAACGGTTATGTACGGTAGGAAATTTACTTTTGAAACAATTAATATTTGAATTAACATTATTATGTTCATGTTTATATAGCCTGTGAGCTGCTGTATTTGTGGTCATGTATACAATGACTGTGCATGATTTTCTTCATCAGGCTAAAATTTTTTATGCTATTCAATTTGAATCAATTTCAGTGACTATCTTGATAATCTGTTTTTAATAGACTTGGATCATAAAACTCTTGAGATTACAGTATAGAATCATGCCAAAAATGAAACGCAAGAGTGCTTCACAAATTGCTCGTGATGCTGCTAATAGGCAACAGTTAGAAAACCTTGAGCAGCAATCTCAGAGGTTGTTATTAAACCGAGATCGAGTTGCTGCAGTAAGAAGAGCTGAAACTTCACCTGAACGTATACACCGTTTGAGCTTGGAACGTGAGCGATCTGCTGCATCAAGAGCTGCAGAAACTTCACCTGAACGTAGACACCGTTTGAGCTTGGAACGTGAGCGATCTGCTGCATCAAGAGCTGGCTGCATCAAGAGCTGCAGAAACTTCACCTGAGCGTAGACACCGTTTGAGCTTGGAGTGTGAGCGATCTGCTGCATCAAGAGCTGCAGAAACTTCACCTGAACGTAGACACCGTTTGAGCTTGGAGTGTGAGCGATCTGCTGCATCAAGAGCTGCAGAAACTTCACCTGAGCGTAGACACCGTTTGAGCTTGGAGTGTGAGCGATCTGCTGCATCAAGAGCTGCAGAAACTTCACCTGAACGTAGACACCGTTTGAGCTTGGAACGTGAGCGATCTGCTGCATCAAGAGCTGCAGAAACTTCACCTGAGCGTAGACACCGTTTGAGCTTGGAGTGTGAGCGATCTGCTGCATCAAGAACTGCTGAAACTTCGCCAGAGCGTAGACATTGTTTGAATTTGGAACGTGAGCGTTCTGCTACATTGAGAAGTGCTGAAACATCAACAGAGTGAAGGCAACGTTTGGACTTGAAGCGTGAACAATCTGCTGCAAATAGGAGTTCTGAAAGTTTGTCAGAGCGTTCTGCTCGCCAATCTCAGGACAGAAACTACCACAGGAATGCACGTTTTAGTCAACCCGCACCTGAAAGAGTCAGACTGCAGGCAAAGAATCGTGTTGTCAGAGCAAAGGCTAGGCGTGCACAGAGAGATGGACCTCAACAAATGGAAAATAATAGTTTTGAAATTTATCAAAAGTCTCTGGAATGGGACTCTTGTATTATGTGTAAAGAAAAGTTCATTGATATGAAAGTGAAAGAAAACATATGTCTTTGATGCCAAAAATTTAAAGATAAAATTAACATTTTTTCTGCTGTAAATGATATGGATCCTGGTGAGTTACACAATGCTTTGAGGAATCTTTCTATGATTGAGGAACAATTGATAGCTCGTGAACATCCTGTTATTTCTGTTTATAAAATAAAGGGACAACAGTATGGATACAGTGACCAAGTTATCAACTTCCCTCAAAATGTTGAAGAAATAGCAAGAATTCTACCAATAGAATTAGATATTAGATAGTAGTTTTTCGAAAAGAGACTCTTGCAGGCTACTCAGACTTTAGAGTTGATAGGAAAAGAGTTGAAAATGCACTAAAATATCTCTGTGAAAATAATATTTATCACCAGGATGTAATTATTGATGAGGAGCGCTTGTCTCTTCTTCCTGATAATGGACACTTTGGAGAGGAAACCATTGTGAATGGTGGAGGAGGAGGAGGAGGAGTAGTAGTAGTAGGAGGAGAAGGAGTAGTAGGAGAAGAAAATGAAGAAGAAGGACAAGGAGAAGAAGAAGAGGATAATCCAGCAGATGATTTTATCAGCTCTGATACACCATTAATTGGCAAACAGGATCTCAATCTACAAGTTGATGAAACACTAGGTATTGATGATCAACCGTTGCCATGGCCTAAAATTTAAAAAGAGCCAATCAATGAGTTCACAACTGCTGGCTACATTGCAATGGCATTCCCAACACTATTTCCAACCGGTGCTGCTGATTTAAGAGCTCCCAGACTAATGAGAGTTAGTCCGGTGCAGTATTTTCAACATCTCATGCATTTCCATGATCAAAGATTTGCAAGAAATCCCAGATTCAGATTTTTGGCCATGAATAGTTTAATGAGATGGTCTGCTTTGAAAAATGGAACAATATGCATTCAGTGTAACTCTGAGCTAGAAGACAAATCTGTAGAAGAAATAAAAAAGATTCTAATAGAAGACAGGGCTCTGAGGTCAAAAATTCTCTATTTCAATTCAACTTTAAGAGGTTCAAGTGCCTACTGGCGTGCACGTTGCTCTGAACTTCTCGATATGGTGCAAGCATTGGGAACTCCAACCCTTCTTTTTACTCTCAGTGCTGCAGATATTCATTGGCCAGAGCTATACAGATTGCTGGATCCCAACACCGATTACTCTTCTATGACATCTAAGGCTGCATATAGGAGAAGATCAGCTCTCCTTAATGAGAACCCCTTGCTTGTCTCTTTCTTTTTTCACAAAAGAGCTGATTATTTTATAAAAAATGTAATTTGCCCTGAATTCAATGTGAAGGATATGTGGTACAGGACAGAGTTTCAACATAGAGGAAATCCACACATTCATGGAATTCTGTGGCTGGCTGATGCTCCTGATGTTTCCAAACTGGAAGAAATGAGTGAGAATGAATTATCAGATGTTGTTGTTTACTTTGATAATTTGATTTCTACAATGAATCCACAGATGAATTCACCTGTACCAAATATTCATCCCTGTCAACTCCACTATTCTGAGGTCGAAAACCATGAAGAAGACTATGTGAATATATTAAACTGTTGCCAGCGTCATACCAAACATGGACCTCAGTGCATAAGAAGAAATAAAAAAACTGGGAGAGAAGAATGTCGATTCAAGTTCCCATTCCCATTACAACCTGCTTCTGAAATAAGGAAGGAAGATGAAAATTGGCAACTGATGACAGCAAGGAATGACCCTTTACTCAACCGTCACAACAGATTTATAAGTGAACATTGGAGAGCCAACACAGATATTCAGTGTATACTGAGTGCATCAGCAGTTCTCAACTATATTGCAAAATATGCCAGCAAAGCAGAACCTCGGTCACAAGCATTGGAGGACCCATTGAAAGAGACTCTTGCATCAAAGAAGAACGAGAATGTCACGACAATCATCCAAAAGATTTTCCTCAAAATGTGCTGTGAACGAGATTTCTCAGCACAAGAGACATTTCATATTCTCATGGGATGGGCGTTATACCACTGTAGCCGTGCATTTGTGAGAGTGAATGTGGAGGAGAAGCAATGGCTTCCAATTCATGATGAGGAAGCCAATGAGCCCCACTTTGAAAAATCATCAGTGTTGGATACTTACCCTTTACGACCAGACTTTCTGGAAAACATGCCAATTATTGATGTTTTCTCAAACTACTACAAAAAAGGTCGGAATTGGGTAAAACGGAGAAAGTCAGCAGTTGTAAGAATTTTTCCTAAACGCAGATTGAGTACAGGAGATGATGAACTTTTTTTCAGACAGCAAGTCATTCTGAAAGTTCCATGGCGTTCTCTTGTTGAGTTCACACATAAGACTTGGAAAAATTGGTATGATGAGAGAGTTATTGAAGTGGAACAAGATGAATTGGTACTACCAACAGAGCTGCAAGGCAATTATGATGACCCAGATCCTGATGAGGCTGAGAGAGAGCTTGAAGAGTGGATGGTTGTTGCTGGAGCAGGACCTGGATTAGAAGATTTGCCATCTGTTGAGTTGGGTACAAGAGAGATTGATCTGAATAACAATTGGGGAGAATCTTACCACCAATTCACAAATCCACTTTCTCTTCTAAGTTTTATTTCTGACAAAAGAGGAGATGGGCTCTTGGCACAGGATGATTTCAATGAAATGACTCAAATTAGTTTCTCAACTGAACAGATGGAAGTTTTGAACTTGTTGAGAAGCCAAATTGATTTCATCGAGGGTAATCAACCTACTGAATCAATATCACAGTCAACCATCATTCAAGGAAAAGCAGGAAGTGGTAAAAGTACTATTATCAGTGCTATGTGTTCTCTACTCACCACTGAGCTGGGTCGTGACAGCATTTTGTTGATGGCTCCTACTGGGGCTGCAGCTGTCAATGTGAAAGGATCGACCATACACTCTACCCTACATATAAATGTTGGGAAAGTGATGAAGGGTATGGGTGCTGATGGACTAACTCAATTTCAGTCTGGCCTCCAACACTGCTGTTTCCTCATCATTGATGAAATGAGTATGGTGGGATGTTCCCTATTGAGAAAAATTGATATAAGATGTCGGGAAGCCAAGCCTCAAAACTGTGAGAAGCCTTTTGGAGGGATGTTCTTGTACTTGCTGGGGGACATCAAACAACTTCCTCCAGTTCTGGATAGACCATTTTATGGGACTGGCTTCAAAGGTGAATTTTATGATGAAGGGCAGATTTTATTTAAGACAATATCAAATTGTATTATTATAACATGCTCCTACAGGCAACAGGTGAATGATCAACAACAGTTTTGAGAGGTTTTGGACAGGCTCAGTACAGGAGAGAGTACTGTAGAGGACTGGACTTATCTTCTCAAAAGAGAAAAGAGCATTGTTCCTGCAACAAAGAGAAATGAGTTTAAAGAGGCATTGAGAGTTTTCCCATTTAATAAGGATGTTGCTGAATATAACTACCACAAACTCACATTGCTAAATATTCCAACAGCAAAGATTGTGGCGAAAAATAACTGTGCAGAGGCAAAGAGAGCAAATTCAGACTTGGCACAAGGGCTTGATCAAGTTATCTACTTGGCAGTAGGTTGCAGAGTGATGCTAACTACTAACTTATGGACAGCAGCAGGACTTGTGAATGGAGCCCTTGGCACAGTTGTAGACATTGTATTTGAGCCAGGATTGTCTCCTCCAGCAGATATGCCTTTAGTTTTGTGTGTCAAATTTGACAAATATTTGGGTCCAACAATTCAAAACGATTCAGTTCCCATTTCACCCATTGTGAGAGCCTGGAACTCTAATAACATTTCATGCTCAAGGGTACAGCTCCCCTTGACTTCAGCCTGGGCTGTTACCATCCACAAGTCACAGGGATTGACATTGAATAAAATTGTAGTTGATATTGGAGATAAGGAATTGGCTCCTGGGTGTACATATGTGGCCTTCTCAAGAGCAAAGCGAATACAAGACATACTCATTGCAAACCCTTCCAATTATGAACGATTACAGCGCATAAAAGCAATGAAGTTGCTTAATTTGAGACTGGAAGAAGAGAATAGATTACAAACATTGCAGAGAGAGAATTTGGAGTAATGTGTTCAATAGTACTCAACATTCTGAAGGCTATCATATATTTTATTTATCACTTGAACTGTTATTTTCTTATTTCCCCCAACTTTCTTATTAGCCTGTTTACCTAAAGTGATAAATATTTTAAGTTATACGTTTGCAATCTGGAGTTAAACTTTCAAGTGTAGTGAAAAGTGTGCTACGAAGTCGTGAATGTAACCAGTCCTATTACCATCACCTATATGAGAACATCCTCGTCTCAAAAGTGCCATGTACACATGCCAAAAACCACCTGTAAAAACTAGAAAATTTGCCCAGCAGGAAAGCTGAAATTTGATGCTACTATTGTGTGAATATTTGAGCTACAGTTCGTCGTCTTGATTAGTTGAACCATAGAGTTGATACACCTTTAAATCAACAATATTAGATACGGTATTGAGGAAACCTCTCAATTGTTGTGGCGTCATGTAGAAGGTTAGAATTGGCTTAGGTAGGCGATTATGTTGTATGTGTGAATTGTGATGTGTATTATGATGCCAGCTCACTGATCTTTATTTATAATATTTTGAGTAGGTAATTACAGTTTCCGTATTTTAGTAGTGATTCAGATGACTGCGTTATTTTGTTTATTTATAAAAATATCTGTTATGTATTTTTTGTGAATTTTCTACACCAAAATACACTCATTTTAGGTAATCTATTTTAGAATTTTGAATCCTATTCTATCGGGTACGAATAAATCTTGAGTGGAGACAAGTAAGCTTTGTACAGTACTCTTAATTAGTAGAAAATAATTTCATAAGTTAGGACTAGACTAATTTTGTGATGCTGAATCTATAGTCTAATTGATTTTTTCTCTGGACCTATCCTTGATACACTAAGAATGAATAAAAATGTATGTATTCCATGAGCACTTATTGGGTTTAAGATAAATTCTTGACGGTGTTTGTAGGATTTACATAATTCATTTTTATTCCACAAGCATTGCTCAGAAAATTGTGTACCGTACTAAGAATCAAATGATTTTGTTTCAGAGTCTCATGCGTTGTATATATTATTTTGATTGTATTATATTATTAAAATTTTGAAGTCAGAGATTCAATAATGGAAGAATGACTCTGAAAACTACATGATGAAATAAAATACCAGCCCTTTCAAATTCGTAAGTAATTTCCATTAAAAAAAAAACATTAATAAGATTGGAAATATAAAATTACAATAAATTCCAATTCCTAAACTATTCCTCTATTAAGAAAATAAAAAACTTAATTTATTGTTTACCATGTGAATCAAATTCATTCTCAATACAATTCATCATAATATTTTTGAAAGTATGTATCAAAATTTGTCAACTGTAATAAATTTCATTTGCAGAATTTATCTAATTCTTAAGTGTACGTGGAATCCAGTTGTATAGAGAATTTCATAATAATTATTAAGTTGGACTGATAGGAATAATGCCACAGGATCTCAAAAAAAAACATTATTCAGCAAACTATTAAAGAAATATAAATATATATCTATGTAAGTAAACATTATATACACTAAGATGGAATATAGAATTATTAAAATCAAATCAGTTAGAATTTAAACATTGTAACCTTTGTTTGGAATCATGAAGAAAATTTTAATCAAAGAAATTTTTTTAAAACTTTTCCAATCAGTTATATATGAAAAAAGAATATAGGCTATTTTTACTTAGAGTAAAATTGTTTGATAACAATATTGATGATCTGAGAAAGTGGAAACATGAATATTTAGAATATATTGCAGTAATTGTTGCAATATATAAAATTGTTTACTTTATATTCTAAAGTTAGTTTAGTTTATATTCTAAAGTTGTTTACTATTCTATTCTAATTGTTTACTTTATATTCTTTATTTATAAATTGAAACTTTATATTCTATAGTGATTGATAAACTGTGGCCGGGGGAAAACCGTGAGTTCTGACGCCATTGGAACCACAGCTGTGAATTTCCTAACTTTTCAGTTCCGATGACGTCAGAACTCATGGTTTTCTCCCGGCTACGGTTTTGATGACTGTTACCTATCTATTCTAATTACCTTGATTATGATGAATGGAATATTCTTCTGGAAAAATTAAATGTGATAGATTTTTGTTACAGAATTTTTCTCAATGCAAGAAAAGCTCTTATTGAGGAATGATTATTACAGAAGTATCACAATAATAATTAAAGAACATCACAATTCAAATTTGTAAGTTTTACACTGGAATATATTTATTGTATTCTATTTGAAGTTCACTTATTGTGAATTAAATCAATTTGTGAAACAAATAATGAAGGAAAAATATTATATTTGGCTCATCATGATTTCAACTGAACATCAAATTCAACAGTAATGTATATGCGAGTGACACCTGGATAAGAGAATTAAACATAAAAATGAGACCGAATTTGAGTAAATGTAAACTGAAATGTGTGTTATTTGAATTCGTCAAAAAATGTTTTTTTTTAGAAGTAGAAACAATAAGTAGGTACCGTAGTGGTCAGAAGAGGTTTGTGTTGCAAATTTTATTTTGAAAGTATATTTTATGTAGAGAAAAATTATAAGATAGCTTATGCTGATGTAATGGATGAGTGATTCATTTTATTTAAAATTAAAAAAATAAGTCCTAAGATCACTCACAGTGAATGATGTTACAGTATATTTTATTAACAGCTTTGGATATCCTCGTGATAAATTCAAGTAGAAAATGCATTTCTATTGTATTGTTTAAACTGTTTGGCAACTATATAGCCTACTCATATTTCAACTTGGTTACAGCATGTATTTTTTTGTTCAATAATATAGACATTATATTATTGAAAGAATTTAAAAACGATAATACAAAAACCTGCCTGACTGAAATGAGTCTGATATTTGAAAATATTGGAAAAATAGCCAAGTAAAAGTTGTAAGTAACCATTCAACATTATGTTTTCTATCCATTGGAATTTTCTATTAATCATATAATTATTGAGATATAATTCGCATATCATACAATTTTCGATTGAACAGGATCTAAATGATATTTCTCAATTTAATTGTCAAATAATGTTCAATAAGTAGAGTTGATATGATATTTCTCCCATTCCTTAGAGATTAATTCTAGGTTTTTAAGATAATAATTTTTAGGCAGGCGTGTTGTAGAGCCAAAATTAGTTGGCTTATTGATAATTGGCTTTTTGATTATATTTATGAATAGTGAGCCAAATGTTATTTATTTGTCTCCAACATTTGTCTCTACATTGATATTTCCTAGAATTACGTAATTCCATATTTACGTGGTACCATATTTCATTTCATTCAGTACGTTAATAAGATTATTATTAGATTTTATGTATTGTTTCATGGTTACCTCAGAAGCCATTCGATTGCCAACAAGTAGCGTACAAGCATGACAAGAAAGGAGCCACAATGAGTTGGCTGGCGCCGATGCGACCCCTGCCTTTGAGCAGCTAATACAGCAATTGCAGCAACAGCAATTGCTGGGGGGCTCTAGGCCTTTGCATGCTGCGTAGTTAGATTTTTTTGAAATAAATAGTTATAAGCATTCATAGTTGAGTTTTAAACAACTTATAGCACTGTCTTGCATAGTACAATTAATAAGTGTGTAATTCTTGTGTAAATAATACTTACACATAGCCATGAATATGCTTACACTACATGATGACTCAAAACGTCTGTAATCAGATATATTAGTAAAGCAGTAGTGGTGTATAGCATAAAAGCTAATATTGTGGTGTTATATAATATCGAATGTGGACTGTAAAAAAATGTAGTATAATTTCTTCCTTCTACATCATATTTTCCAACAAGTAGCAAAAGTCTTCAAGATCATTGTTTCCAGGCTTCTCAAAATCTTTCTGAAAAGAGCCTGCAAACTGCGCTTTTCAAAATTAAAATGATATAGTTCATGAGCGAGTTCTTCAGCCCAGGGGGCTCACTAGTTAAGTTATGAATGCCTCTTCAGGCTTAAAATGTGGGAAATTGAATTCTCTACTATCACAAATGAATTTTCTCACCCTCCAAACTTCAAGAATACTTGAAAAGTGGCGTAAAGGTATAGAGAAGAAACTTTCTGATGATTTTTTTATTTACAAAAACGCATGTTCTTGACCTGAGAATAGGATATAAGGAACGTTTCTACATATAAAATTATAGAGGTGATTGTGTTCTATAATTTGAGCCCAAATGCGGCCATTTCCCAACAATGGTTTTCAAGATAGACGCTTTTTTTTTGCTGCGGATGATGCCCACATGAGTATTCCAATTTACTTGTGCGTGGGTAATGGAGTGTGCGAGGGTGATTTATGAGGTGCATAAACGACCATGCCTTTGGTGGGATTCGAACCCACGACCGGGTAGCGCTAGCGGACTGAAGGTTGCAACGCCCCAGACCACTCGGCCACCCCGGCCGGCTACATTTGAACACAATTAGTAGCCTTTTTCTCGGTGTATGAGAAATAACTCAAAGTACTCAAGGTAGTAAAATTCTTCAATTTCGATCAAATTTAATAAATTATATATGAATTTTTACCACCTTGATGAGCTGAAAACAATGAGCTATAGTTCGTCACGATCGGTCAACTTTTACGAAAGTTACGGAGGTCCTTAGTTTATTATCCTTGGAGAGTCCTTCCTACTGGTAATAACTGGTAATAACCTGAATTGAGGGTGGTATAGTAATTTTAAATTCAAAACATTATTTAAAAAGAAAATATTCTAGTGATAAAACACCAATACAAGAATATATAGACTAATTTTGGAGGCTAATAGTGGAATTATGGTATTTTTGCTGTGCAAGGAAACTTGTTGAAAGCCCTAACACAAAAAAATATACAAGATAGGAAGTATTTCTTGGTCTTACATTGTAGAAAATAAAATTATCCCCAGAGGGATTTTGAAATACACCTTTGTAACCCTTCAGACGGAAGATATGAACAATAAAATACTAAATAAGGTAAAATTTTCATTTTTCTAAAAAAATACCACTTTTTTGAAACCTCATTTCTCGGTCCTTGTTTGAGATAGAAGGTTGAATTTGATACCAATCTCTTGGAAATTTTATTAGCTAAAAAAAGTATAGGAATGATATTTTCTGTCAGACGCTTCGTTTTGGCGTAAATTGCGAAGAACTAAAAACAGAATCGAAATTTGGTGGTTTTCTAGTCACTCTGTATTATGCACACCTCGGAATCCGTCGCAAACGCATAGTTAAGTTATTTAGGATGCCCAAAGTCGATTAAGACGATTTCCAGCCTTACCTTATTTTTTTGGAAGCAAAAGTCTAATTTGCCTGGGCTAAATTCTTGTTTTCACAGTGAATATTGAAATCAAAGCAATCATCAGACGGGACTCATCTTAGGCCTAAAATTTTTGTTACGTCATCATCTTGAAAATTTTTTGTATTTTGCAATTGATCTTCTTTAAGTATGATTGACAGGAGATGAGATGAACTGCTTGACCATTTTACCATTTCAAATTTTCCAGCTTTAAACAAACTTCGTAGTTGACTATACAGATTTTTAGCTTCATGAATATTTTTCACACTACAAACTAAATCATCCATGCTTCATGTAAATTGAATTTTCAATTACAGAGGCGGCATCCGGGAATCGTGATTTTTCATCTTCTCCCAATTGTCGTGTGACACGAATCGCTAGGAAGGGTGCTGATTTAACACCAAATGTTACAGCATTAAGTGTCCAACAATCAAGGTTTTCATTTGGAGAGAATCTCCATAGAATTTTCTGATATTTCCTATCATCCACATTGACTTCAATTTGACGGTACATTTGCTTCAAGTCAGCAGTGATAGCAATTGGAAATAAGCAAAATCTTAAGAGCACCGCTATCAGATCACAATGTAATTTTGGACCAGTGGAAAGTGAATCATTTAGCGAGCGATTATTTGACGCTTTAGCGCTTGCGTCAAATACAACCCGAAGGCGAGTGGTTGTGCTGTCAGGTTTCACGACACAATGATGCGGTAAGTAATAACTATCTTTTGTGAAGGAGGAGAGCGTAATGACCTTGATCAATATAATCTTTTTAAATGGAAAGTTATTTCAATTTTAATTCTTTATAAGCTTCAAGTCGTTTCTCCAAAGATAGAAAACGTCTTTCACAAATAGGCAATGAGTCTCCAAGATTGGAAGGATTCTCTTTGAAAAGAAGAGATACAGAATAGCGACCTGAAGGTAAGCGTTTATGGGTTTCGGAGAAATGTTTCTCACAAATTTCATCATCTTTGTTGAGAAATGGTAGCGATGGAACCTCTTCTACACTCATGAATCGTTTCATCAGAGAGCTAAAATGATTCTCTGTAGCTGTAAAACATGCATGAGTATCGGCAGTTTTTTCAGCATCAATTTTACCCATGAGTATGTATCCAAAACAAGTTGATAAAGCAACTGGAGTACCAGGTGGGCCTGTAATTTTATTTGAATTCAACATCAATAAGAAAATTTCAGATCACAATAGAATAGAATATTACAGGAATATTACAGCTATCATCAGCTAGCTGAACATCTTTCAAATAATTTAATGATTCCAGTGAGAAAAAACGATCTGGTAAATTATCGGTTATTTCATCAATAACAAATGCATCTAAATTATATGCTTTATGCGTGTCAAATCAAGAAGCAATAGTTAAAGCAGTGCTGAATTTGAGAGGACGATTACTAAGACCAATTCCTTGTACATTAGAATTTACACGAGACATATTGAGTCCCAATTTGCGTTGAAACTCGGTTGTGATAGAGTTCAATCGACTAGCTGAGTCCAACAGAACACGAGCTTCATCAGGACGATTCAAATAATCAAATACGATCATTAATAATACAAGGTATTTAATTCCAAGGTAGACGCATTTGAAGACAGAAATTCGCCTTTTTCTCGGTATATAGGAATGAGCTCAAAGTACTCTAGGTGATGGAATGCTTCAATTTTGACCAAATTCAACATATGATATACGAAATAGAACCGTCTTTTCAAGCTGAAACAATGATTCATCAGGATCCGTTCACTCTTACGAAAGTTAGGGGTGTCCTTATTCGATTATCCTTGAATGTCCTTTGTATCAAAAATAATTTGGATTTAGAGCAGTGAAGTATTTATTCTGGCTGTCGAAAGTTGTCGAAATTTTGTGTGCACTTTTCGAACCTAGTGAAGCTATTAAAACAATAAAATCACATACACCACCTTTTGCAGAAAAAAATCCCTGCGTACTGGACTAATATTCCTATTATCATATTCACTAGAATAGTTCCGACTTTCATATTTTTTCGCAAGTGAAACTTTGTACAATTTTTATGATTAAGACTTTGAAATAATTCAAATCAAAGTACCTTTTTTAAATAATTTTATTCCTCACAACATGTTGCGGCGTTCTAGCGGTCTAGAGCCATTTTTAAGAGTAAATAACAGTAAACAGAGAATAGATTAATGTTGTTTACATTTATTGAGAATGGGAATATAACATTATCAAACTATAGAATTTTGTGAACTATAGTTAAAATTTAGCCCAAAGACAATGGTATGGTAATGGTATTCAAAATAAATTATGATGAGCCAATTGATATTGAAATGCCATTCGTAGTCTAAATCATGTTTACTCTCATGTGAAAATCTTCTCGTGTCTACGCAAAGGTTATAATATCAATGTAGACACTTTTCCTGGAATGATCCAACTATATTATACATTATACAGTGTAAAGAAATTAGGTAAATGTATTATTAATCTCTATTTTCTTATAATCACTATTGCGATCTTATTAATTGTTCATTTCAATTTGGAATGTTAGAATTTTTATTCACAGAAAAAATTGGATTCACAATATTTTATTTCCATGAAAGTTTAATAACGGAAAGTGGAGATGTTACGTGTATCGAACCATACACGTATGAAATGGATGTAGGAATGTTTCTATCTATACATTTACGAACACAGTTGGTTCGAACAAAGAATTGGAATTTCTCGAATCTGGGAGAGGCAATTGAACCACTAGACCGTGTGAGATCGCGATTTCGCCAGTGGCAATGTGTGAGTGGAATGGAAAGTGGGAGAAAATTGTGAGAGGAAGAGAAAAGGTCTCTGTAGAGAGAGAGAATAAAGAATTTCTGGATTGGAATCAGGAGAAAAGATCAGTCTCATCGACAGGTCCACTAGTATTTTATTAACTGAAGGTAGAAAGTCAAAACACAAAAGCTCTGATGGGTCAACAGAGTACAAATAACAGAAATATTTCGCATTGGGCAAAGTGTTCGAGTCTTCTTTTAATCAAAACGTTGTCTTTGAACTCTTTCTGTCACCAAAAAAGCTAACTGAAGCAAAACTCAAAGTAAAGGCCAATGGCGTTTTACGAGGGCAAAAAACGCGATTGCTTCGTTAGGAATGAGTGGAGACAATATTAGGGTCGATGCAGGGAAACTAACAGCACAAATGACGCATTCTTTCTACAATTTCTGAGTGAACTGTCATCAGAATTTTAATAACTTCTGTGTTGGACACTCATTCGTGAATTTTCTCGCTTCCATATGTATTCCATATTATTTATTCTCAGAATTCTCACATCAACAATTCCACATCTGTTCTGCATAAGTGATTCCAATATTTAGCTTTCAGTACAGTGACTATAGAAGAATACTCTCATTTACATGAGATATGGAACTTTATTTGAATATTATAAGGATGGTGATATAACGTGAGACATTAATTAGTTCACAAGTTCTTATGCCGAGTTTATACGATGTCAACTGGCGAAAGATTTTCTCGCCATTGATGATTGATGCGAACTACATAAGTTTTGAGATTTTGAAGAATGTGTTCATTACAGTGACTATAGGCCTGTATGAGATGAGTATAATATACATATATGTACTTATTATGTTTTTTTATTAAATTTCATTAAAGTTTTCGAATTGGTGGAATATTTTCAATTTTTCCATTGTCTTCTTTAGTGTATCATTTCATTCAATGTCCTGGATGTCCGACATACGTCATACGATACGATACTGGATACGATACGTCATATTTGTATATTCGTGCTATAGTGATTTTCCATTCCAAAAATGGACTTATTCTCGAAAATCAAATAATTCAACACCACAATACAAGGCGCGCCACTGTTGGAAATGTCATTCCACCTGGACTACACAGGACGTACTCCACTACCAATCCTTATTACATAATAGCTCATATTCTTACCAATAAGGTACCTCATGTATTAACACGCAATGTTAACATTTCAAAGAGTTCTTTCAAAGCTGACGTGATGAGATGGTTGCACGGAGTTGGCAGAGCTGGTTCAGAGAAATTGATAGCATCAATATATAATTAGATAGGCTTGATAATTTATTAGTATATTATAGTTTTTTCAAGCTGTCAGTTGATCTGATTAGTGTTCGTAAATTTTCTCATTTGTGTGTTTTATCATGGACATAGTCATAGTATTACTCTATAAGTTGTAAATAACTCAAAATTCAAAACATAGTACTACCCAGTAAATTATCTTCTCGCTTTTCTATTCCTTGCATAAGTTTCAAAGGGCTTTTAATATCTTATCTCATCAAAATATTGTCACACACTCTGCTAATGTTTAGCGGAATGAACTGTTAATGCAATCACTTATATCTCAATTAATATATATTATTGTGGATATTTTTTCCTCAAACCAGCTGAATTTTTATTCCTAAAGTAATATACGATTGGTTGTTTAGTAGGTTAACGGCATTGTATTAACGGTAGAGCTGTTTAATTGAAAATCCCTTTGCCAGGAAACATCAAATCACAGAAAAAATCTATTATTAGCAATCACTTAAATAAATAATAATTTTATGTTCATTCCCAATTTAATGTTTGAATTTATTTTTTCACTAGCCGGCAGCCTCGCTTTGCTCGCCTTCTCCGCCTAGCCAGGGAGCTCCGCCCCCTAGACCCCCGACAGCATAGGCAGTGTAAGTGATTCAAACAGGCTCGCTTCGCTCGCCTGCAAAACCTCTGTCAGTGACACCTGAGACAAACAGGCTCGCTTCGCTCGCCTGAAAATTCCGTTCAGAAAGGATTAGAAATTTATTGAGCACAGCATTTCCACACCTAATCTGGACCTGTTTACATAATTTCAACATTTTCTGCCAATTTGTTCTAGAAAAATCTAAGAAAAACTCCGAAAATACAAAAAATAGTAAAACGCTAATATTAAGCGTAACCTTGGGAAGTATATCGGAAGTATATATAGTTGGAAACTTGATTCAATGACTCAAACTTGATGTTCCAAATTAGTTCATCTAAAATCTCGCTGAACCATTGAATTTACAGTTAGGATTGGTCGTATCAAGGCGGAAGATATGCAACCCGCAACACATCTACAATTTTGAAAACCTGATTACTGGCGTAATCTTGAACGGATTGCAAAAATATTTTAACACAACATTTCTAAACCTTATCTGAACCTGCCCACCAAATATCAACATTTTCTACCGATTGGTTCTCGAAAAAATGAAGAAAACGTTGAAAAACTATAGAAAAACTAAAATATTTGGCGTATACTTGAAAAGTTTCAAAAATCCGTTCTTAGCCCGCGTCTAAACGTCCAACTGAACATGCCTGCCAAATTTGAACGCATTCGGTTCAGTGGATTTTTAGTTCTGGTGATGAATGAATGAATGAATCAGTGTGTCAGTTGATACAGATTCAGATTCAGATTCATTTACTTTATTTATGTAAATTACAAAAATACATCGGCTAAAATCCTATATTATGGAAATTGAAAATGATACTAATTACATCGCTCGTTTTAATAACTAAGTATGGACTATTAAAGACTATATGAGAACTTACGAGAATGATTGAAATGTAGGATTTAATAATTATGTTAACGGTACTGTAACTGATGCTGTAATTACATAAAAAGGCGGAGTTTGGACATATAAGTGTCCATTCTTGGAGAGGAATGCTCAAGAACATACCTCCCATTAACACTCAACCATGGGCTTATGTTTTCTTAATAAATTCTAATAAGAATTGATAATTTAATGCTATGACTTACATAAATTAAAAAATAGATGAGAATGATGGGAACAATAGGAATTTGGAATGATGCTGAGATTGCTTAGAGAATTGAAGATGAATTGAGAAAAATAAATGGAATTTAAATTGTTTGAGTTAAATTGAAGTATTACTGAATAATGAAATCAATTCAAGCATGGGCTTAATTTTAATCGATGGAACTATAAAATTAATATAAGCATGTGCCCAATTGTAATCGACAGAACTAAATAGAATGTATTATTGAGAGGTAAAATAGTTGAATCAGTAAGTGATAATCATCACTCGTATTTTGTTCTATTCAAACATTGAAAATTTAACTACTTATTTGAAAAAAATTTCTAGAATTTAAAATAATACGATGAAAAGATGAATGGAGGGATGAAAGGGAAGGGAAGCTGTCATGTGGTTGCTCTAATTTTGGAAAGACTTCGTCATTTTTTCGAAAAAGTGTTCTCTTAATTTTGAATTGAAGCCCGCACGGCTCTCAATGGATTTGATGGTGTTGGGAAGGTTATTCCATGCGCGACACGCACTGACAAGGAATGATTTATTATACATAGTAGTTCGATGAATTGGTATCCTCAAAGTATTTTCTCCAGTCCTCGTAATTGAAACATCTAATCTTCTACCTTCGGAAACAAATTTGAAATTATTTATGAAATAGTTGGGTTTGCCATATTCCAAAATATCCCTGACAAGTTTCAAAATTCTAAAAAGTCTTTGATCTGGTAATTTTAAAGTCAAACTATCAATGTGAGCTTGGGTGATCCTTTCATGACGTTCAAGACAGTACACAAATCGTAAGCAGTAGTTTTGACAGCGCTGTAGTTTATCATTAAGAGTGACTTGCATGCTCCCTGAGTGCATACACATTGCTTTCTACCAGATAGATATGAATTGAACCAGTGCAGTGCTCTATTATTGAATCCAAGAATAGCTAGTTTCTTCAGAAGAACTTTATGATCTACAGTGTCAAACGCTTTGGAAAAATCAAATAGACTCAAGATAGTACATTTTCTTTGATCCATGGCCAACCTAATGTCATCAGTGACACGCAATAAGGCTGTTTCTGTCGAATGTGATTTCCGAAAACCTGATTGAAAGTTGTGGTTTTTTCTTATTTTCTAAGAAAGTTGAGACCTGTACATGAACTAGTCTTTCAAGTACTTTGGAAAGGGCAGGTAGAATACTAATAGGTCTAAAATCTTCGACTTTATTGGGAGAGGCTACTTTATTCAATGGTCGAACCAAAGCAAGCCTCCAATTTTCAGGAAATATACCACTTTCAAGAGATTTATTAAAAATGAATGTGATGATTGGTAGGACTGCAAAAAACATTTTCTTGATAAATTTGATTGAAATTTTATCTGCCCCAGTAGCATTACTACGAATATGCTGAATTGCTTTTAAAGTTTCCTGTTGTGAAATTGGATGAAAGTTAAACTGATCAACAAGTGGTGTGTTCAAGTTAGCTGTCTGATCATTTAAACTGTTAACATGATTACTAATTGTTGTCTCGTCACGTTGATTTGTATGTGAGATGAAATATTCATTGATACTATCAAGAGGTAAGTCAATTGAGGTCTGAGTTTTTTGTTTACCCAAGCCAAATTCTTTTATACCACGCCATAACAATGAGGAGTCTTTCTTGTTGTCTGTTATGAATGAATTCAAATACCTAATCTTCGAGTTACGTAGCTGTTGTTTGACTTTATTTCTGAGATTTCGATATTCAGTCAAACTATCCAAATTGTTTGTTCTTTTAAATTTTCTATGTGCCTTGTGTCTTTGTCCCATCATTTTCATTATGTCATTAGTCATCCATGGTACACGTCGTTTTCTATTTATTTTTTTGTCACATAGGGTGCATGTTTGTCATATAAGTCAATAGTCAAGTTTTCAAATGTCTTAACCATTTCATCTACTGAGGGTAAGGTCTCAATAGCATGCCATGGAGTATGTGTTACGGCTGTAAAAAGGCATGAATGTTATCAGTGCATGTTCGAAATCTGTGAAATGACCTATTTTAGGTGGCCTATAACATACTCCCACAAGTACTTTATCTGAACTGGATAGAGATAACTCAAGTAACAAAGATTCAGGTCTAGCAGAGTATTCTTGCACTGATTTGGTTAATATTCTAGTTTTTATCCCCTCTTTTACATTATAACATTTATTTTTCTCACTAACCTTCGGGTCCTTTATTTTTCCATTGGGTAGGAAGAATTTCACCTTTAAGTCAGTCAGCCTCGGATTCTCCGGTAGAGCATCAGTTGAATACGTCGCACTTGACACTTTTAAATTTCCACAAATTTTCACAGCCTATAAACACTTATGCACTCTTCATCATTTCTCTTTGCCCGCCCGAGAGAGAGTGAGTTACAACCCCTTTCAGGAAGTATATCACTTACTTCTTCCCAAACTTCTAGAAGTTTCTAGAAAGGGGTGGGGGATGTAAATTTTCAAGAGAGTTAATTTAAATGAGGAATGATAAAAAAAAATTAATTGTTTGCTGAGGTAATTAATTCAGAAAATAATATTTGAGAGAGGATCACAATTACAATAATAGCTTATAATATAATATAATATTCTTGGCATGCCAGTGACAGCTGACTATACTTGCCGGTTTCAACAATTCGGCTATCTTAAACTATGAAAACAATCATAATAAATTGAGGGTTATGTTGGCCACTATTTCTTACTAGAATGCCAAACAATTGTGTACTGAACAATAAATAATTAAATTTCAACAATGAGCAATAAGTTTTTGACAAATATGCAGGTGAGTGTTCTTATCAATGCTATCAGATTGGTGCTGATTACTTGGGTTTTATCTTTATTTTCGGCTCAATTGGCCTCTCCTGAAATGCAATTCCACATAAGAGCCCCAGATTGGCAAGAGGTTGAGCATCAATTTCTTGCCAATTTCTCACCTACAGCATTTCAGCCTTCACATTGTGTCAAAAGTTGTAAGACACACCAAAACATCATCAGCACTATATATCACATTGTCTGGATCCATACGTGCTAAGGAACACATTTATGGGTGCGCAATCCCCTAAAGTAGCACCAGGTGGGAATTAATCAACCACCAGTACTTGAAGCCTGGGACCAAGCCCTTCGACTTTCAACATGTGGAAAATCTCTCCACTTCAATTTCAAGTTTGGTGTAGTGGGCAACAAGCCCCACTCACCTTGAAAAAAAATCCTCACAATGTTATAACACAATACCAAATTCGCTGGTCTATCATGCTCCAATCTATTCAATATGATGACATCCGCACCATAGGTTTAAAATTTTGTTATTCGCCAAATGATGAATGACAATAAAGATGTATTCACCTGTCTACTTTGTATATTTCATTATAACATCTCATCCTCAACTTGCGCAATTTGCTTTGTTGTGTTCTCTCTTCTGTTTGGATTTATATCTCCTCTCTCATATATTCCTCTCTTTTTACCATCTTTCTTCTCTATGCTGGGGCTAGTGATCTCTTTTTTTTATATATTCTTGTCCTCTTTGACCTTGGCTTGATTTCTCTCAATATTTTATTTTCCTCCTTTGGCTGTGATATTTTTGATCTTTTCCTTGGCTATGATATCTTCTTGTGGCATTTCTTTCTTTGGTTACATCTTACACTTATCTTAATAACAAATAACTTACATCTAAATAATTCTTCACAAATGTGCCTAACAGATACAAACTACAAATAATACAATGATGAATATAATCTTAAAGCTAATAATATTTGGTTAGTAGTTCATAGAGACTTTATTTTTTATAATGACACATTATCACAGACTTCATTTCCTTTCTTTTTCCATTTTTTTTCTTTTTTAATTATTATTATAATTTTTCTTAGTTGCTTACTTTTTTTATTATTTTTTTGTTTGTTTTTTAAAAATATTTTTCTTATATTTATTTTTATTTTAGTCTGTGCTGTTTAAACAATATTCAATTATTTTTAGCATTTTTTGCCACAATATAAGGCACATTTATTAAATACTGATAATTATCATACAATTTTCCAACAATTCACAATTGGTGATAAACATTCATATCACATAAATTTGCCTTTGGAATATTTTCACAAATAAACATAACTTAATACACTAACAGTAGATGATAATATATTTTAATTGAGTAAATAAATAATTTTTTGACTACTCATGAATAAAAGTAAATTAACATAATAATGATCATTATTCAATAATTAAATGTAATATAATAATATTTTTTTTCAACAATTCAATAATATAAGGATAATGCAACTCAATAATTGTGCAAGATAGAATATTTCAATAAATAATAATGCTTTGATAATTCATGAGTGTAATCAAATAACAAGATAATAGTTAATAGCATGCTTATAATACATTTAAATTTACAATACATGATAACATATTTTAATTGAGTGAATAAATGTTATTTTTAATTACTTATGGACACAAGCAAATTATAATTGTGACCTTTATTCACAATCAAATAGAATGATTGACAGCATTTCTGAATGGTATACTTGAATGTTGATAATTCATACAATACAAATCATAAACAATTTTGTCAATGACCATTCTAATAATTTAATGAAGGAGATTTTATAATTCTGGTGTTGAACTATGACTTTATAACAACAATTGGAAATACAATAATACATTTAATACATTTCATAGGGTTTATGTGGGTTACAGATCATTGTTTACAAATGCAGTATCTCCATGATGGGTGATGATCCAAATGGTATAGGTTATTTGAAGATGCTAAGTTACAGATGGTTAGTTGAGGGGTATTCCCTTATTATTCTTCAGACTTGTACCCATCAGATGCATCTGTTGTGCTCAGTTGGTTTGACTAGACTTCTTGCTTGTAGGGTTTGATGTTGAGTACATTTGTCCATCCAATCACTTCATTAGTTTGTGTTGCCTTCAGATTGACAGTATTATGTCTGGATATTTGAGTAATGGTATAGGGCCCAGTGTAGAGGTGGAAGAATTTTTTAGTCAGTTTTCCAAGGGCATCAGAAGTGCGATGTGACCTAAGCAATACTTGTTGTCCAATTGGATACTGATATGACCTTATATGCTTGTCATGCTGTTTTTCTTTGGCTAGCAGCTTTCTCAAGATTTTGTCTGACAAGTTGTATAGTAGGTATTGCTGTGTCCATTTGGCCATTAGGAAATTCAACTAAGTCTCGTAGAAAATTTATGCTCTTGGTGCCAAACATGATTTCATGTGGTGTAGCTCCTGTTGTTTCATTGTATGAGTGGTTTAGACATGTTTCCAGAAATGGCAGATACCTTACCCAATGCTGGTGGGCATCTTGGCAATACACCCTCATGAACCTTGATATTTCAGCCATACTCCTCTCCACAGGGTTGCCACTAGGGCTGTAGCTAGAGGTGTATGACAGTTGTATGTTTTCTGCTTCTAGGATGTCTTGCCATTTTTTACTGCGGAAGTAGGTAGCATTATCAGCTAAAACACGCTGAGGTTTTCCCACCTGTGGAATCCACTGTCTGGTAATACATTGAGCCAGCTTCTCTCCTGTTATCTTCCCAATGGCAAAGAGTCTAATGTATTTGGAAAACACATCTTTAACAGCAAAGACAAACTTCTTTTGTCCATATCCTTGTGGTAACGGCACATACATATCAGTGGACAGAAGGTCTAGTGGTCATTCTGGTATGATTGGTATCATTTTTCCCCTGATAAGAAAGTGATCATGTTTGGTGCGTTGGCAAAGGTCACATGCTGTGATGATGTGATTGATGCGTCTATGCATACCTTTGAATGTGCATAGTTCCTTGAGTGCCCGATATATCCGTTTAGCCCCAAAGTGACCTAATCGTTCATGCATTTCTTTAATTGTTTGCACTATCAATTCCTCTGGAACAACTATTTTCCAACAATATGAGTTGGGCTGGAGTCGATGAAAAAGAACATCTTCATATAGGGTATACAGTTTTAGATACTCTTGGTTGAACACAGCTGGTATGTTAGAGAGTAGTTGTTCCCTGATGATACGTAGCCGGTTATCCCTCTTCTGTGCCTCTACCATGCTATTTGCTGTTAGTAGTTGATTTGGGTCTTTAGGTTTGATTCCATCTGGAAATGGTACTAGAGTGGCCTTATCCACAGCATAACATGTGAATGTCTGCTCTGCAGGATGTGTGGCATCTACATCACGTGAGAGGAAATCAGCTGTGCAATTCTGTTTGCCTGAAAGGTGAGTCATCTGTATGTCAAATTCTTGCAATGCTAGGAACCATTGTGGAATTTGATTATTAGTCAGCTTAGCTGTCTTCAGGAAGGTAAGTGCATGGTGGTCTGTGTTCACATAAATCCTTTGGCCTAGGAGCAGGGTTCTATACTTCAAACATACTTGCAAAATGCTCAAAAGCTCCTTTTCTGTAACAGAGTACCGCTGCTGTGCCGGGTTAAGTGTCTTACTGAAGAATGCCACTACTCCTTTCTCTCCATTCTTGTCCAGTTGAAATATTTCTGCACCAATGGCGTGGTGTGATGCATCTGCATTGATAAAGAATGGCTCAGAAAGGTTGGGGTGTTTGAGCATGACATCCTCAATGAAGTGTTTCTTTATGTCTTGGAAAACTTTTTCCTCTTCGGCTCCCCATCTCCATGGTTGTTTTGAGGATATGACATGCTTTAATTTCCCTGTATAGAAGGATAGATGTTTGCTGAACCGGCGGTAGAATTGTAAAAAACCAAGGAACTTCTGTAGTTGTCTTCTGCCATTGGGTGAA
Organism: Sogatella furcifera; assembly: GCA_017141385.1. Classification (NCBI taxonomy): domain Eukaryota; kingdom Metazoa; phylum Arthropoda; class Insecta; order Hemiptera; family Delphacidae; genus Sogatella; species Sogatella furcifera. The sequence continues at coordinate 23,989,156 of CM029546.1, forward strand.
GGGAAGTCTTCAATTGCCTTGAGTTTGTCTTGGTCTTGCATGATGCCATCAGCAGATATAATGTGCCCTAGATATTTTACTTCTCTTTGGAAGAGTTTGCATTTGGAAGGTTGTAATTTCATTCCACATTTCCGGAGCCAATTGAATATTGTATCTAGGTGCTGACAATGCTCTTGATGAGAGGTAGAGGAGATGATCCCATCATCCACGTACAGGGTGCAAAATTCAGAAGTATCTTCTCCAACAGCCTGGCGTAGACATTTGATAAAAAGTGCCATCGCACAACGAACGCCAAAAGCTAACCTAGTAAAGCGTAAATTGCGGCCATTGTAAATGAATGACAAATAGTCTCTGGATTCTTCAGATACTTCAAGTTGCCAGTATCCACTACTCAGGTCAATGGTGGAGTATACTGTCTTCCCATTGAATGTCTGTAAGACCTGATCAATTGGTGCTGGACTCTCACGGTCATTTTTCAGAACTTTGTTAAGAGCTCTGGCATCCGAAAAAAGCCTCACACTTCCATCCTTCTTTGCTACACAAACTAGTGGTAAGCTATATTGGGCCGATGATGGTTCAATAATTCCCAATTCTTCCATCCGTTGGATTTCTCTATCAGCAGCTGGTCGACAAGCAAATGGAATAGGATATGATTTGTGGAAGTATGTGTTGTGTGGAAGAACTTCTAGATGACAGGTGAAATGTGTGGCGCGCCCTGGCAATTCCGAGAATACCTCCCTGTTGTGCTCTAGCATTTTCACAATCTCATCAATTTCCTTTTTATCCCATGGTTGCGACTTGATCTCATTCAGTATTGCTTGGAAATGCTTGTTGGTATCATCTATTACATCATCAGATTTTATGTTAATGAAGGCATGATAATCACTCAGTCTATCTTCCAAATCATGATAGCCCAGTTCACAAGGAACAGTTTCAGGGTCCTCATAGATCCAGAATACTTCCTTAATATTTCCCACAGAATCTCCAGCCACTATAGGTGTTACTACATTTAAAGTGGTCTCATCATCTTTAATCAAGAGTGACAGAGTTGTCTCTCTGAGATTGATAATACCCTGAAAATATTTTAAGAAGTCAGCACCAATGATAAGTAATGGACACTTGGATGGTAATACAAGGAAAGTATGTGTAAAAACTTTGTTATTGATCACCAAGTCCAATAAGCATTGGATTGTAATGCGTGTGCGCCGACCATAGTTTATTCCCCTTATATAGGTGGTGGTGAGAGGTAATACAGCAATTTTCTGTTTGCCTTTGATTCTTTCAAAAAGGTCACTCTGAATGATACTGCATTGCGCTCCAGTATCTAATAATCCACGACAACACAGTCCATAAACCTCAACATCCACGTAGTAATTATCATTTTGGCTACTACAACTTCTTTGTTGACCTTCTTTGTCTTCATCTAGTAGGGCATTTATCACATTATCTCGGAATATTGTGTAGACAATCATACTAGTTTGTTTGGTAGTTGCAATTTCCGCTTCTCTATCAGTGGGAGACATAACTACTTTATTACCAACCTGAAACAAGTCACCAGTAATGGCCGTTGAAATTCCTTGAAGATTTAAATTGGATTGCATCTCGACCTCCTCTTCTAATGATTCTATGTCACTACTTTCGGACAACGCCTCATCAGTATATTCACAGTTGAGAGCTGTATTTCCACACCGATGTATTTGAAAAACCTTATATAGATTCAGTTGAATTTCATCATTCTGCTTGCGCTTGCAAATTTGAATCATGCCGGGCTCTTGGACAATTAGTTTCTTTGAGTCGTAGATAGATGGCGCTGACAGCGTAATAGCTTGGGTGGCGGCTGTCTGATTTTCAAACAAAACAGGTGTACCACTTCCACTTTCTTCTGATATTGTATTGGATGGAGATGGGTTAACTGTTCTCATTACAATATCATCTTTTACTGGAATGAGGTCAGTTGGATTTAATTGTCAATTTCTACTGTTTGGTATTGTGGTGCTATTTGCAGGACGATTTTGTAGATTCCTCCCTTCCTGGTTGCCTGTGTGAGATGGATTTTGGTTGCTACTACTAGAAGGCATTGGCATCTGCTGATTGGTGGAGCTATAATTTTCGTTTCCACTTCTAACCTCAAAGCTGGATCTAAACATTTGATTAGGACTATTTTGATTAAAGCGATTTCCATTCCTATTAATAAAATTAGTGTTATTACTTCTTTTTTGTTGGCTGTTATAATTGTTATTAAATGTTTTACTGTATCCATAGCCTCTAATACCAGTCCCATCTCTGTGTGTTTTCTCATTATGAGGTGAGTGTTTGCTGCCCAATTCAGATGGTGCTATTTGGGGCGAGCTATTACCACTTGATTCAAACTGATCATGTATGGATTGTAAACGATGGAGGGATGACTCAAACTGATCATAATTTTCAAAATCCCTAACACTGAGAGCCGTTTGAACACTTTTAGGTAATTTCTAAGCTATTACCTGTAACAGACTATCCAGTGGAAGAGCATTATCAAGAGCTGAATTCAAGTATTTTAAATGTGCAGCAAAAGCGACCATTGATAACCCTATATCTTTTTTTTTTAATTTACAAGTGATGATGTGTGTCAATAATATACGTTGTCTATCAGCATTCCAGAATGTATCTAGTAGTAATTTCACAAAATGATTCAAGTCTGTGAATTCATCCAGTCGACTCTGAAAAAATATCAAAGGTTCTCCTTGAAGTCTGCTAATCAAGTTCAAATTCCACATCTCCTAACTAATGTTACACATACCATTTACCATCATCAGATGTTGAGTGAATGCACGGGGCAGAATGCTACCATAAGAATTGTCAAAGTTTGGAATTCAACTCATAATTTGGCTCTGGGCCCTGGCTTATAAAGATTTACAGCTTGTTTTTCTGATGAAAAACAAGCGATTGGGATTGTAGATTCACCAATAAAACTCTCGAATTACAATGTTCCAATTTTTGGAAAGGATCAGCTGTTGATTCAACGATCAGCCAAAACTCACTAGAAGACCCTAACATTCAAATCCAAAATGGCCGCAATGGTTTGAGTGAAATAGGAAATACCATGTATTCTTTATTCTTTCTTTACAATTGCGACTTGGTTTCCAAGTATTTTAAGCAAAGGATGAATGAGTGATGATGAATAATGAAGGTTTAAGATGTAGGTTATATGTCTATGTAAATTGGTTCAGATGAAAAATTCACGATATCGCTGTTCAAACTCAAATCATTGCGGCCATTTTAGATTACAAGGCTAGGGTCTTCTGACTTGGTTTGTTTATGATTTTCTTTGTAGGTTATGATAATATTTTAGCAACAATAATGATTCCTGTCCAAATCTCACTATGAAAATAATGATTGATATTTATTATTAAATATATTCATAATAATAAATCAATTTCTATATCAAAATCATTAAATTAGGAGCAAAGTTTTGGTTTTAAAGGAGTAGCATTGGACTATTCCAATATTCTATTCACTTGAGGTAAATTCGTTTCATGTCATTTTTTTAATCAGCTGAAACTGTAGAATTTACATTTTATTGGAAACGTTTATGAGACAGAAACGCCCATAAAATCAACGAATTTTGAGTAATGTGGATTGTAAAATGTTTATAAGCCAGGGCCCAGGTTATTGTCTTTGGATAGACTTCCAATGTTAGCTAAACTATTTTTAATTTCACGTAGTTTAGTTTCTGCTTGTGCTACTTGCATGGTGATCTCTGAACTGGTTGATGCAATTGAATCACTGTTTTTCAACAACTGAACTTCCCTTTCGATTTTATCAACTTTATTTGCTGTAACAGATTGTTTTGATTCCATATTCTCAAGCTTAGAATCAATAGTCAAATTATAATCAGCTATATTAGCATTTAATCAAACCTCCATGCTGCTTGCAAGGGTAGTAAATTTGTTGTTTTGTTCTGTTACTTGTGATTCTACAGTCGCTCTAATCAACCCTATCTGATTGTCTGTGTACTTCCTATTTTCTGTATTTTTTTCTGTCATCTCCTTTTGTAAACCTTCGGTATGATTCAACATTTGTACTTGCATGCTTTCTCTTATTTTGTCTAACCTCTTGTTCATGCTTGCATTTCCTTTTGTGAGGCTCTTCTCCAAGTCTGTCTGGTATACTTGCTGATTTTCACCCATTTTCTTCAAAAAATCCAGCATGGTTTTGGCTACAGCTGGTGAAGGCAAAGTTTGGTTTAATAGTTGATAATTTTTATCTGCAGCTGCGGTAATAGAAGACGGATTTTCGGCCGATGTCTTGACTACCTGTGACAGTATGGACTTCTCTGTGATAGCCGATTGTGGAGCAGTAGATTCACTATTACTGGACCTGGTAGGCGACGACTCCCTTCAAGGTTCCCCCACCGTATCAAGATGTGTGGACGACAATTGATGAAGCATCTCTGGAGTGAATGCCTCGGACGTCAGACTACTGGATCGTGGATTTTGACTGCATGGTGATTGTTCCTCGACCGAGCTAAAATCGGTGGTCGATCCATCCGCCATGGTTCCGGAAAGTTAGTTATAAACAAGTGAAGTTTGTAGCCATTTGTGAAAGAAAATATTATAAGGTTTCCACAAGTGTTTTTTGAGTGAAACGGTGAATTAATTTGAGTGAATAAGTATTAACTATAATCATATGCAATAGAGTGGCGGAGTACTAAACAGGTTAGTGCCTATTATAAGCAGACTTGAAGAAAACTGTGATATTGTATACCTCACCCACATAAACTTACAAATAATATATCATCTACTGGAATGTAAGACAATATTAGGTTACATAAATGAACATTTAATAAACAGTAAAGCGCTAATTTATTTTCTTATAGTGATTACGAATTATTATCAATTCATGAATGAGTAATACAGTGGGCCATCCAATTATTTGAAGATGGAAAATAAAAATTTAAGGGTTTATACAGCATAATTCTATCTTCAATATTAGGTTATGATACAATAATTCTATTCAATTAAGTTATCATTTATTAACTAAAAAATCATTCAATAAATTTAATTTAGTTGAATTCAATAAATGCTATTTAGTTCAATTCAACCAATTCTCAATTATCCTAATATCTAGTAGGACAATAGGCTATGCATGGTGCCTTATAATGCATGCTCCTACAAGATAAAATTAATTTATGAATTTATTTTAGCCTATTTTTTAATAGAATTATAAATTATTTCTATCATGAAGTCTAATATAATTCGAAACTACACTACTATCTATATTCCAAAGGCTACTCCTCTCTCTAATATATTTTCTGGGCTATTATATCCAATTATTGGTCATTAATACTGATTAATTTGACCACGTGCATTTATTGAAATTGAATAATTGATTCATCAATCAGTGGTAGCCTGTAATTTAAAATATGGGCAGTGTTCCAATTTTGAAAGAAAATAGGAATTTTCATCAAACCAGTCTTCTGGGCTATGAATAGAATTAGAGTTTTTTCTTTTTTTAAATTAATAATTCAATGGCTCCTTCTTCCTAATGGTCCCTGATTCGTGGGTCGCCATTTTATAACATTTATTTTTCTCACTAACCTTCGGGTCCTTTATTTTTCCATTGGGTAGGAAGAATTTCACCTTTAAGTCAGTCAGCCTCGGATTCTCCGGTAGAGCATCAGTTGAATACGTCGCACTTGACACTTTTAAATTTCCACAAATTTTCACAGCCTATAAACACTTATGCACTCTTCATCATTTCTCTTTGCCCGCCCAAGAGAGAGTGAGTTACAACCCCTTTCAGGAAGTATATCACTTACTTCTTCCCAAACTTCTAGAAGTTTCTAGAAAGGGGTGGGAGATGTAAATTTTTGAGAGAGTTAATTTAAATGAGGAATGATAAAAAAAAATTAATTGTTTGCTGAGGTAATTAATTCAGAAAATAATATTTGAGAGAGGATCACAATTACAATAATAGCTTATAATATAATATAATATTCTTGGCATGCCAGTGACAGCTGACTATACTTGCCGGTTTCAACAATTCGGCTATCTTGAACTATGAAAACAATCATAATAAATTGAGGGTTATGTTGGCCACTATTTCTTACTAGAATGCCAAACAATTGTGTACTGAACAATAAATAATTAAATTTCAACAATGAGCAATAAGTTTTTGACAAATATGCAGGTGAGTGTTCTTATCAATGCTATCAGATTGGTGCTGATTACTTGGGTTTTATCTTTATTTTCGGCTCAATTGGCCTCTCCTGAAATGCAATTCCACAACATACACAGCTACACCTCCACATCCCTTATTCAAACGGTCATTACGGTAAAGTACATATCCGTGTAAATGAACTTGATTAGATGGAATGCTGGGCTTCAGAAATGATTCTGAAATTCCTATAATACAAAAATCCTGAAAACGGAAGATTGCTCTAATTTCATCCATATGTTAGCTAAGGGATTGAACATTTAGGTGCGCTGCTGTTATTAGTTTCCTGTACGGTTGAAGCCTATCTGATAGAATGAGCCCCATGTCTGGGCTGTGATAATTGTTCAAACTATTATTCAGAGGTGAGAGTGAGCGGGCTTGATTATTATTGGGGAGCATTATTATAGGAGGAGCAGTACAACAATCCAAGAAGATAGCAAACACACATGACAATGAAAATATATTAAACCTAAGACTAAAATTACTTAAACTAAGTGACTTAACAGTCAGAGTCTCTTGGTAGAGTGAGTGTATGAGGGATCAATCATTAGCTCGACTCTCTTCACTAATATGCTAACACATACGTCATAGTTTGATTGTCAAATCACGTAGCAGAAGTTAAGTGATCCAATTCGGAGAAAGATTGAGATTGAGATGCAGCCCAGTAATGGAAATGTATGTCCTGTGACTATGAGGGATGAAGGGATGACAGCAATCTTAAGATGAGCAGCAAAGTACAAGTGTAGCTGCAAAAATAAGAAAAACGAGCAGAAACACCAGCAAAAAACTATACTATCACAGTGGGCCCCTTTGCAATTTAACAGGTGAATAGAACCCATTCGTTCCATAAAGCAGAAATTTGAAATGAAGAAAGTGGAAGAAAGTACAGTAGAAGACTAATAAAGCGTACGTGAATATCTGAGTAATAAAATATATATATATATCGTATTGCTTAAAGTTGAAGGTGCATATATATTTTGTCGATCATGATTTAAATTCCTGTTTTAGTTCATAATTACAAAGAGATGTCTAGGTTTTCTACCCACGCCTTAGCATGGTCCGTCATATTAAAAATATCTTCAAATGTTCCATTGAAGGCTCTGGAGCATGCATTTATTAAGTGGTCGATGTTTTGCACAGCAGCACCACAGTCACAAGCTGGGGAATCAACCCATCCCCATCTGTGTAGGAGGTCAGCACATCTGCCATGCCCAGTAATTAGGCGATTTCGACGAAGCCAGGTGCGACGAGGTAGCTCAAAAACATTGAGTCTCAGTGTTGGGTCCTCAGGCTTGAAAGGTGCTCTCAAAATACATTCCTCCCACTCTCTTTTCCAGTTGCCTGTTTGGCTGAATGTGGAGTCTGATAGCTCTTTAGCTAACTGCCAAGGGGGCTTTCTTGAAGGAAGTCTTCCTGTGTGTGCTTCTATGTATTGATGAATGGGGAGGTGTGGTTTCCCCTGAAGAGTTGACCATGTTCTCAGTAAAGCACTCATTCTTCTTATGTGTGGGGGGACAATGTTGCTTAGAACCGGCAGCCATTCCACTGGAGTAGACTTCAAGGTACCAGTTATTATATGCATTGCTTGGCGCAGCTGGGTGTCAACTTTGTTGGTATGGCTACTCCTAGCCCATACTGCACTACAATATTCGCCAGGTGCAAAGACAAGTGATAGGGCACTAGTGCACAACACATTTGCAGAAGAACCCCATGTAGTGCCAGCTAGCCTGCTGATCAGGTTGTTTCTTGTCTGGAGTTTTTGAGCAGACTTTTCTAGGTGTTTCTTGAAAGTGAGGGTCTGGTCTAGTGTCACACCAAGATATTTGGGTGATTCCTCACACTTTAGCAACTGCCCCCTGAAATGAATCTTTGGCACATAATGGGCATGCTTGTTGCTCAGATGGAATGGTGTTATAACAGTTTTGTCAGGATTAGGTTTTAGCCTCCATTCCTCAAAAAACTTATCCAGCCTATCAAGGTCTCCAGTTAAATCCAGTTCAGCTTCACCAAATCTACTTCTCCCAGAAAGGAGTGCTATATCATCTGCATAAGTGAACACCTGGGACTTCAACTCAGGCAGATCGGCTATGTATAGGTTGAATAATATTGGTGCCAGTACAGAGCCTTGTGGTAATAAAATATAAAAGTATATAAGTATATAATATAATATATGAAGAATATTTTCAATTCAATATTTTGAAATATGGAAATTTTGATGTGACCAGAAGACCTCAATACACTTCACCACATACACTATAATGCATGTCTTAAATGAGACTATGTATTAGAAGAACAATATATAAGTTAAAGTGCATGTACAGCAGATTCATTATCATAGGCAATGTATATATTATTCTTATATACTATGTAATTATATTTTCAATGCTCATAAAAACTTTCAACTGTAAACATTGCCAGTAGGAAGAATAACTTATTCAGGCTCAACAAGAGCTGGATTTAAGCTTGGAACGTACAGTCTTTAAGCTGTAATACAGCTGAATTCAAGTTAAGAAGTTACCACGTTTCAAGCTGTTTTCAAAGCTTGAAAGTTAAAGCTGGAATCAAGTGTAATCATCCAAGCTTGATATATCCAGTTGGAAAAAAGCTGTTATTATATTAAACACAAAATATTGACCAATTATGGGAAAGGAAAAGAATACAAAAGAGAATACAGTGAACAAAATGTTAATATATATTGGAAGAAAAATACAAATCCACTCACAAATCTGACAAACAAA
>CM029546.1:23998591-24016385 GCA_017141385.1 Sogatella furcifera
ATTCCTATTTATTCAGGCCCAGTCAGTCCGTCCTATGTGGTAAGCTGACAGTCGCCAAGGGTCCATCAGCTCGGGTCCCAGAGAGCTAATAGCTCTCTTTTCCCACTTTAATGTTGTTAAATTAATACTAACCAGGGCTTGATTTCAGGGGGAACGCGTGGGAGCGGTGTTCCCACCATACCTCTTTTCTCAAGAAAAAAATTTAGAAACAAGAATAATTTTTGATGTTCGGTTTTTAATTTTATTTTTGTCAGACACTAATTTTAATGTTTAATAACTTTGTATTTAATCAGAACATAATATTTCATGTTATTGTAAAGAGTTGTTATTCCAACTTTTAAAATTTATTCTGAATCATGTTTTTTCCTAAACCTAATGTTTTAAAACTTGAGGAAAACTTAGGCCTATGTAGATTATACAGTGTTGTTGAAATGGTAAGAACATGCCTGGTCCAAAAAAAGCTTTGTGATTTTTATTCATTCTTTAAAATTTTATTGTAGTTTTATAAAAAACAGCTACAACTACAAACCTACAAAACATTGCCCAGATTTGCTAAAAACGCTCCAATTCATGTGTGATTTTGAAAAAATTCCCGTGGGAGGAGTCCCCAGACCCCCCTCCCCTGAGGAATAACCCCAGACCCTCCCGTGAGCCAGTTCTCCCACCGCTCTCATACCTCTTTTTTTCTAGAAATCAAGCACTGATACTAACTACTTCCACAAGCTCACTTTCTGTAGGTACAACTTCTAATAATTTATGTTCAAGAATCATGTCAAATTTTGCATTGTATTGTTTCATATCTTTTCAACCCGTTTGAGAATAGGACCTATAAAATGGAAGAAATATGAGAAAATTTTATATAAATCTGCTATGAGGGGCCCGGTCAGGTGATGTTGCCCGGGGCCTGTAATTCCTGTCTACGGCCCTGATCTTAGCAACTGTTAAAGCATGAGCCAAGAAAGGCAGCGCTCCTTTGGACAAATAAGGTGTACTAACTTGGTTGCAAGCGCAAAAATTCAAATATCCATAAGTTATCTATAAAAGAGAAATGGCACTGACTGACTGATTCATTCATCACCAGAACTAAAAATCCACTGAATCGAATGCGTTCAAATTTGGCAGGCATGTTCAGTTGGACGTTTAGACGCGCGCTAAGAACGGATTTTTGAAACTTTTCAAGGATACGCCCAATATTAGCATTTTTCTATAGTTTCTCTGCGTTTTCTCAAAATTTTCGAGAGCCAATCGGCAGAAAATGTTGAAATTTTGTGGAGAGGTTCGTCTAAGGTCTAGAAATGTTGTGTTGAAATATTTTTGAAATCCGTTCAAGATTACGCCGGTAATCAGGTTTTTCGAAATTGTAGATGTATTGTGGGTTGCAAATCTTCCGCCTTCATACAACCAATCCTTACTGTAAATTCAATGGTTCAGCAAGATTATAGATGAACTAATTTAGGAGATATTGAATCAATTTTCAAACTATGACCGATATACTTCCCAAGGTGATGCTCAATATTAGTTTTTAGCTATTTTTCGGAGTTTTCCTTAGATTTTTCGAGAACCAATTGACAGAAAATATTGAAATTTGGTAAACATCAGGAGAAGGCGGAGGAGGCTAGGCGGAGAAGGCGAGCGAAGCGAGCCTGCCGGCTAGTATAAAATAAATTACTTTTAGATAGAAATTTGAAAACAAAATTGGTCCACTAGACACTGAAACGGTCGAATCTTAGCGGAATACTTCTAGATTAGGTCTAGAAATGCTGTGCTTAATAAATTTCTAATTCCTTCTGAGGTTACGCCAGTTATAAGGTTTTTGTTTGGAATCTGCTTTTCTGGTTATTTCACGGAAACTAATGAACTAAATACGTTCAAATCATATACCTAGGTTGAGCTTACGTAGGCCTAATAGAACAACTGATTCAGAACAATTTCTTAAAGTATCCCTATCAAGTGATATGATGATCAAAGAAAATCCTTTTGAATGAAATTTGCAGGCAAGCGAAGCAAGACTGTTTGACTCACACTGCTCATACTGTCGGGGGTCCAGTGGGCGGAGCCCCCCCTGGGGTTTTTGATATTAGCAGCAGTTTTGAGACGTAGTTTTTCTAATATAATTTTTTTTCATATTTCATTTTATTTCTTCATTTTTTTCTGGGACGATCTAGGGGGGCACTGTGCCACTGCCCCTTATCTAGTGGACCAGACACTGGAACGGTCGAATCTTAGCGAAATACTGCTACCCCAAGTTAATTGGGGTTTTTGATGTTAGCAGTTTTGAGACGTATTTTTTCTAAAAATATATTTTTTCTTTTTTTCTTCTTTCTTTTCTTCCCTTTCTTTTTTCTCTCTTTTTTCTATCTTTTTTTATCATTTTCCCTTTCTTTTTTCTCTCTCTTCTTTTCTTTTTTTTCACTGCCCCCCATGCCCTCCCCTAAATCCGCCCATGCCCGCAATACATCTACAATTTTGAAAACCTTATTACTGGCGTAATCTTGAACGGATTGCAAAAATATTTTAACACAACATTTCTAGACCTTATCTGAACCCGCTCACCAAATATCAACATTTTCTACCGATTGGTTCTCGAAGAAATGAGGAAAACGCAGAAAAACTCTTGAAAAACTAAAATATTTGGCGTATCCTTGAAAAGTTTTTGAAATCCTTAATTAGCGCGCGTCTAAACGTCCAACTGAACACGCCTGCCAAATTTGAATGCATTCGCTTCAGTGGATTTTTAGTTCTGGTCATGAATCAGTCAGTGCCATTTCGCTTATATAGATATAGATAATGATAGCCAGCAGGCTCGCTTCGCTCGCCTTCTCCGCCTAGCCAGGGGGGGGCCCGCCCCCTGGACCCCCGACAGTAGAGGCAGTGTAAGTGAGTCAAACAGGCTTGCTTGTCTCGCCTGCATAACCTCTGTCAGTGACACCTGAGACAAAAAGGCTCGCTTCGCTCGCCTGCAAATTCCGTTCAGAAGGGATTCGAAACCTATTTCAGCATTTCTACACCTGATCTGGACCTGTTCACCTAATTTCAACATTTTCTGCCAATTTGTTCTATAAAAATCTATGAAAAATTCCGAAAATTCCAAAAAATAGTAAAACGCTAATATTAAGCGTAACCTTGGGAAGTATATATAGTTTAAAACTTGATTCAATGATTCAAACTTCATCTTCCAAATTAGTTCATCTAAAATCTCGCTGAACCATTGAATTTACAGTTAGGGTTGATCGTATCGAGGCGGAAGATATGCAACCTGCAACACATCTACAATTTTGAAAACCTGATTACTGGCGTAATCTTGAACGGATTGCAAAAATATTTTAACATAACATTTCTAGACCTTATCTGAGCCCGCTCACCAAATATCAACATTTTCTACCGATTGGTTCTCGAAAAAATGAAGAAAACGTTGAAAAACTATAGAAAAACTAAAATATTTGGCGTATCCTTGAAAAGTTTTTAAAATCCGTTGTTAGCGCGCGTCTAAACGTCCAAGTGAACATGCCTGCCAAATTTGAACGCATTCGGTTCAGTGGATTTTTAGTTCTGGTGATGAATGAATGAATGAATCAGTCAGTGCCATTTCGCTTTTATATACAGGGTGTTTCAGGAGGAATGTGCAATACTTCTCAGGCTGATTCCTTACACCAAGTAGACAAAAAAGTTCCATGGGACAAACCCTCAAAAACGCTTTGTTACCAAGATAACAATGGCGGAAAATTGAGATTTTTCAAAACATATTAATTTTTCTAATTTTTTAGAGGCTTTAGTGAGGTTCTAAAATTATCAATTCCTATGTAAAATTAGCTGAGGAATTGAATGAAACCAGTTCCAAGTTTGTAACTTTAGCGGTTATCGAGATAATTGGAATAATATGCTAAAAAACGCCATTTTTCAACAATAAAGGCTATAACTGGATAAGGAATTATAAAATTGTATTTATTATTAATGGAAGTTGAAGAGAGTCGGATTCTAAACAAAAAGTTAAATGGCGGCGATTGTGTAAATCTCACCCAAATCTCAGAAATAGCGATCAAAAATCGCAAAATTGACAAGAGTGATGAATTTGTGTTTAGTAGCGATTTTGCGATTTTTGATCGCTATTTCTGAGATTTGGGTGAGATTTACACAATCGCCGCCATTTAACTTTTTGTTTAGAATCCGACTCTCTTCAACTTCCATTAATAATAAATACAATTTTATAATTCCTTATCCAGTTATAGCCTTTATTGTTGAAAAATGGCGTTTTTTAGCATATTATTCCAATTATCTCGATAACCGCTAAAGTTACAAACTTGGAACTGGTTTCATTCATTCTGGCACATTCCTCCTGAAACACCCTGTATAGAGATTATTAACATGCTGATTTTCAATATATTTCGTTGCATTAAACTCATTACGAAAATTGTCTTCATTAGGATAGTCTTCCGAAACGCAACCGTAACCGTACCTGACTTATCAATTAATCTATTCTTAATGTTATTCTAAATCAGATCATACATGATTAAATCATTCTTTATACATCTTTTCATCATTTGTCTCCCACTGAGTCCCACCACTCGAGTTTCACGATTATTTAGAACATTCGTGATTCGAAATCACATTCGTGATTTAGGAGTCGTGATTGTGAGTTGGTGACGGGCGGTTGTGCTGGCTCGGAGCTCCGATAAGATAAGCCTGTTACGGTGTTTCTCATAGCATTTTCGTAGTGATTTTATAACCTAGAATCTGAATCTTTTCAATTATCTAGAAACTAACTAGTATTTTTTAACAACTTAGATTTCGTTTTAAATTAACACCTATCACTAATCAGATATTTCAATCATTAGTCCTTCTCTTTTCATCCCAAATTTACGATAATAATAGACTCAATTAAGTAAGCTTACAGGCAATCATTTTTTTTTTCCTTAGCTGTGTTCCATCTGAAAGGTTTTCATCCATCTGGAAATGAATAATAATTAATAAGGTCCTATTCATATTGATGGGTTGGATCTGGTTTATTGAATCAGTTTCGATTCTGTAATTGAGTTAATAAATTGAAATAGTCTTTCCAATATAAATATTTTGTTTCTCAGTTTTCTCTTCCTCTCACTAGTCACATTTACTATCAGAATTTATCTAACTTATCCTTTCTTATTTACATTAAATTAGTATATCTCCGTATAAATTAGATTCTCCTCTAATAATCTCTCAATAATAACTTCCTGATCTGGCTCTGCTTCTCTCCAATAGTTTATTGAATACGAGTACCGTAATGATTTTGTTCATGCAATAGTATACAATTACTGTCGTAAGTTCGCAATACGGTTCATTTTCTGTGTGGCGAATATTTATTATTATAGTTTTTTTCTCTCTCAGCTGTCCTATTGTTCTTGCAAGCGTTGCAGATGGGTCTCGTTGTTATTAATTTGTAAACCTTGTGCAGCCTTGCTCTGGATATTGGTCGGGCTTGTCCCGGAGGGAGAACGGGATACGCCCGATTTTTCTGGACTCTTGAGCGTAATATAGTAGTGTGATACTTTTCGTCCTAGTTTTGGATTGAGAAGCAGGCTGATTATAACATTAAATTAATTTTTATTTTTATTTATTTATTTTTTTGAACTGTCAAATTAGAACTAGTCCAGTTTGTTAGCCGGAATATTATCTCATTCTTCAAATAATTCTGTATAGTCTATAACTTTCCTGTCTTTGATTGACAGAGAACAGTCAGGTTGAAACTTTGGTGGATTATCTCTGTCAGGTTTTTTTTCTTATCTTTTTTTTTCTCTTGTTGACGTGCAATCGTTTCAAGTGCTGTAGCCTACTTCCTAATCACTCTAATCTAATCAAACTTTCGCAAACCACTTTAGACTGAAGAATATTCTCTCTTCTGGTTTCTTTTGTCCATTGGGTATTGATAGGATAAATAGTTTTTTTTTTGAAGACGCTTTATCATAGCCCCGTCTTATCATCAAAGTATTTATTCACAGTTATTTCTTTTACCGAACATTTAATTTATTACCTTTTTGACTGATTTTTCAACTAGTACGACTCTAGTTATAATTACTAATTAATACTAACGTAGGTAGCTGAATATAACATTCATTTATTAATATTTTTTGACGAGCTCTTGGAATGCATGATCTTTGAAACTTTTTTCTATTGAGAGTGGCTGAGAAAATGGTTGAATTCATTTTGGGAAAAACTAACAAGGGTAATCCTAAACTTACTTATAGAGATTTTTCGTTTCGACTAGCGAGTTTTACTTCATTAGGATTGGCTCGATGGCGTTGTTTAACTAATTCGTGTAAGGCTACTCTGAAAACGGATAAAGAGGAAACAAAGATTATTGATTGCAGTCAAGCCAATACACATAACCATTCTCCGCCTAACAATATGGCTGGCAATAATGACTCTATTAATGAGGATTCAGTATCAATTGTTGACAATGAGGGACAATCCTCGGCCCCAGCTTCACCATTATTTGACAATGATAATTGTGTTATTTCTGCACCTACTTCCAATAAATCTCCAGCTTCTGTGCCATTTCCATCGGATACAACGCTTCCTGGAGGTAGGTTTCACATAACTCAGAATTCGGGAGTCAGGGATATGGGAGTCAATACTCCCAATCTAAGAGGATCCAAGGTAAATATTGATAGTATTGAAATTAGGTCGATCGAAGTCCTTCAGCAAAGGGATGACCTGATTGAATTCTCCAAATCACTAACTTGTGAGGTTGAGGAACTGAAGCTTAAGTTGGAGCAACAAAATAAGGATCTCACTAATACCATTACAGATTTGAGATTGGAAAAGCAGACTCTTCTGGATCAGATCGATTCAATGAAAACATCAATTCAGGTTCTAGAAGCAGATAACATAGCTTTGCGTGGTGAAAATTCACAAATTATAGCTGAAAATAAGAACTATAAGATGAGATTTCACAGCTCTAAAACTAAAGCTTCTACAGGTAAGCTCAAACATTTTCAGGTTGTGAATCATGGACTGACGAAG
The DNA here is from genome assembly GCA_017141385.1 of Sogatella furcifera. Lineage (NCBI taxonomy): Eukaryota > Metazoa > Arthropoda > Insecta > Hemiptera > Delphacidae > Sogatella > Sogatella furcifera. Next base: position 24,005,588 of record CM029546.1, read on the forward strand.
AGGGTAAATGAATGAGTGATTGTTGCGGACGGTGAAAGGCAGAGTGCTGGAGTTGTGTTTAATCTTCGGTCACCTAGTTCTAAGCAGGAAGCAACACATATATCCTCACGAACAGTGAAAAGTAAGGTGATGATTTTCTCAGCCAGCCATGGTAGGTCTATTCCTTGCATGCTGCATAATTCTCTGAGTTCAGATTTTCAGGTCTCGGGGAACGTCTACCCAGGAGCTCCTCTAGAGTTTGTCTTAGAGACAGTTGGTGCCAGTAGGGAGTTGAAAGAATTTACAAGTGACGATTTCGTTGTTTTGCTTGCTGGCACTAACAATTTCAGGGCTTCTGGAGACCACAATACAGTTCATAAAATGATAGGAAAACTTGATGAAACTATCATTGCATAATTCCTACAGACATTCCTTACAGACATGATCTTCCTAGAAATTCTGGAATACACAAGCTGGTAAGATTTTACAATGAGGGTATTTTGAATCTGGCAAGCACTCACTCCCTAAGAGTGATTGATCTTTCTAAATTTCCAAGAAGACTTCATACGACCCATGAGCTGCATTTGAATGTTATAGGTAAGAAAGTGTTCACTAATGAATTGGTAAAGATATTCAAAACTCGTTCAGTTCAATCATCTATTTTTAGTGAAAGAGTATGCCTACCTGATTTATCATTGTCTTTGATCTCGGATGGCAGCTTCTCTCTTTCAACTGAGTCAAGTAAGAGTACACAAACACCTGTTGATGAACAAGCTGGTAATGTATGTGACATAAATGCTGACATTGATTTATCGGATGAAACTCTTGATCAAGGATCATCTCCACAGATTCCTTTTTTAGTGCAGCGGAATTGAATCCTGAGTTGCCAATAAAGCCAGAATTGAAGGTCGGGTTTATCAATGTTCAAGGCTTGGTTAATAAGGATCTTATTTTGAATGAATTTGCAAAGGATAACAATATTGGTATGCTCTGTATAAGCGAACATTGGTGTAAAACGGATCAACTATCTTTTACAAAACTGAATTATAACTTGATTAGCCGTTTTTGTAGGTCGCATCATATGAGAGGTGGTGTTGCAATTTATAGCATTAATAAATGTGAATCGTTTGTGCCATTAAATTTCGACAATCTCTGTAGAGAATTAGATTTTGAAGCCACAGGTGTGATAAACCGTACTGCCAGACTTGTGGTTGTATCTCTATATAGGTCTCCTAATGGAAATACAAAAATTTTTTTGGCACATCTTGAGAAACTTTTCGACTACTTGCATAGACCGGAATTTAAGAATTTTCAATTATTTATTGGTGGTGATGTTAATTCGGATTTTGATGTAAATAGGGACCAACGGAGTGTACACGACCTTAAAAACTTATTAAGACAGTTCAATATGATATTTACCAACTGTGAAAATACTAGAGAGAACGCCTGTCTGGACAACATATTCACCAATTCTAGAAAAGCTGCCACTACAAATAGAGTAGTACTATTTTCCCATTCGGATCGTAAATCTCTGATAATTGAATGTTACAATGACGCAACTCAGTGTGGTGATCCTCTGCAAAAGGTAGTAGAAACTAGGCCTATCAATAACGAAAAAATTTTTGTATTTAATAGTATGTTGAATGATAATGATTGGTCTAATATATACAGATGTGATCTATCAGCTGATGATGCGTTCACAAAAATTTTTCATCAGTTTAATAGAATTTTCAACGAGTGCATCCCTCAACGAAAATGTTCAATTAATCATAATAGAAACAGGAATATCAATAGAAAGGTAAAAAATAAGTGGTATTCCTCACATCTCTCAGCTCTCAAGGAACATTTGTTACTGCTGTTGACTGTACATGATAGATATAGAACAGAAGATACCAGACGGGCTTATGTTAAATGTAGAAACGAGTATAAAATTGCTATCAGAGAGGCCAAATAATGTCATAATGAGGACTTGATTAAAAATTCAAAAAACAAATGTAAGGCTGCTTGGAAGACAATTAATAATGTAGTCAGCGAACCTAGACAGCAAATAACTGTTCAACCAGACACATTGAATAAATTCTTCATTCAATCAGTTAGAGAAATTAGAGCCTCCTTAAATGTACCCAGTTCTACTCCGTTAGATATTCAAGCTATCAAAGGGGTTAGTCTGCCAAACTGTTTCAATTTCTGTCGAGTAACGCCTGATTTTGTCAAGGGTATAGTTGTCGGTTTTGGGTCATCAGATAGCAGGGACGTCTATGGTGTGTCTGTAAATATATTAAAGAAAGTAATAAATAACATAGCAGAGCCATTGACCTTTTGTTTAAATAGATGTCTAGACGAAGGAGTGTTCCCTGATGAACTTAAGAAGGCAAGAGTTGTTCCCATTTATAAAAAAGGTGACAGAAATATTCCAAATAGCTACAGACCCATTTCAATAATACCTGTTCTAGCAAAGATTTTTGAAACTGTTATGTACCTTCAACTTTCTAGGCATTTTGAAAGGTTTTCCTTGTTGGACGAGTCTCAATATGGTTTCAGGAAAAATAGGTCCACAGTCGATGCGCTTCAAAGGATGACAGAAGAGATATTGAAGTCATTTGAGAGTGGCAGCTACACTCTGGCCACCTTCTGTGACCTGAGTCGCGCGTTCGATTGTGTGGATTTCGAGATTCACCTGGAGAAGTTGAGTCATTATGGTACAGGACACACTGCCCTAAAACTATTCAGGTCATATCTTATTAACCGTACTCAATTAGTGACAGTGGGCAGTGATAGTAATAAATCTTCAGAGTTGGGTATTGAATCAGGTGTGCCCCAGGGGTCTATACTGGGCCCTTTTCTTTTTCTCGTGATGATTAACGATCTGCCTGCCTACATGGAGACGGACACAGTTCTATACGCGGACGACACCACGTTCATACACAGCAGCAACAATTTGCCAAGTCTTGTCCAGGAGGCAGAAAGTGCAAAGGAACGAGCATCATACTGGTTTGGGTCTAATGGGTTTGTTCTGAATGATAATAAGACCGAACAACTGAATTTTAAAATTTTTTAGAAATATGGAGCTCCACTCAATAATAATAATAAAGCTAATGTGAAATTCTTGGGTATCTACATGGACCCTAAACTTACATGGGAGCCTCATGTGAGGTATATAAGCACTAAGTTGAGTCGAGTAATCTATTTGCTGAGAGGTCTTTCCAATGAGGTGTCGAAGAAATATCTGAGAATAGCTTACTTTTCATTTTTTCATAGTATTATATCTTATGGTATCCTCTTATGGGGCAATTCAGCACACATAGACGACATTTTACTTCTACAAAAAAAGGCTCTGAGAATAATCACAGATTCGCCATATTTGGAGCACTGCAGGCCACTGTTCATAAATAACAAAATATTGACAGTCATTAATCTTTATATATATTTTGTTTCAATACACACAAAGAAAAATGTGCACAGATATCAGACTAGAGATAATATTCATTCCTATAGCACGAGAAACAATAGACAGATTCACATTCAGTATCAGAGATTGTCCAAGTCCTTGAACAGTTTTGAAATTGTTGGACAAAAGGTTTTCAATAAGTTACCGCTAGAACTACATAATGCACCTCTTAATATTTTCAAAGCAAAGATGTATGATTGGCTATTGCAAAACCCTCTTTATAAGCTTGGTGAATTTTACGAGAAAACAATTAATGTTTCTATTGACCTTCGTGGAGAATTTTCTCTCTCTTAGATGTAATTTTTAACGTAGCCTTATACGTACTGTAATTTTTTGACGTTGTCTCTTGCCTTTCTGGCCTCTGGACAAAAAATATTATTATTATTATTATTATTATTCGTTACACCATAAACACTGTTCATTTCAGTTTTCTTTTTTTTCTCTTTCCTGTACTTTCTGGCATCTGTTCTAATCTCTTCTTCTTTCTTCTTATTTCCACTATTCTCATTGTTTTTCTCTTCCCTCTCTTCTTTTCGTTTCGACCAGGAGTTACCCTCCCTTTTTTACTTTTTAGATTTAGTTATACACTTTACGAACATTGTATGGAAAGGACAATTTGTTAAAATATTGCTCTCTATATTATTGTCTATAATTTAAAGATTTATCTTATTGTATCATATGCTAGTATTTGGAGAGTTATATTCTCATGAATCTTTTCCTATTGTAGACGCTTCTTATAATTTTTCTAAGTTTGGTTTTGTTATTATCGTTTATCATTTGTTGTTTGATTATCCATGTAAAGTGTATTCTGGATTTTTATTTATTTGTGATTTATTATTATTTATAACAGCAATTTTTATTTTTCATGTATAATACAATTTGAATAGGATGAACTCATTCCCGCGCACAGGCTCTCATGCCCATGTGGGTCTTATATTTTTTCATTTCAACGATGGATTGTTATATTTTGTTTTGTCTATTATATGTTTGTACATTGAAATAAATAAATGAATTTGATTTGATCATTCTATTTTACTTTTCAACCTTCCAAATATGAAATTTATAAATAAATTCTACTGAATCAATTTATCTCTGACTTCTCCTCCAATTGGTTTAGCGACTATACTTGAATCCGGAAGTTTCTGTGTGATCTAGGACTAGACCACAGGAGCTTCGAGATTTTGTTCAAATTTTTAGATAGCTTATAATTTTAAATGAAAAGTAAAAAGATGAAAATAACACTCATATTCAAATATCAACACTTTTTTAATTCTACTAGAAAGAGGAAAATAATAACTCTTTCGATCTCACTATTGGCTAATAGAACCTCTTTCTCTTAGAGGTCCGATTCTCAAGCAGCTACTCGAGCCGCGCGGCACGAGCTGTCGCGGCTTCATCTGCGCTGCTTCAGCTGCTTGGCTCTAGCTGCTCTGCCAATCAATAAATACTGAAATTCACCCTTTTCAAGTCATTTTCAAGTAAATTTAGCTATTTATCGATTTATTATACATTAGTAGCCTTAATAAAAAGTCAAAATCTTCCATATAAATAAGTGGATAGAGTTGTAATGGCTTGACAGCGCAGTTGGAGCCAAGCAGCTCAAGCAGCGTAGATAAAGCCGCGACAGCTCGTGCCGCGCGACTCGAGCAGTCACTTGGGAATCGTACCTTTATACCTCTGAATAAAGTAGTCAAGAACCCTTTGAATTATAAAAAGTTAGACATAGGGATAGAATTTTCCAAGTATCCCTTGAGCAAATATGTCAACTTCATAAATCATAAAGCCTAATTTGGTCTGAGCCACACTTCCTATCGTTTCTATTAATTAGAGAAAAAATTAATTTTGCCCAGATCTTATTCCAAACAATACATTCCTATACATTTTTTTATCATGAGATCAATATTTATTACTCATAATTATTTATCGATGTATAAGCACTTATAAAATTCTCTGGGGCGATCTGTGGGGGTCACTGTCCCCCATACGGCCATACCCATCTTAAATCCGCCCATGAGCTTAGCTGCTTAGCATCACTAGGATTCGAAATCCACTCATCGATCAAAAAATCAACGACATACCACAAAAGAAGGCTATTCTCATTGGCACACAGACTATAAAGGCTTCTAGCCCTTTTAACAATAAAGTTTACAATAATTTGTAAACAATTAAGTTGTATTTTCGGTTCAGTGGTGTTTGAAGAAGAGCAAAAGTAACAGCCATATTACTCCTAGAGGAGCCTGAGTAATAGCTTCTCTAGATGGTAAAGTAACTTTCAAATTACTATCCCACTTCTCAAGATATATCGTCTCACAAAGAAATCAGACTCATGGACTCCGGATTCAATGCGAGGATATACGCAGGAAAGAGCGCATTAGTCAAAATTTGTGAATTTATTCGCATGATTCTAACTTTCTTTTATTGCCACTTGAGAATATGCAGCGATGCTGATAAATACGCAGTGAGGAAAACTTTGTTCAGGTTTTTTCGTTATCGGAAATCTGCTGTACTACAAATTGTTGGGTGGTTTTTGGTTTTCCAGGGGAAGGAGCTGGTGTAGTTCAATCATGAATTCCATGTAGCCAACAATTCAACGTTAACCGACGTACACTCACACACACGTGGCTACATTGTAACTAATGGATTTCTAATAAACTACAGTTAGGGTTGAACGGCAGTGTGGCCGGGCACATTACTCCACCACCACCTTCTTCAACAAAGCTACGACACTGTGCTCTGTACTCCTTTTGCTGCGCTGTGCTACCAGTATTGGAAGGCTATTTTTCACTGGCGATTTATAAAGATTAACCTCCACCCTCTGCACTTGGTTTGGGTTGACTTCGGCCGTGTTTATCACCATTCCGATTCGCATCCAGCCACTATTTCGTTTTCCAAGCTCACTACAATATGGGCACAACAATATTTGCTTGATTGCACTTTCTGTCAACTTGAATCAGCAAAATAGAGCTGAAAAACATTTGTACCATAACACCGTAGACAGGCAGGGTGAGTCATTTGGGCTTATCTTGATAATGGATGCGACTTTAGGATCGAGTTAATATTGTTAATATGAATTGGAAAGAGAATATTAAGACGAAGTGAGAACAAAGACGGTTTTCTACAAATGAGCTCCGATATAAAATTATTGAAGTTTATAATCATAATTTATAATTCTTATTCATATTATAATTTATTATCATCATGATGTTTCTAATAAAATCATGAAATAATAATCTAATATAATTAAGTTATATTCCTATCTTATATATTTAAATTACTGTGTAATTTTCCCTGGCAGTTGATTATCTAATTTGAACAATATTCCTCGTTGAGGGAACAACCGTCGATCCTTCCGATATAGCTCTTCCAATATTTAGCTTTCAATATTTATCTCGCTTCGCTCGCCTGCATAACCTCTGTCAGTGTGAGCTGAGACAAACAGGCTCGCTTCGCTCGCCTGCAAATTCGGTTCAGAAGGGATTAGAAATTCATTGAACACTGCATTTTCAGACCTAATCTGGACCTGTTTACCAAATTACAACATTTTATACCAATTTATTCTTGAAAAATCCAAGAAAAACTCAGAAAATTCCGAAAAATAGTAAAACGCTAATATTGAGCGTAACCTTGGGAAGTATATCAGACATAGTTTGAAACTTGATTCAATATGTTCCAAATTAGTTCATCTATAATCCCGCTCAACCATTGAATTTACAGTAAGAATTGGTCGTATGAAGGCGAAAGATATGCAACCCGCAATACATCTACAATTTTAAAAACAGATAAATGGCGTAATCTTGAACGGAATTCAAAAATATTTTATTACAACATTTCTAGACCTTATCTGAACCTGCCTACCAAATATCAACATTTTCTACCAATTGGTTCTTGAAAAAATTAAGAAAACGCCGAAAAACTATAGAAAAACTTAAATACTTTGCGTATCCTTGGAAAAATTCCCAAATCCGTTCTTAGCACGCGTCTAAACGTCCAACTGAACATGCCTGCCAAATTTGAACGCATTCGGTTCAGTGATTTTTAGTTCTGGTGATGAATGAATCAGTCAGTGAGTCAGTGCCATTTCGCTTTTATAGATATAGATTCAGCAAATTCAAAAAATAGGTTATTATGTGTTTGAACTCCATGATGGATGTATATATTCGAATATATATCAATAATAGGATTGCTTCAATTGGTTATGATGCACTTCTTCCATATTAGTAGCCTACTTGTTCTCATTGAACAATCAGCAAGCTAACGTTGTCAAGCGGAACCAGGAAGGCCATGCATAAAACAATCGTTTCAGTTTTTCTCATGCCCGGTTTTTCCAAGCACACTTGCCAGTTTGCAGTTTCACACTTACTTACATTTAGCAGTTTACATTTACTTACATTTAACAGTTTACATTTTCTATACTTGGAATAGAAAATGTCAGCTGTTCTATCAAAATTTGAGGGTCCCTCAAGTTTGAGTGTGCTTGGAAAAACCCGGCATCAGACTTGCAGTTAGTGAGGAAACCCAGCCAGGCTGAAAGCTGACTGTTGATTGGACAAGATTTAGTCGTGGAAATCAAATGATGGTGACCTGCGAAGCCAGCCAACTGACCGCTCTCTCGTATGGAGATCGCCTACCTTATTCATGTGCTTTAGTAAACAGACGGCGTACGTGCACCAATCACAGCCTCGCTTTGATGAAGCTCGGCCACTGATTGTCTATTTACAACCAAACGTTCAAATTCGAACCTCTCATGTGAGTGCATGGGTGCTGCTCGGAATTTGAACTCATTGATGAGCAACGTTGGGTGAATGATTGTGCTCAGACATTCAACAGTCCTCAAATTAAGACTATTCCACCGCGTACCCCGCGGTGTGGTATTTATCAAAAAGTATCTTTGGAAAGCTCTTTATAATCCCTTATTAGTGCGCTTCTAACTTTGTCATAGTGTTTATTTGTCATAAACATGCCTCCTAAATTTAAACGCATTTGGTGCAGTACATTTTCAGTTCTGCTAATAATAATAATGAGTGATTGAGTAGATGAATGAGTGCCATTTTGCTTCTACAGGTTATAAATAGATCGACGCTCATTCTTATTCCACATAATTAATTCGAAAATCAACACAACTCCAATTATTGATGAGAATAATTTCAAGTCCCAAAAATAGTTTTTCTGTATAAATTTATTTGACTTCATCAATTCATTTTCTAAATTCTTCAATACTATAGCTGAATTGAAACTACATGTTGGAGCAGTGCGAGAAATACATGTAGTTAGGAATAGTACCGGTTCATCCTAGTTTTTCCTACCGATTTCAAAGTTTTGTACAATACGTCAATGAATAGAATTGTCATATTATGAAATTTAGTTGGATTCGAATTGAGCTTCAATTTTTTGAAGCATTGTCCTACTTGAAAAGAAATTCTCCAGGAAAAGCGTGCTAATGTTAATTACGTAATACAGACAGGTAGGTTCTGTCTCTCTTAGCCTACTAGATTCCTCCGCCATCATAAACTCAATCCACTTACCTGCTTCAACACTAGATAAATAAAACATTATAATGTAAAGCTGGAAATTCTCATTTTTGCTGCGGATAAAGAAGGCAGATTGTTGACGGGCACTTCATCAATTTTTTTCTAAATAGATTCTTGTTGGTAATTTTTCCTTGTAAAATGAAAGCTTCCACCGAATTCGCACTCTTCTTTCCTCTGTTCATAAGACCTCCCATTTCATAACAAGTTTCAAATTGGAGAGTCTCCATTAATTTTATAAATTACCCAACGCAGTGAATGGAAAGCTTTGTAGGGTCACCAGACTGGAAATTAGCATCCACTCTCATCAGCACGGCGAGCAACGCCAACACGTTTCGTAACCGCCCCAACGCTGCCCCAGTGCAACTTCCATTTCAATGATACGTTTTTGGAAAATATAGGACACATGATAAATGAACAATTTATTCTCACTCCCTTGCTCTCACATTTGCAAATCAATACATTTTGAATCACCATGCTCTCTCACTCTTACTAAAAATATGAGATACAAAAATGTATTTTCCCTTTGTAGAAAGAAACTATGAGTACTGTATATGAGCCTAAGAACAACATTTCACAATCCGTTTCAACTCCTGATTCTCAAACTGTGATTGAAATGATATGATAGTTCAGGGATGATTATTGACATATTGGCTCTTCAATACACAAGTGTAAGATATTATCAACAATATTGTTATGGAATTCAATAGTGTCTGACGACCTTGAGACAGTAGGACGACAAGGATGGACAAGGTGGGGATGGGGAGGCTTTGTGTCAACAAACAAGCGCATTGTTGTGTAAACAAAAGACTCATCCAGAACGTTCTCGAAGTAATAATGCCAGAACCTTCTAGCATTCTCTTGTTTATTCTCAGAAGCCTATATATTCGGAATGTTTGGGTTTACCAGTTGAGTTGTACTTTAACAATCAAATGAGTGTGTGTCAGTTCTGTGTCAGTTGTATTGTGTGATAGACAAGCCAGACGTTGTATATAGACACTCTATAGTTATATTCATTCTGTCAGTTCTTATTTCTTCTAGTGTAACGTGATAAAGACTGTTCTCATTTCTTAATTCAGTGCAGTGTTAATCTTAGTAGAATTTGTATTGTGAAACGTTATAAACTCTTGTGCTATCTTCTGTTCCGTTATAGTTTATCTTTTTCTAGTGTGTTTTAGTAGTGTAATTAATAAAGTTAATCAGTATAAATTGCCTCAAGTCTTTTATTATAGTGGAAACCCGTAACAATTGGTGTCAGAAGTTCGGATGTAGCTATTGATTGAGGCAATTTTATGAACTAGTACCTTTGCAAAGTGAACTATTATTTTCAATTGATTGAACCATTATTTTTGTGTGTGAACTTTATCTTTGTGTACAAAATTGATCTTCAAGTGAGTGAACTGTGATCTTCAAGGGTGACTGTGTGAACATCTTTGTGTGTTAACTTTATTCTCCAAGAGTGAACGTTAGTCTTCTGTAGATAATTGTGAACTGTGTAATATTTGTGGAACGTGAACTGAAATGGCAGGGAAAGGTGCGAAGCTCACGAGTTTAAAAGTAAATCAACTGAAGCAAGAGCTGGAGGAGCGAGAACTGGATACAAATGGGGTAAAATCTGTCTTACAAGATAGACTCCGGGAAGCACTGCTGGCCGAGGGTCAGGACCCAGATACCTGAAACCTTGATGTGTTTGAAACAGATTCGGGAGCTCTGGTGAGTACATTGGAGAGTAAATTTGAATTGGTTGAAAGTAAAATGGAAGAAAATAAAACATCATTGGAGAGTGAATTTCAATTGGTTGAAAGTAAAATGGAAGAAAATAAAACATCATTTTTGGAAAGAAGAA
>CM029546.1:24016885-24034385 GCA_017141385.1 Sogatella furcifera
TTTCTGGCCAACTCCATTATTCTCATTGTACGCTGCATTATGCTACACAATTTGTTAATATAATATTTTCCCTCAGAAAACGATCTGTTAACAGATTAGACATCTACTTTCATAGATTTAACTAAAAATCTGACTTGTAATGAATCACATTGGGTGGCTCGTTGGAGGAGTGATAAAGCGCCGGTCTGATAACCAGGTGGACCCTGGTTCAAGTCCCAAGCGGGGGAACAATTTTTGACCACAGCACAATCACATAAATACGGCCACCCCGTCTTTCGGAGGAGACGATAAGCCGTCGGTCCCGACAACCTCAAAGTAGTCGTCATCTATCATCCATATCATTACCCACGCACAAGCCTATGAGCTCATGTGGGCTTCACCCTCATAACAAACAAACAAACAAACATGTGATACATAAAGCATACAATGTGTTTAAGCGGAAGCGGAACACATCAGTTGTAACAAAGAAAATAATGACAGACAACAGATCACTAGTATAGCAACTCAAAGTAGTACACTAGCGCTCTCTCAAATCAATCGCAGCTGGTGCACTACTGTAGTAACTCGAGATACTACAGTAATGCATTGAAACAGTAGACGATTTTGACTTAGTGCATTAGTAGTTTTTCTCATTTTTTTAACTTGAAATTTGAAATTTCTACAATTTTATCAATAGAATCGATAGAGTATCACAACTATACTTCAAAAATGTGAAAAACTCAAAATTAACAATATATATATATATATATATATATATATATATATATATATATATATATATATATAAGAAACGTTTATCCAATAGAAAACAACGTTTTTAAAAGAAAACTTTATTAATTTACATGTGTACAATTCGGTAGCAAAACTCAGACTGAGGATAATTGCGCGCCACAGGCGGCTACAAAGAAAAGATGCGCATCAGCATTACCATTGTTTATCTTTACATAATTCCTCCCTCCTTAAGTTTTTTCGTCCCGAAAAATACATTTAGGACAATTTTAGATTACTACAAAATTGAAATTACTAAACTAGGTGCTTACAAAATTCGAGCTACTCCAGTATTAAAAGTTGATACAGGTGCTAATGGAATTTGAACTGTATTTAGAACATTGTTTTGGGCTTTAAATTTTGAATAAACAATCGAAATTACCATGATTAACAATGTAATAGAAACAAAAATAACAATATGATGTGTCTTGAGGACAAAAGAATCTTCAAAATTTATAAAATCCAAATCTCTAGGTTCAATATCATCAAGTTTACTAACATCTTTCAAATCAATAAGTTTGGTATGAATTTTATTTGGTACATGACTTAATTTTTGTGCATATGTGGTAACTGAAGTAAACGGTAACTTCATATCTGTCATTTTATCATTGATATCAAGATTAATCAAAAAAGATGAAGGAGTATTTATAGTATCATTATTGATTTTAATTTGATCAAACTTATATCCTAAAATACAATTACAATTCTCAAAATAATTCATAAATGGCTTATCATTAATTATTTCTATTCTTACACAACTATCCAGATCCTTATTATTCACTACAGACAAAATACAGTTATCATTTATCATTTCTCCTGAAGTACAAAAAGAAATAGAAGAGAATATTTGGCAATTGGTCAATTTCCAAAGTTTTTTGTTTTGAGATACAGATATTGATTTTTCTTTCAATTTCATGGTATGAACTTTTGATTCCATTTCAACAGGATAAGACAGAAGGTCATATCTTTCAAATAAATCATTAGATTTCGGTAAATGAATAACATAAGTGATAACAGATTTCGACAAAATACAAGTGCTATTACTAATTTCCCATAAAATACTTAAATCTCTACTAGCTAATGAATAATTCTTATAATTAATTAACCTACGAAAATCATCAAAACTCAAAATTGAGGGATGAAGTTTCCCTTCTTTACAATACATCAACGAGTCAACAACATCATTTATTTCATCATCCAACAATTGCATAGTCAAAGTAATTAAATCAACAGCTTGCATATTTTCGACAATATTAGCAGTTTCATTTGTAATATTTTCCAGTGCTTTATTATTAGAATTTATATGTTCAACATCGAAATTAAATTTCTTAATTCACTCATGGTTCAATGCAAAATTATGTTTTTCGTTTTCAACTAAATGTAATTCATTATTTTCTATCTTATCAATTACTTTGTCAAGATGTTCCTTGTCGTCAGCAGTCATTAGTCCTGTCAACCATGATATGGCGTTTCCTAATCCGTTCATTAGTCCTCGTTTTACCTTTTTATTTCTAGTTTCAGAAATCATTTCTAATTTATAATATTGATCAACTGAAATTTTCTTCAAGGATTCAACAATGTCAGAGGATATGTAATCTGAGTCTTGCAGATTATTGATATGAGTCTGTAATTTCAAAGATTGTATTTTAAGATCAGTCACGTTAGTAAAATGTATCACTTTGTAAGTTTCGTTAATGAGCATAGATTGTCCTATTTTAATCGGAATTATTCCTGCTGTCTTCGTCAAGTCTGTCAGTCTGTACGTCAGCGTTGCTGGGACCAGGAACAGCAGAAGGAGGATTATCATTGCCTTCATCTGGAACAATTAGATTATCCTTAAAATTCTTTCGAGGTCTTTTCATTCTATTTGGGTGTATTTTGATTACATTTCTTTTCAGTTTAAACCTATCACCTTCCTTAGTAGCTGTGCTATAACGTGGAACATTTTTATGGAATTTTGGGTTTTTAATGAATATCCTATCTGGTATTACGGGTGGTTCCTCTCTATTTTTGTTACATTTTTCTGTTCGTTTTTCTTTTTCCTCGATTATTTTCTTGTAAACGGCATCATTTAAAGCTTGTATTTCTTTGAAGTATTGATTAGCAAGTTCTTCAGTAATTACTGCGGGATTATCCTGATCTTGATTTTTTGGCAAATAGTTTTGAATTCCGAAAGTAAGTTCATTTGGGCTCAAATTGAATTGATCTTTTATCGAATTATTATAGGTTCTCAAAGCTAATCGAAGTTTTTGTTCTACACTATATTTTGGGAATTTGATTTCGAGTCCTTGAAGGATTTCAATAATTGTGGAGTGTGTTCTTTCTATTAGTCCTTGAGATGGGGGATGATAGGGTGTGGTGAAGTAGGTTTCGATACCATTAATTTCAGTAAATTGTTTGTACAGTGCATTATTAAATTCCAATCCGTTATCAGTTTGAATACATTTTGGGATTGGGAAAATTGAAAGATAATTGTTTAGATTTTTTATTATTTCGATACTGTTAGCTGATTTCATGGTGTAGGCGGAAAGTCTTTTAGAAAAAGAATCGACAATCGTGAGGATTTTGATATTATTATACGTGAAAGTGTCAATCTGAATTTTTTCGAAAGGTTTAGTAGGTGTAGGAGTTACTTTAAATTTAGTTTTAATTGGGTTTCTTTCATACTTGGTCTTCAAACAAATTTCACATTTATTTACAAAATCGGTTACGTCTTTGTGCATTGCTGGCCAATAGTAGTTTTTACGTATTTGTTTATAATTTTCGTTAATTCCTCTGTGAAAGTTTTTGTCTTCGTGACATCGAGCGATTATCATTGTTTGTTCATCTACATCAGTTATGTCGGCATTTATTCTTTTATAGATTCGGAACTTTATATTAGGAACTATTTTGACAATTTCATTAGTCATCGAACTTAGGATTTCTGTCTTCAGAGCTTCAAACAATGGGCTTTTATTTGAAAATACTATACCGTACACAGTATCGGGTTTCAAATACTCTCGTATTTCTTCTACGTTGTTTACAATGTCCCGTGCATCTCTGTACTTGAAAATTATTCTGTTTTTGTTGAAAATCTTTTTGAATTGGGGTTTTCCTTTTCCTCTTGATATAACTATTTGATTTGCTTCCGTGTTTATAATACTATTGTCGTCCATAATACCTATTCTATCGTCTGAACTTTCTTGGGAATGTTGCGTCATGAGTGAGTCATTGTCATTATTTGGCCTATCATTTTCATTTTCGTTGTCAATATTTATATTTTCAATCGGATTATTACCAGTGTCGTCATTTCCATTATTATCAATTTGTTCATTTATTTCGTCCAGGATACTTTCATCTACATAAAGAGAAGGTTCATTGTTATTAAATCTCAGTAAGTCATTAATGTCAATGTCATCGAATTCATGTAAATCGTTATTGTCGTTACTGTCATTGACATTGGCACTGGCGTCGTTGACTGTGGGAAAGCCAAGGAAAGTATCGTTTTCAAAGCCTACAAAATCAGTGTCATCATTTTCCATCATATTTACTTGAAATGGTCGTGAGAGACAATCAGCAACACAATTTGAACGACCTTTTATGAACTCTACGGTGTAATCATACTCTTCCATTAAAAGTTTCCATCTCATTAATTTTGAATTTGGTTCTTTTAAAAAATGGAGCCATTGAAGTGGTTTATGATCTGTCCTCAAAGTGAATTTTCTTCCATACAAATATGGACGAAAATGTTTCACTGCCCACGTAATTGCTAACATTTCTTTTTCTATTGTTGACAAATTTTGTTCAGCTGGATTGAGTGTTCGAGAAGCGAATGAAATTGGGAGATCTTTATTGTCGGTCATTTGACTAAGGACAGCCCCTAAACTTACGTTAGAAGCGTCTGTTGTCAAAATATATGGATCATTCAATTTTGGTAATTGCAATATTGGTGCGTTAGTAATTGCTTCTTTCAAAAAATTGACAGCTTCAATGAATTTAGGATCTTTTGGATTGATAGTGGATGTTTTTCTCAATGCATGAGTTAGAGGTTGAGCTATTTTAGCGAATCCTTTTATCATTTTCCTGTAGTATCCTGCCAAACCTAGAAATTGTTTTATTTGTTTAGTAGTTTGTGGAACGGGAAAATCTTTTATTGCTTTTACTTTTTCTGGATTGGGCTGAATGCCTTTTTCTGAAATTATGTGTCCTAAAAATAGAAGTTCTTTCTTAAAGAATTCGGTCTTGTCCAATTGTATTTTTAGTTGATGAGTTTTTAATCGTTTGAATACTACGTTCAAGTGTTTCATGTGTTCTTGTAAGCTGTCACTAAAAATAATAATATCGTCAAGATATACAAGAACATTTGGTAAATCGCAAAATATCAAATTCATGGTTCTTTGAAATTGAGGTGGACCATTTTTCAGCCCGAATGGCATTCTGAGAAACTCATAATGACCATTTTCGGTACTGAATGCTGTTTTTGGTATTGATTCAGGTTCCATTTCAATTTGATGAAATCCTGAAACAAGGTCAATAGCCGAAAACTATGTTGCTCGACCGATTTTTGAGAATAAGTCTTCAATATTCGGGAGAGGAAATCTATCGTCTTTTGTTTTGTTGTTCAATTTTCGATAATCTACTACTAAACGAACTTTACGTTTTCCTGAAGCATCAGGTTTCTTCGGCACAACCCATAAAGGAGAGTTGTACGGAGAATTAGATGGTCTTATTATTTTTTGTTCGAGTAACTTGTTTATTTCATTACCGATATCCTGTCTAAATGAGATAGGATAACGGTAGTTTTTTGAATAAACAGGCTCTTCGTCTGTAGTCACTATTTTATGTTTGAGTAAATTAGTTGCTGTTAGTATATCACCTTCGAATTTTATTATTTCGGGATATTTCATAAGAGTACTAATAATGCATTCCTTCTCTTCTGAATTCATATGATCAGTCCTCAATAAAGAAGTGATTTCGTCCATGGAGAGAGGATTGTCGATCGTCTCACCCATGTACAATTCACATTCTTCTACAGGAACTGTTTCAATATTCAAAGTTTTGTCACAGTCGGAAAAATATTCAATCTCAATAAAACCATTCCTATCAATATTAGTTACAATATTATTCAATTGCAATTCCTTAATACTAGCTATACATAACTTTTCTGATGGATTACATTCGTTCGTTTTTATTCTTAAATCATTCCAACCCTTGTGGATTTTAGTACAATTCATACCTAACAATGGAATCGTACTGTACTTCGTAACAAGACAATTGGTCTCAAAGTCGATTTTTGATTTCAACCCTTGCAAAGTTTGTTTTCCAATAAGAACATCGTAATTATCGCTAAAATCAAATACAAAAAATCGTTCATCTTTATCTACACCCAGCATACCCTTAACATTAATATTTACATAACCGTTTCCTTTAGATTCACCTGTGGCTGTACGAATTGTATAAGTACAATCAATCAATTTTGTTTGTTTAGTAACTATTTGGGGCTTTATGAAATTATAGTTACTGGCTGTGTCGATCAGAATTTTCATGCCATCAAAATGAATATGTGGTAAGTCTACTGAAATCGAATTCAATTCAAGTATCAGGTCTTTGGCTTGTTGTTCAGGCCTGATCCTAAAAAATTCTGGAAAGATTCTGTCAATTCATCAAGTTTTTGTTCCAGATTTTCAAGTCTGGAAGGATTACCGCAATAACCTTGGCATTGATCAAATTGTTCGGAATCATTGAAGTCATTGACTTGTTCGAAGTCATTAACTTGTTCGAATTCGTCACATTCAGCTTCCGTAAAATGTACTTGATGTGGGTTTTTGAAAGTAGAGATTGTTCTCATAGAAACATCTTGATTTTGAGCTGGTTTCTGGAAGGATCCAGGTGATCGATTTTGAAAAGAATTATTGTAATTTGGATTGAAATTCCTATTTTGATTGAAAGGTCTGAAAGAGTTGAAACTTTGTTGTTTCGAAAATGATTGGTTCTGATTAAATTGCGGTTTCGACTGCATTTGATTTTGATTGAATTGACGAGATTTTGGAAACACATGATTTTGGTTAGTTTGTCTAGAATTATTTTGAAAATTTTGTTGTCTCTGCTGTTGGTTGGAGATCTGATGATCGACGTAGTTCCTACTCTGCATTTTCGTAACGTCTGTTGTGAATCCTAAATGTTTCAAAACAGCGGTGCTATTACTGATAATAGCTTGTCTAGCTTGTTGCAAGTTGGAAACATTTAGTGTTTGCAGGTGGGCTCCTAGTTGATAGGGCAAGGCGTCCACGAGCACATTAATGACCTGCCTATCGAGTTGCTCTTTGATGAATTCGAGGAATTCATCTTTCACTCCATCTAACTTGTGTCGGGCAATGATCGTGGTGCGTTTTCTTCGAGAATGTTCACAAAATTTAGAGGGTGTGCTTTTGAATTTGGTTTCAAATGAAGTAGTTCAGTGGTTAGTTGATGAACAGTACGGTTATCAGCGAAATTGTCTTTTAAAGCGGAACTTATTTCAAGAACTGTTTGACTAGGAGAATTTAGAACAACGGCCAGTGCAGTACCGTGAAGTCTTTTTCTGATATGACAAAGAAGACGTAAGTGATTGGTTTCCTTTTCTTGAATGTTCGATGCACAATATGATTCATACAAAGTTTTGATTACTTCGAGAAAGGGTACTAAGTCAATAGCATCACCACTGTAATCGGGTATTAGATCGGTGTCATCCTTGGAAATTGGTTTAGAAATGAGTTGTACCTGTTGCATGGGTTGCTGGTGAGCAGCTTGCGAGTCATCGGACATCATGTTGTCTTCCGCCTCCACTTCCTCCCAACAAGTCCTCAAATTTGGGCGATGTTGAAATCTGAGAGGTTTTTGAAATGGGATCCAGCGGCTGCGTAATGAGCGGCCTCCAGTCTCCAGGTTGATGAGTACTGAGTTCACTTCCGAGAGGTATCACACAACACGAACTAACACATTTGCGTTCGCGAAAATATCACTTTTAGGGCGAGTGTAAAGAATTGAAATTCACCGAAAATTCACTGATGAATGATCACTAATTTTCGTCACCCTGTCCCTGTTCGGGCGCCAGAAACGTTTATCCAATAGAAAACAACGTTTTTAAAAAGAAAACTTTATTAATTTACATGTGTACAATTCGGTAGCAAAACTCAGACTGAGGATAATTGCGCGCCACAGGCGGCTACAAAGAAAAGATGCGCATCAGCATTACCATTGTTTATCTTTACATAATTTATATATATATATATATATATATATATATATATATATATATATATATATATATATATATATATATATATATATATATATATATATATATATATTAGTGTTGAACTGTAGGCCTACTGTACATATAGGCCAATAGGCTGTTGAGCTGTACATAATAGGCCAATTCATGAAGATGAGGACAATGATGAAGTGCATGAAATAAAAATAATAGCCTAAGTGATATTTCTGGATGAATTTTGTATTTAAAAATGAAATATTATTGCAATGAGTCTTTATCATGGATAATAATGAATGATACACATTGGAATCCAAGCAGTCAGTTGCACGAATTTTAATCGGATCTTGCACTGATTCCGGAAGGTAACTGCTTTTATGAGAGTGAAATTTAATTGCATTTCTTTGTAATATTTATTGCAACTGGGCGTATAGAATTAGGCCTAGAGGTCCATTTTGTTGAGTCCATATGAACTGGTGCTGAGTTGGACGCGTCAAGTTGTCTCATGCCAAGCTACATCAGCTAAGCCCCATGCAATAAGTAGATGTTAAATGTAGATGCTGTATTGTATCTACTACTGTATTGTATCTATTTACTGTAAGTATTGACTCACACCTATGCAGCATCTACGACGAGGGAAAAATTGATACTGCATAAATTTATTCAGACCAAACCACGAATCAGACCAGGCCAGAGCACTGGTCTGATGCAGTCAGACCAAGCAGAGTTTCAGAGGTTAAACCTTCTTCAGTCAGACCAAATCTCAGACTCGAGCCAGACCATGATAAAAATCAAATGATTTTAATCATTACGTGTATGCCTTTAACATTGGAAGCATAGACTCATAATTGCATTTCTTATTACAACATATACAGGAATAATACAGGAATTGCTTGCTCTCGGCTTAAAAAGCTCATTTCAAGCTTTTTTGCAAATAAAACAGTACCGGTATCATAAGAGTATAGTCTGTCCAAGGAAAGAAGACTCTCCAGCAAGATAATAATAATAATAATAATAATAATAATAATAATATTTACTTATTCAACTCAGTAAAGTTTCAAATTTTACAATCGAATATCGTCAAAAATGGTAAATAAACTTATTCCTAACAAAACATGGTATTTTACATCTTACAACTTATGATACCTACTTATAATTCAGGCTAGTTACAGAGTTGTGCTACCCAGTCAAGGTTTAACAGTAATATTTTACATCGTCATAATAATAATAAAATAGTCATACATTATTGTTGCAGAAATACTCATTAACACTATAAAAACATTCTTCAGAAAGGTACCTGTATAAATCTTTTTTGAATGATATTTTACCATGATCTAAATAACCGGGCAGTTTATTCAGAAACTTTGTACCAATGTAACTAGTCTTCTTTTCAAATAGGGCAAGCCTGTGACCTTGTACTATTGAAGCATTTCTATGCCTTGTGTTATGTGAGTGTACCTGCGCATGAGTCACAAACCTATCAATATTTTTGACAACAAACAAAATAGTTTTAAAAATGAAAAAGCTAGGCACTGTCAATATACACAGCTCTCTAAAATATTCTCTGCAAGGACGATTAACCCCCAGACCAGACATGTACCTAATGGCACGCTTTTGTAGTACACATATTTTGTTGATATTCTGTAATGATGTGCTAGGTACCCCAAAGCTCTATTCCGTAGATTCAGATGGGAAAATGATTCAAGCTCAGTCAATTTTTGTTCAAAAATAGTGAATTTGAACTCAACAATTTGTTCCACTACTAAGACCACATTTATAATTCTTGAATAAATATTGACAACGCTAGAGTCATTTTCCTATCTTGCCAGAGGCTCTTCTTTGCTTGGACAGACTATAATACAGTACCGGCCGGTAGTCGCACAATCTGAGAAGACACCCAATTACAATATGGTTCATCGAGCCTGCATGTCTCCTCAGCTTGCACGAACTATATAGTCACTATAACGATATTATTTTTTTAAAGAACATTAAATAAAACTCTTAATAATTCTTCAAATAATAAATTAATATTTTAACAAAAAAAAAAGTTGTTTATTTTGAAAATACTATGATCTCATGAATATTCATGCTGAACAATCCCTATAATGCCTTCAGCAGCTGATTCAATAACCATTCCATTTTTCAATTTACTTGGAAAGTACATCTACATAAAGTGCCTACATTTTATTGCCATAAAGAGCTATAGCCTATATTTTTCTGGTTAGTTTGTTTTGCAGGGTACATTCATGTTGACTTTATCCTTCTTCAATTTTCTGAATTGCTGAATCAAACCACTGTATGCTTACCTTTAAAACATTATTGTTCATTCATTTGTCAAAAAAACCAATCACATTCACATAGTGATTATGAATAATTATCGCTATGGAAGCTATTTAGACAGATTCCGACATCTTTATCCAAACGAGGAGATCATAGAAAATGACTTTGAACCTGACAAATACGTACTATATCTGATTGAACCTGAAAATGACCTCAACAAATTCGAGATTAAGGTACGGTAAGTAGAGTTATTATTGTAGATAATGATATATGTATGTCTCTGAGAAATAAAATTGATATAGTCTGTCCAAGCAAAGAAGAGCCTTCGGTAAGATGGAAAAATGACTCCAGCTCGGTCAATAGCCTATTGGTTCAAAAGTTATAAATTTGATCTCAAATTGTAGGAAACAATTTTATCTACTATTAAGACTACATTTATAATTCTTGGACGAATATTGACCAAGCTGGAGTCGTTTTCCCATCTTACCAGAGGCTCTTCTTAGCTTGGACGAACTATATCTATTGGAGTAGTATGCGGTAGCCTATATAGCCTATATTTATGTTCAATATCTAGTAGCCTATAAGCTTATGTGCTAGAATTCAAACAGTAGGCTAGGCATACACAGGAGTAAACTAAATATATCATTTTAAATCACAGCTATGCTTACAAAATAATGATCGAGTCATTCTAGCTCAAAACAGGGGTCAACCTGGAAGTAATTGCAACAAAGTTGTTTTATGGTGGAAATGGTAGCTGACACCCTCCTATTTAACGTGTAAAAAATCCCACTCTCAACTCGTGTTGGAAAGTTGTTCTTTTGGCCGCCATATTGGAAAATTTTGCTCATTTTTTGTTTTCTTGGAATAACGTCACGCATTCAGAATAGTTACATCAAATTAAATAAATGGTGAAATTCAATACATCTATTTTTTTAATGATTTGTCAAACAATAAATAGCCTCTAAATAAATAATGGAGCAAGATTAAGTCTCGTATTTGGGCTCAAATTGTAGAGAAAGATTAGTTCTACAAGCTCGATTGTCTCATTGACCTTTTGAATCACTTTGTTCAATTACAATATGATTGAAAAGTGAAATGAGTAGAATTATGATTCATTCTCTACCTCATAAGAACTTATATTTTTTCCTCTTATTAAACAGATAATTGTAGTAATATTATATGCAAATGAGAGATAAAATTGTGTTCTACAATTCAAGACTAATTACAATTTTTTTTTAACTAAATTTTTTTTTATATGATAGAAAAGTCAATATTCTCAGGAGTTATTTTCAACAATTCTGGCCAAATTTGTAATATGGTATATGAATTCAGACCGCCTTGATGAGCTGAAAAGAATGAGATATGGTTTGTTGAGATCCAATGACTTTTACAATAGTGCGAGGTATCCTTAGATTGAGATCCTTGAATGGTCCTTAATATTGAACATAACCTAAACTCAGGTCGGTGAGTAGCTTATCTGCTAGAAATTGATCTGAAAAACATTATTATCAGAGAAAATATCAATACAAGCACGGTATAAATTTTTTTGGAGACTATTTTCCCCCAAAATAGTGTTTTTTTAAATACAAGGATATCTTTTAATTGCTCCAGTTCAAAAACTATACAAGGAAGAAAGGTCTACTTGGTCTCAAATTGTAGAGGACAAGATTATCCCCAGAGGGATTTTGAATTGAACAACTCGAATGAATATGTCAAAAGATCTGAGCAAACAAAAACTGAAAATAGTCAATTACAGTTTTTCTTGAAAATTAACCTATTTTTTGAAAAATCCTAAGTCGGTTTCTAGTAAAGATAAAGAGATGATTCTACCACCATTCTCTTGCAAATTTTATTTACTTAAAAAAGGACAAGTAAGCATTTTTGTCTGACGCTCCGTTTTGACGTTATTCCGAGAAAACAAAAAAATGAGCAAAATTTTCCAATATGGCGGCCAAAAAAACAACTTTCCGACACGAGTTGAGAGTGGAATTTTTTACATGTTAAATAGGAGGGTGTCAGCTACCATTTCCACCATGGAACATCTTTGTTGCAATTAGTTTCACCTCCAACCCAAGAATGACTCGACTAAAAGTCAATTGAATTACATTAATTCTCCTCCAAAACTCCCTACTAAAAAAATTCTGTTACTTGCATTGCAAAAAATGCATAAAACTGCAATTCAGTAGTCTCTTTTACTGTGAAATAAAAACAATCCATTGGAATAAACTAGCTCAATGGATGTATCATTAAATATGATAATCAATTCATAACTGGAATAAAACCAACTCAAAATGCATGTCTAATTTCATAGGCTATTGATTTTTTGCATGATATTATTGCTTGTAATAGAGGCTTTCCATTCAATTTGTATTTTTGATCTACTTACAAGTAGATCCATAGCCCATATACATAAGGTATGTATGATTCCTTTTTGATGTTCATTAATAAGGTTATTAAGTTTCTCTACAGTGACAAATTGTTGTGATTGTAAAATGCCTTTGCATTAAAAAAAATTAAAACACCCATATGTCATTGAAAGTATTAGCCTACTGTAGTTGAGACTTTAGAGACTTTATAATCACAGTGTGGTCATTGGTGTAAAACGATTAATATAATAGTATTATGAGTTGCTGAGATCCCCAGCCACCATAAC
Source organism: Sogatella furcifera (assembly GCA_017141385.1). NCBI lineage: Eukaryota > Metazoa > Arthropoda > Insecta > Hemiptera > Delphacidae > Sogatella > Sogatella furcifera. The sequence goes on from CM029546.1 coordinate 24,029,815, forward strand.
TTTGCTAAGTTCTCAAATTTTTATTATATTTTACAGTGATATTTGGAATATTTGCTCATTTGTCAAATGTTTTCTAAGAGTAAAGACATTGAAAATCAATCCTCTGAGATTGAAATGTTCTCTTTACTCCTAAATTACTTTAATTCATTGAATTTTATAGAGAATAGCACTGGATTCCATTAAGGTTGGAAATTTTTCATTTCAACATAACATGTTATCCACTTGTCTTTTTAATGTGAGTCTTATAAGACTTGACAAAAGTATGACGGACTTGACCAAGCGCTGATAGCTGATCAATCATAAGTAACACAGTCAAAATCCACACTATATGATTATTTATATATTCTTTATTGAATAAATGGTAATTCGAATTAATAATTGTTATTATAATCATTCTCCATTAGTTGAGACTACCGTATTTATTGTGTATTTTTTCCACAAGACCATATATTTATACTGAAAGCTGTTATCATATATTAAAATATCATAAATTAGTGTTAATTGCAGGATCATGCTGACCCTTATTTGATGGAGAAAGTTGATACATTTTTGAGAGAGCTATTTCAACAAAAAACCAAGTGTGAGGTACTCAATTATCGCGAACAGCAAGCAACAAGATCTGGTATTCTATTATTTTTTTCTCCATTTATATTATTTACAATCTCTCTTTTGTGCCAGGTCCAACCCACAACAGCCTGCTTAATATAGCTTAGGAGATAATAAAATATTGATACAGGAAAAATTAACCATAATATTGAAAATAGGATATTATCATAACATATCATCAGTGACTGTTATGAAAAATATAGACTAATTGGATAATTATTTATTGGTCTTTGAGTCCAAAAGGTTTATGCCCAATGAGAGCTGACAATGAGATACTATGTGGGACAATGGTAAGATGCTGTGATCCAATATGCTATACAGTATACAGTATATAGAGTGTCCCATCATGCCAAGTATTCAACATCCAATAACCATAAAGTCGACATGAAATCTCTATCAAAGATTGTCCAGTAAAATTTTCTGCTATCGATCTATCGTTTCAAAGATGTAGGCCTATAGATTTGTATTACTGTACGTAGTTTCAAAGTTGTATAAATTCTTCTTTGATAATTCAAAAATATGTTCACTTGCAGTCATTAAGAGCCAATATCTCTAGAGAAAGAAAGAAAGATAAGAAAGGTTTATTGCCAAAATTAAATAAATTTTACAAAAATATGAAAAAACAGAAAAGCTTCATATAAATTACATTGATGAGAAGTTGAAAATTGAAAGTTTGGCGTTTTTTTTTCATTGGCGTTACCACAAAACTAAGTTAGTTTGAGCGCTGGCAACGAGTGATCAGTATAAATTAGAGATACAGTCGAAAATAGAGAAAAAAACACATTAAAAACAAAAAAAAAATTGAAATTTAAAAGAGAATGAAGTATTTAGAGAGTATCAAAAACTGAAATGAATTGATAATAATTGATAAACTAAAAAGAAAATGTGAGATTCATGTAAATTTGTATAATATTATTAATTAACAATCAACTGTACTTATGTAATTTATTACGTATAAATAAAGAGAGATCTGAAACAATATACAATACAGTATACACAATAAAAAAATAAAAATTAAGCTCAGAGAGAGAGAGAGAGAGAGAGAGAGAGAGAGAGAAATATTTTTTCTTCAAAATCAATTCAGGAGTATTTATAGAACATTATAGAGCATTTATAAAACAACTAAACAACCCATCCAATAAAAATTCAAAGTCAGCATTGAAAAATTCTTATGAATTTCATATCAGAGTGTGTTATTTATCAAATACTCCTGTAGTATAGCATATAGCATAGCTCCTGTAGCATATAACCTTCTAATAGCTGATGGAATGGAATATTTTGGCTTTCTAAACCAATTTATCCATATCAAATTTAGTTTTGTGAGAATCAATCAAAATTCAAAATAAATCATAATAAAAACTATTGAAGGTTGCATTTTCATCAAATTTTGATCTATTTAAAAGTTTCAACTCTATCTTGTCGGGAAGTGGGTGAAAATAATTTGTACTTGTATACCTCATAATATATCAAGCTTATACAATAGGCTCAACAATTATACCTATAACTATGTTACCTATGTTTCACCTATTATATTTGATAGATTCTACCGTAGCTTGATATTCAAGCCTCATAAAAATAAGAGCTATAATGAGATCTATAATAAAGATTTGCATTTCAATTCCAGATACATCTCTTTCACCAAATGATACACAAAATGAATTGTATTTTCTATCTAGAAGAAATGAGTCAACTGGGGAAGAGGAAAGAACTCACTCAAATAAATCGAATAATGGTGTCTCTACACTAATTGATCCCAGTTCTAGTGATGACGCTGATTGCTACTGTGCACCTTATTGCATGATGTTGGAGAATGATAGGAGAAGTTCTCGAAATTTACATGATAATCAAACTGCAGAAGATATGTATAAGTATGAAACTGATTCACAATACTCTAGGGAATCACCAGGTGAATTGTATGAGGGATTAATAGCTAATACAGGAGATGAACGTTATCATATCATTGATGATGAAGATGATGGTGATGGCAATGATAATAATAATGATGATGATAATAATGATGACGACGATAATTTAATGATTGACGAAGGAAACGCCACCAGTTGAAGTCAATACACGGTATTAGAATAGCATTGAATATCATACTTAAAAATGCTTGAAATTGTTCTGTAAAATGGTTATACTAACTTATAATTCAACTATGTGTCTTTACTATGAAGAATTTCTGCAGATTGCTTATGTTTTAGGGTATCGTTTAAGTTAAACCCTAAAGGCGCCTCCATACATGCGGTATTTGGGAAATACCGAACATTTGGTGTTTGGCGAACAGTTTTGCTTGCTATTTCCCAACTAACAAACACACGTCTCCACACATGCGTGGTTTTCCGAGCACGTATTCGTACTGGGAATGGCGAATCGTCAACCGAGTAGGTGACATTTTCAAGGTCAATAATGTCAAAATACTGTCGAAAATTTCAACTTTCAAAAATCTAACACTATGGTACTAATTTCAACTTTAATCTTGGCAATGATTGAATATTAATGTTAATAGGAAATTTTAAAACATTCAAAAAATCAAGATTATAATTCAGCAACCTGAAACGGACTGAACATTCACTAGTTTTCAATATAATATTTGAATTGAATTTAATTCAATTTCATAGTATCAAAATTGGATATATCACTTGAAAATCATCCACAGAGTGTAATTTAATATTTATCTCGTCTAGAAGATTTATGTATTAAATTAACACGTAAGAAACTTTTCCTCAATTGACTTAACCTCAATCTACATGCAACAACAAACAACAAAATTAGCCGAACATGAAGGCGAATGTGTGGATGGGCAAAAAGTTCGCTATTTGCCGAACATTCGTCCACTTTGATGTGTCCAAAAGACCGACAATGGACGGAACACACAAACATTCGTGTTCGCTATTTCCCAAATAGCGAACACTCCGCTCCACACTAGTCGTGATTCTGCGACTAGGTGTTCGGTGTTTCCCGAATAGCGCATGTATGGAGCTGGCTTGAGGTTACCATACGTCCTCTTTTCCCCGGACATGAGCCAAACATGAAGACGAATGTGTCAATGGGAAAAAGTTTGCTATTTGCCGAACATTCGTCCACTTTGATGTGTCCAAAACACACACATTCTATCTACACCAGTCGTGATTCGGCGACTAGATGCTCGGTATTTGCCAAATAACGCATGTCTGGAAGCGGCTTAAAACGCATCCACAACTAAAAGCGAACCATCCACACTCTCGCACTCGCCTTCAATTGCCTACGCTAGGCGAGAGTGTGGACGCGGGATTAGAAGCCCTCTTCCTTTCAATTTTCCTGATTCTACATCCACAGTCCACATGCTCCGGTGAGTGACCAACCCGAGTGGCTAGTCAAGCGGCTCAGCACTCAATCAACATGTTTGCAATTGCTATCACGAGTGCTACAGCCATAATGGCAAAAGGGAGTGCAAGTGTGCTGGTTGCTGTAAATGTCATAATAAATTGTAATAAATGTGGCCATACACTTACAGCTGATGGTTCAAACTGAAATCTCAGATAAACTTTTTCTAAAATAGCGACCCTGAATATTGTACCTAATATAAATTTAGCACCCTCATATAAATTAAATGATTGTTTCAAATTTTTTTAATCTTATATTTTGTTTTTATTTTGCACTGTCTCTGTCATTTATGATTGAGATTATTTTATAAAGTTGAATTTGTTTACTTCATTGAAAAATACAATATAAGGAAAGAAAAAACAGGCATCAGCCCAAAACTTCTTCTATCCCGATTTTTATGTCTAAATTTGGGTTATGTTCTTTTTCAATACTCACTTAACAAAATTCTCACTCAACAAAAAATATTACAGAAAATTTTGAATTCAGAAGTACTGATAATATAGTTTTCAATTGAAAAAAAAACAGTTATTGACTGAAGCACAAATTTATAACATTTGTAGAAGAACATGGTAGAATTTTAGAGTAAGATTAAGAGCTCT